>JANAVB010015600.1:20023503-20068503 GCA_029216955.1 Iris pallida
AGTGGCTTGTGTCATGTCCTAGTAGACACGACATGTCCGCACGAGACTGTGCTGAGCACAGTTTTGATGTTGAGTTCGACCCTACTATTTGGACTCGATTTGACACTTCATGGACACGCATATGACACTTGGACACTCCCTAACATGCTAGACACTCACCTAGACATCACACGATACTACTTTGGCCATTAAATTGATGTAAATTATATTTTTTTGAATTTGAAATTGAGGTTTTCATATTCTCTGATACAGCCTTACTGTGTTCATATTTTCGAGTCCTAATTCATTTTAATTTCTTTTAAAATATAAATTTATATGTATGAATATATGTTGATGTGACTGTGATATTGATTTACATGTCTGTTGCACTTTGATATGGTTTAATTGGGGTTTTGGGTTTTCAAAATCAGCATACTTGAGGTCAAATTCTGATACCTCATAGTTTTCATAAACTGATTTCATTTGCTGAGTGTTGATAAGTTGAACCAATTTACTTGAACCTGGGACTGAGAAGCTGGGTTTACTTGTAATCTAATAGAAGGGTATTTAGGGCAAGGCAGGTAATAGGGATAGGTGTGGATAGGAGAGAGATTATGAAGTGTTTTGGATTGGCTTGGTTCAGTTTTTATTGCTGTGTGTTAGCAGTACAGGTGTTAGGATGAGACGACCTTATGTATTGATTTTATTACATGTTAGTATTAGCTAAGGTAGGTGTCATGACCCTAAGTATGCATATTTGTATAGAGCTAATGCTCAGTCCAATTTTACATCGATTAAAGCCCCTAGCCTATGCTGCTCACCACACTCAAACCTAAGAATCATGTATTAGTATGCACATGACTGATACTGTGGCAGTGAGCATGGAAATTCTGAGCTTTAATGTTAGGTTTCAATTTGCTTTTAGGACTGATGTGTTCACTATTTTTGTGAACTGTCATGTTGATTCCATTTTCCTGAGATAGCTACACCACTGACCTCATTTTTCCTATTATACATAGGTTACCTATTCCCTGTTTTTCCTATTTCCTATTAACACACTATCTATGGCTATGTGACACATTATGCACATCACTGATTTTACTATACACACATAAATTCCCAAGGTCTGAAATGGACTGAGATGCATAGAACTAAGAAACAAATGTCATTTCACTTGTTTGATTCACACACATTGGTTCAAATGACACTCACACATTTCAAACTAAGGTATACACACACACACATTCCAACCTGTTCAGTCCAGATTTTAGAGGAGAATGAGGTTTTACATTGTATATAAATGTAAACTGTCATTGTTCAGTCCCTTCAACATATCCCTTAGCTACATTCAGTCTACTGTCCATTCCATACTGTGAACTTGTTCAGTTCCCTTCTTAGGTTTGAGCAATCCTTAGTTACTTGATGATGTGTCAGTCCCTCCTATAGTTCACATACATTCACATAAATATCCAACTTCATATATTGTTCAGTCTTCATGTATTAAATTCATTTCCTTTTTTTCAGACACCTTTTTAGCTTCAATCCCCAAATTGCATTGGCCTCATTCACTGTTAAGTCTATATCCTTTGGCAGCCATATACACATGATGTTTTGTGCCCATGTATTACATTGTCCTGTCCTCTACATCAATGGATTGATAAGTGTCTAGGTAATACATGTATATGCTATGGTTATAATATAGGATTTTGGTATGACCATGGGTCAGTTCATAACAACAGTATATTGGCATGTATATTAGATATGCATATATTGAGAATGTTCTAGTGGATTGATAAGGATATAGTAGAGTTCTATAACCTTCACTTTAGGGATAGAGTATATATATATATATATACATAATGTCAGACATACATAAGTGTATATAGATTCATTATGTGGATATGAAAATGGGTAGTTGATAGTGAGTTTGAGTGGTATCATAAGTTGTACTATAAGGTAAGAAGAACCCTAGGATTAGAATATGATTTCGTACCACTTTAACCAAGACCACTAAATAGTCAATTAGCTAATACCCTAGATTAGACTAGATGAGACCAAGTTGACCAAATAGCCTTGTCGTTGACCTAGTTTGACTAGAAGTTTGACTTGGACCGAGTTTGACCTAGACAGTTGACCAGGTTTGACTTAGAGTTGACTTTGACCTAGATTGACCTAGAAATCATGTAGATTGTATCACAAACTTCATTTGTATTAGTTTAAACACATTATAACCTGTATTACTCTGTTTAGGACATTGTGACTCCGGTACAGACTATCATGATATTACACTACTCTTTTCAGAGTAGTAGGTGAGTACATTCTCTGATAGTTCTCTCATTTACTTGTCAATTATTGTACTTCAGTTCTAGTTAGCTGTATGTGATTCTCTGTTACAAATACGTATTGTTATTACTGAATCCATGTATACGACACACATACTTACTCGTCTTGTCTCTATTATTCGAATCACCATATGAATCACTATTCGAACCACCTATTTGTATCTTCATGTGCTGGTTGGACTTATATTCGTCTTATGTATTGGATTATGGATTCATTTGTATTAGACTGGGCGGGGAAATACTGATTATATATGTAGACATATCCCCCTATTCGAATCACTCCTCTGTGAATGATATTCAAACGATAGTCATCCCTCACCTGATCAGTGTGTGGTGTGCCGTATTATCTACATCCGTTTACATATCGAACTCGGTATTTTAAAATACACTTGGAGAATTTATTCGAATCATTGTTAGATCATCATATGAATCACTATTCGAATCACCTTATTCGTATCACCTTATTCGAATCACCTTATTAGAACAATGATTAGAATCACATTCGACTCATCTTGTATTAGACTCACATTGGGATTACACTCGACTTATATTGTACTGTCTGGACTCATCTTGTTACTCTAGTTCAGCTAGATTTTATTTTACAGTCTTTATTGTCATGATTCTTCTCTTGTTTAGTTACTTACTTTCCTTGTACTTTATTGTCTCTCTATACCATCACCTGAATATAAACTGCCATGTTCATCAATACAACTGTCTATAACTGCTTTATTGTTTCTTGTCATTTACTTGGGTTTTCTAGATGAGATGTGCTCAGTTCTGTCCTGACTGGACCTGTTGAAATTTTACAGATGATTGCCCTGAGGATACTTGCCCTACTCATTATGGACCTGACGAGGGATTAGCTACCTTTGGCCCCGACACTCAGGAGTGATCAGGAGACTAGCTAGTAGACTGGTTTAGTTTTCATGTTTTAGAACTTGAATTGTAATAACTTGAGATATGAGTTTGTATTTGAGTTTGTTGAGATATTATTATTTAGTAGTTTATAATTGTTGTTGTTTAGTCTTTAGTTATAAACTTCTATGTTATCTTATCGTGCTTAGACTGTGATTGAGATTTCATTATATCTATACTTGTCCTCCGTTCGGAGTTGAGATTTGACAAGTACATTATATAATTGCGTGAGTTGTTGATTACATAGTAACCTAGGACAGTGTTCTACCGCCGACACTGCGGCGTTGGCTGGGCGCTATAACGTACTCGTACCCTCAGAGTGGGTGCGGGTCATGACAACAGATATGAGAAGCCATACAAGAAGCCTTCTTCAATAAAGTATGCCGACACTAGTATTTGGCACGAAAGCGAAGCAAGTGACTTCGAGGAAGAAAATGACTCTCCTCAAGACACCGCCAATGTCTGCCTAATGGCAACATCCGAAAAGGTATCCAGCGAAACTCTCGATGACTTTACCTTTAATGAACTTGGCAATGCTTTTAATGATTTACTAAATGACCACAAGAAAGTCATTAGTAAATATAAGCATGCTAAGGAGAAAATCAAAGGATATGAAATAGAGATTCAAAATCTTTCTTCCTTACTTGATAGTGTTAGAGACACTCCACCCATGGAAGTCACTAATGAGGTGTCCAAGCTTAAGTTAAGCTTACATGATGCCAAAGCACTTATTGAAAAGTACACACGTGAGATCTCAGCGCTCAACAAAGAGCTTGCTGAAGAAAAGAACAAACAGAAGATCTCTATTTCTAAGATTGATGGTCTAAATGCTAAATGTAATGAACTGCATGCTGCCTCTAAGAAATTAGAGATTAGATTGGGAAAACAGGTTGCTCAACCTCAAACCCAATCACACAGTCACAAAACAAACACAAAACATAAGACCACTCATATTAGTAATACACGTCATCCACATATAGCACGTAAACATGCTTATAAGTACACGTACTCCCATGCAGCACGTAAACCATATACACATAGACATCATAACCATTATCCTATTGCTACACATAGTCACTATCCTACTAACCACCACCATGCTGTACATAGACATAACTATTATCCTGCTGCCATATATAGTCACTATCTTGCTGTTCCACACAACTATCACCATACTGCATATAGACATCTCTATCAACCTGCTCCAAACACGAATAGGCATGCTACTTGCACTTACTATGGATTACATGGCCATATCTCACCACAATATTGAATTTGGCAATTAGTATATATTAATCTATATGCATGGGTACCAAAGACTAATATTTCAGGACCCACAAGAACTTGGGTACCAAAGGTCACATCTACTCTTGATGTACGTGGACCTTCCTTCCTCAACTAAAAGCAAGTAGATTCTCAATAGTGGATGCTCGCGACATATGACGGAAGACGCATATCTTTTCGTATCACTATCGATGAAGAGGGAAGGGTATGTATCCTTCGGTAACAACTTAAAGGGATACATCATAGGTAATAGAACTATTGGTCATCCTCCTTCTCCTGTAATAAAAGATGTTTGTCTAGTGACCGAGTTAAAGCATAACCTGCTCAGCATAGGTCACCTTGCTGATCATGGATATGATATTAACTTTGGACAAAATAAATGCTATATTTATGATAGGTCAATGAGAGACATTGCTTTTGAAGGGATAAGAGAAGATAACATTTATCTTTTCTATCTATCTAGAAATACTAACAGTGCAGGAAGATGCCTCTACGTCCACAAAGATGAGAGACTATTGTGGCACCAGCGTCTTGGTCATGCCAATATGGATACTATATCCAGGTTATCGACAAAGAAGCTTGTAAGAGGTCTGCCCGACATCACATTCAAGAAGGACACGGTATGTGCCGAATGTGAACTGAATAAGGCAACCAAATCTTTATTTCATTCCATAAATACTGTAAGTACTACTAGACCCTTGCAATTACTGCACATGGACTTATTTGGTCCTAGTAGAGTAGCCAGTCTTGGTGGAAAACTCTATGCTTTTGTTATAGTAGATGACTTTTCTAGATTCAGTTGGGTTTTTTTTCTTTCAAACAAAAGCGATACAATTTCTGTTTTCAAAATTTTTGCTAAAAAGGTTCAAAACAAAAAAGGCTACATGATTACTCGAATCCGAAGTGATCATGGAGGCGAATTCAAAAATTCCGATTTTGAAATTTTTTGCAAAATAAATGGTTTTGATCATGAGTTTTCTTGTCCTAGAACTCCTCAACAAAATGGTGTTATGGAGCGGAAGAATAGGACTCTTGTTGATATGGCTAGAGTCATGTTGAATAAATTTTTACTTCCGAAATATTTTTGGGCAGAAGCTGTCAGTACAGCTTGCCATATTTTGAATATGGTGCTTATTCGACCTATTTCGAAGAAAATACCTTATGAACTTTCGTTTGGTAGGACCCCCAATTTATCTTATTTCAGAGTGTTTGGTTGTTGCTATTTTATCCTTAATTCCAAAGATAACTTAGGCAAATTTGATGCCAAAGCTGACGATGGTATTTTTCTTGGCTATGCCGCCAAGAGTAAGGGATATCGAGTGTTCAACAAACGCTCCATGATAGTAGAAGAATCTACTAATGTTACTTTTGATGAGAAAAATAGTACAGCTACCATCCCCAACGATGATGATGAACCATCAACTTCTACTCCTATGACTACCAATCGTGAAGCCAACTCTCTGGAGGCTCTACCGAAGAAATTCGAGTTCAAACCGTCACACCCAGAAAACTTAGTAATAGGTGAGGTATCTCGCGGAGTAAGTACTCGCTCTTCCTTAAGAGATTCTATTGCTAGCACTGCTTTTATTTCTCAAATTGAGCCTAAAAATGTTGTAGAGGCCTTTAATGATGAATTTTGGATTTCCACCATGCAAGAAGAACTTAACCAATTCGAAAGGAGCCAGGTCTGGGAGCTTGTTCCTAGGCCAGCTAATCATTCGATTATTGGTACTAAATGGGTTTTTTGCAACAAAGTAAATAAAGATGGATCAGTTACTCGCAACAAAGCACGTCTAATAGCTCAAGGATACAACCAAGAGGAAGGTATCGACTACGATGAGACGTATGCTCCTGTTGCAAGACTGGAATCCATTCGGATGCGTTGTGCCTTTGCAAACATTTAAATTTTAAACTTTTCCAAATAGATGTCAAAAGTGCTTTTCTGAATGTTTTTATTAAGGAGGAAGTTTTTGTAAAACAACCCCCTGGTTTTGAATATCATAAATTTCTCGACCATGTTTTCAAACTCAAGAAAGCACTTTATGGCCTCAAACAAGCACCCAGAGCTTGGTATGAACGCCTAAGTACCTTCTTATTAGATAAAGGTTTTTCAAAAGGGAAAATTACACTACACTCTTTATAAAATCTTTCAAAGATACTATTCTTTTAGTACAAATTTATGTTGATGATATCATATTCGGTTCTACTAATGAAACTCTCTGTCAAGAGTTTGCTAAGTGTATGCAGAATGAATTTGAGATGAGCATGATGGGGGAGCTCAATTACTTCCTTGGACTGTAAGTAAAACAAACATCACATAGAACTTTCATCTGTCAGTCAAAGTATACAAAGGATATGCTAAAGAAGTTTGACCTTGACAATGTCAAACCAATTGGCACTCCAATGGCTACTACACTAGAACCAGATGAAAGCGGCAAACCTGTGGATCAACGTAAGTATCGAGGTGTGATAGGCAGTCTACTTTATTTAACTGCTAGTCGCCCTGATATCATGTTTAGTATTTTCCTGTGTGCTCGCTATCAAGCTAGTCCTAAGGAATCATACATGTCCGCCGTTAAGCGTATTATTCGATACCTTAAGGGTACTGTTACAGTGGGTTTGTGGTATTCCAAATCCACATCCTTTGACCTTATTGGTTATTCGAATGCTGATTTTGCAGGATGCAAAGTCGACCGTAAAAGTATGAGCGGCACATGTCATTTATTAGGCAAGACTCTAGTCTCTCGGTTTAGCAAGAAGCAGAATTCTGTCGCACTATCCACAACGAAAGCTGAATATATCGCAGCTGGTCGTTGTGCACAGATTCTGTGGATGAAGCAAACCATAGCAGACTACAACCTATCTTTTATGTACATTCCTATATTCTGCGATAACACTAGTACAATCAACCTTACTAAGAACCCTATATGTCACTCACGCACGAAACACATTGAAATTTGTCACCACTTTTTATGTGATCATCAACAGAATAGCACTATAAATTTAGAATTTATTGACACTGATCATCCGCTGGCCGATTTCTTTAAAAAACTACTATTCGAAGAGCGATTCAACTTTCTTTATCATAAATTAGGAATTTTAGATGAAACGGTTATTCATTAAATTGGCCTGCGTAAATATCGATTATGTCACAATTCTCTGTGATGACTTTGCTATGGGTACAAGACGAAAGGGTCCTTCTGACAACAAGGCGTAAAAGCCTAAGCGACACGGTTCACTAGTCTTCGGACTACCGCTAGCTGGGATCCGGCCCCTGCAGCTAACCCGTTGCATTTTCACCATACTGATTTATGTCATAACTCCTTGTTTATTATATGGTTAACTTAATTTATAACCTGCCACATTTAAATTTTCTGACTTCATTTCATTTTCTATTTTTGTTTTCATTTCTCAACTTGACCATTAAGTTTCTTCCAACTTATTTTTCTTTATTTTTGTCTGCTTGAAGTTCTGGCCTAAGGGGCCAGAACTCGGGCCGAACTCTGCCCTTCCACAGAGTTTGGGCTGAGTTTGGCCTCCTTGTTCTAGAACCTCAAACGACTCTCAGTCGTTCATCTATTATGATCCGATGGCTCAGATTCAACCCGACCAGCCGACCAAACCCTCTATAACTTGGGATTCTCTCTCTCCCCCCTCTCCATTGTCCTCTCCAAACCTCTCCAAACTATTTTCTCTCAAAACCCTAACCCTAGAAATCCCAAATCCTTGAGAAATTTTACTCCAAACTCAAGAAGCTCACTCTTGGGATCATTCTCTTTCATCTTGGGTCTCTCTTTTTGAGGTATATCATCTTTTTTCTTTATCTCTCTCATTTTTTATTCATGGCTCCTAGGTTGCTTGGTAGAGGAAAGAGGCCAAGGAGGAGTGAAGATGAATCCTCCACTAATCCTCCACCCAACCCTCCACCAAATCCTCCATGAAATCCTCTACCAAACCCTCAATCTATTCCTCCTCCTCCTCATGGCATGATCCACCCCCTATTCAACCCACTTCCACCTCCAAATTTCGACACATACGATGCACATATTTTTGTTTCGTTAGATGCTTCTAATGCATGGCTTGCCGATTTTCGTCATCGTAGTGTGTTTTCTGGACACCCTATTAAATTTACGGTGCTCTCGGATTATCTTCCAAACTTTCGTAATTTGTGTCTCGATGAGCTTGTTTCAATTCGTGGACCAATTTATGTGAATGCCATTCAAATGTTCTATTGTAACATGACTTACGACCGCGATCATATCCAATTGCGTGTCGTCGGTATCACCATCTTCTTTGATGATTTTGAGCTAGCCGATCTCCTTGGCTTGCCCGACTCTAATACTTGGGAATGGCTTGATGATGCTCGGGATTTCGTCTTCCCCGGAAAGACCACTCTAGAAACTTTCAAGGATGATTTATGCTCTCCTAATGCACATCCTCGGAAACTTAAAGCTAAATATCTCAATAATCACTTCTATGAGCTTCATCGTATCATTTTTTTTCCGATCTTGCCGAAAGCGGGATCGACCGATGAAGTCACTTACTATGAGATCACTGCTCTTTTCTTTCTGCATTTTTGCATCCCTTTCAACTTTTCCCGCACGATGATGGGCTGGATGATTCGTGCTCGGCCTAAACCAAAGTCCTTGGTTTACGCCATGTATCTTCCCATGATCTTTTGCACCTTTCATGTCCCCTTGGATCAGTGTCAGTCTTTGTCCCCTCCTGCCTATCTGACCAAGGCACGAAGAACTGTTGCTGCTGCGGCCTCCTCCGAGTCCAATGCCGCTGAGGAGCCTGACTCTCCTACACCCAATGCTGCTCCTGATTCCCCTGCACCCGAGTCTACTGCTACACTTGATTCTTTCCAGACTATGCTCCGCGATCGCTTCCGTTTGGAGGACGAACGCTGGGCTGAGATGGACGATCGATGGATGCAGATGGACTATCGCACCACCCTGCAGATGACTGCGCTCAGCAACTCCATCCATGACATTCAGTATTCCATGGCCTCCCATCCGACTATGCCGATTCCGATGATGCGTGATCCGTCCCGCGACGGTTATCGCATTGACGATTCTTGGGTTCGTCGTTATCTTGATCCGACCTCAGCATTTGTTGATCCCCAACGCACCGGTTCTGATGGTGCGGGGCCTTCGCATGCTCCATGATGGATATGGCCTTTGTATCACTGACTGCCGCTGATGCTTAGGACTACTTTTCATTTCTGTACTATGTTTTGTTTTTGTATTTATGTTTTTATCAAAACATGTTAAACTCTCTGGCTCTTATTTTATGTTGTTAGCTTTTCCATTATATGGATGGTCTCTATACTGTTCTTCTATTTTGTTTTTCATTTTGATTTTTGTCAAAAGGGGAAGTACACTTGATATTTATCCTTGTTTAGTTTCATGATACACTGTGTTATGAGTTACATATATCGTATACTTGGATGAGAACTTATCGCAGGTAATATCCTTTTACAGGGGAGCAAACATGTTCAAGTACGGGGGAGCTATAATGTGTCCAGGTATGAATATTGAGACATGCAAATATCATATTTTGTCAATTATCAAAATGAGGGAGATTGTTGACCCAAACCGGATCACAGTCAACCTAATCTTGACAATTAACAAAACAATATTTGTCATAGTCCAATCTGATACATCAAGCTCTAAAACGATCAACTCATCACATCAGTTCAAGTCAACAGCTGCCTGAAGAATTGCGGCTTTGTGTATTCTGAAAGTCTGTAATTTTATTATTTTTGAGTATAGGCAAATGTACGTTGGGTCATACTAAGCAACTCTGGGCTAGACTTAACCTTCATAGGTCCATTTAGCCAATAGGCAAAACAGCCCAACAGCCTAGGCCCATTTATGAACTTTCTGTCCATAGGAGACAGAGTTCGGGCCGAACTCTGCCTCCACATAGAGTTCGGGCCGAACTCTGTCCCCTAAATTACATGAAGCTAATTTTTATGGTTTAATCACTGGTAGTTGTCCAATGGCCAAAAATTTGAATTCTATACACAGAATTCTAACCGAATTCTGCCTACCCAGAACCCTATAAATAGGCCTTGAATTCTCATATTTCAAATTATTCAGTCTTCTCTTCTTTTTCTCTTACATAGCCTACATATTAAAGAGCTCTACCTTTCCATCCAACTTAGCTTTCAAACTTCCCAACCGTCCAAGTTGTTCAGTACGATTCAGCTAGAAGTTTGAAGTACAAGAAGTTGTAAGTCACTTGGAAAAGTCCAAGTTTCGCCACAACGATCATTGAAAGAAGTTTGGCGTGATCTTCTGAGTAAAGGCATGTGGTTGTAACCCTATTTCACAAATAGTGAATTTCAATCCTAGCTAGAGTTCTCAGGCCTGGACTAGTCCTCCACGAAAAAACCAGGTTAAAAAGCTTGCTGTGTTTGTGTTTGCTCTTTGACTGTTTTATTTCCGTATTTATATTACTCTGATTATTTTATTGGTGAAAAGAGTTTAAGTTTTTAATTGATCGTTTTCGTTATAAACTCTATTCACCCCCTATAGAGTTGCCTACCTGTACTTCAGATACGCCTGAAACTTCAAATCGGCAATCTTCATACGAAGGAGACTTTCTACGTGATTGATAATCATGGCTCATACAATGCTTTGTTGGGAAGACCTGTCACGCCCCAGATCCAAAATACTGGAGAGCGGGAGACAGACACAGCCAGCTACGTACATTGAAGTAAATCCTACCTCGTAATACGGTCACGGCTGTCTAGATGCATGAGGGTTCACTACAAGCCATTAGTCTCTTAGGGTCAAGAACAAGCCTAGTGTCTCAATCACAAGCAAGCAAGCAAAAGTAACAAAATGGTAGACCATCAGACATACAAAGTAAGGCGTCCCAAATATTACATATTCAGATGATCATGAAGCTAGTCATACAAAATGCGAAGACTAGCAAGAGTTTAAGTCATACATGATCAACCCTAGGATTTGTCAACCATGTTACAACCATTAGGCAGACAGGAATATAAATTTAACACGAGCCAACACTTGCTCGGCGGCTAAACGCCTAAAAAGAATAATTTACAATAGAGTGGGAGAGCAAAATAAAACCCACCCGTTGCCAGGATTGCGTCTAGTGTGCACCATCTGGCTGGAAGGCTGGAAGATCCTCGGGTGCTACTCCAAAATCTGGCCATACAAAACCAGCTGGGTCAGACCCCAGAAGAGCAAGTGCCACAAAGGAGGCTTCACTTAAGAACTAAAACCAGCATATTAGCACATGATACATAAAGGATAACGAAAGACGTGAGTTAGAGAAAGCCGGGTGATAAACGATAAGGTGACTAACGGACTATTCCGGTAACCAAGTTATAACTCGTAAACCAAACAAGGACCGAGGTTGTAACCCTTCACCTGAACAGGTCTTAGTCTCTAACCAATCATCGATAAGGTAAAGCAAAAACAAGCATGTCCTGAGATAGCCATGTACTGGATCTAGGCAAGACGAGACAAGACATGACTCCATCCATCATTCACGGCCAAGCAAAGTGTACGGCTTGATACTTTAACTAACTAGGGTTATCACAAGCCTAGTTACTAGCAAGATGCATCGAGATGTTCCAACAGCCATAAGCCCTGCAGTCTTAATCCTGGTTATCCAATCACAAGTTGAGAGAGTTGGATTAGGTGACTTAGAGGTGCAACACATGACAGTGTGTTGAAAATGTGCCCTACTCAACGGCAGGCTACAAGTCCAATTAAAAGCGCACAGATAACGGGACTGCCTCTAGCTGGGAAATCTCTTCATGAACTACTTGATCACTCTAGTCATTATTCTAGTCAGATTCAGTATGAATCCCTGACCGTGAAAATCAGGAATTCATAACCTAGACATGATGCAAGACAAGACATGTAGCTTATACAAGCACAAACACCCACGGTGTCAAGACAAGATTTACTTAGCAAGGCATATCGAGATTATCATGTTAGGTATACTTTATCATGTCAAGAGTGCGTCACAACGGACCCCCATCAAGAATTATCATGTCAAGTTACTTGTTACTAGTCAAGATTACTTGTCAGGAGTGCGCCTCGACGGGCCACTAACCAAATTTTATAGGTCTTATCAAGTTACTGATCATGTCGTGATAGATTATCATGCCAATATTGCTCGTCAAGCACACATCATGTTCATATCGAGTTCATATCAAAAAGACGTAAGGATATAAAATGGGTACAAAAATCATAAAAAGGGGAAAACTGGGGACATCATGCACCCCAGGAGGAAGGGGCAAGGGATACCATAGCCAACAAATGGCATTAGCCAAGTTGCGCCAGGATAATAGGGGTGCCAAGGTCGGGTCAAGTCATGTTGCGCCTGACTCAAGTTGCGCCTGACTCAGGTTGCGCCTGACTCAGGTTGCGACTGACTCAGGTTGCGCCTGACTCAGGTTGCGCCGCGCTAAGGAGTGCGCACAATTGGGTCAGACTGTGCCTCGCTAAAGAGCGTACGCAATTGGGTCAGATTGTGCCTCGCTAAAGAGCGCGTGCAATACAGCGACGCAAGCTAAAAAGCTAGTGCACACTGCTCACTGTCTTCTCTAAATCAGCAGGAATTTCCATGGTTGAACCCATAGCTTCAAAAGTCCATAACTTGGTCAAAACAAGTCCAAATCCAACTTTTCAAAGGTCAAAATTGGATAGAATGAAATTTTCTACCACATGGAATAATTAGTTCTCAAAAATACCAAGTTTTCATAGATCAAAACCAAGAAAATCATGATAAAGGGCAAAACCTAGATCTACAAAAATCTATCCATCAAAACCAAAAATGACAAGTTCTAAAGAGGCTTAGAACTAGGAGAGGAAGACATTGGTACAATAAAATCCAAGATCCATCATGAAGCAAGTTGCACTTGCCTAGAGCTCTTGGGTGTAGGTGGAGAGGAGTAAATGAAGAAGTAAATACAAAATAATGGAGGAGAGAGAAGAAGCTGACTTATATAGCAACCCCTCTCATCTCAACCCAAAAATAAACCAAACCAAGCCAAGCCAAGTCATGTTGAACCAAGTTGAACCAATCAAGTCAAGATTTAAACCAAGGCTAGGCTAAGCAAGATAAGTAAAAATACGGGTCACCTGACAATTGTCAGAAATCCGTATACGTATCCTGAAAAATACGTATAACGGGAAACGGGAGTGACAACTCTACCCACCTTAAATGAATTCCGTCCTCGAAATTTAATCAAGAGACTAGACGTGTCGGGACAAGCTACACTAATACTGGCAATCTACGACTAGCAGTCAACCAAGCAATTATTCATGCAAGCAAGAATGTAGAAGCATAAGGCATAAGGAAGACATTATACCTTATGAGTCAAACAGGTGTGGATAACGCGAGCGGATATCATCCTCACGCTCCAACGTTGACTCACCTAAAGAGTGATGACCCCAAGCAACACGGACTAAACTAATAGTCTTGTTCTTGAGTATCTTCTCCCTTCGGTCCAATATGGATACCGGCCATTCCTCATACGAACCAATTCCGAATGATCAAGGATATGGCTCGGATCCGGAATATACCGTCATAATTGGGATACATGGAAGACATCGTGCACCTCACGTAATGACGGCGGAAGGGCGAGACGATAGGACACATCGCCTACTCGCTCTAGAATGTCGAACGGCCCTATATACCTAGGACTAAGCTTTCCCCGCACGCCAAATTGAATCACGCCACGGGTAGGCAAGATCCTAAGGAACACATGGTCGCCGACAGAAAACTCAAGGGGACGCCGATGAGAATCGGCCCAATGGCGCTGACGATCTTGTGCAACTCGAAGATGATCTCTGACTTGTCTGACCACCTCTATTGTCTGCGTAATCATCTCTGGACCAAGCATCTGTCTCTCGCCGACATCATCCCAAGCTAAAGGTGATCTGCACTTTCTGTCATATAGTACTTCAAAGGGTGCCATCTGGATACTGGCCTGGAAACAGTTGTTATAGGAGAACTCTACGAGATGCAGGTGATCTTCCCATGAACCACCGAAGTCGAGTATACATGACCATAACATATCCTCAAGAGTCTGGATCGTGCGCTCTGACTAACCATCTGTCTGCGGATGATAAGCTGAACTAAACTTGAGACGAGTCCCCAAGCTATCTTGAAGACTCCGCCAAAAGTGCGATATAAATCTTGAATCTCTGTCGGATACAATACTGACTGGCACTTCATCCAACCTGACTATCTGTCTGAGGTATATCTCTGCTAGCTGATCCGTCGACTGACCAACTCTGAAAGGGAGAAAATGAGCTACCTTCGTGAGACGATCAACTATAACCCATATAGCATCTCTTCCAGCTGGGGATTTAGGTAACCCAGTTACAAAATCCATTGTAATGTGCTCCCATTTCTATTCTGGGATCGGTAAAGGTTGAAGAAGTCCAGCTGGCCTCTGATGTTCAGCTTTAACTTGTTGGCAAACTAAACAACGAGAGACAAACCGGGCTATCTCCCTCTTCATGCCATTCCACCAGAAATGCTGACGGATGTCTCGGTACATCTTTGTGCTATCGGGATGAATTGAATACTGAGAACTGTGAGCCTCTGTCAGGATCTCTTGTCTGATATCACCACTGGGTACACAAAGACGCCTCCCATATCGAAGTGTACCATCCTCATGAATGCATAACTCTAGTCTCCGTCCTGCTACATATTCTGCCCTAAGCCGCTGAAGCTTAGAATCTGCTGACTGAGCTAACTTAATCCTCTCAACTATACTGGACTGAACTTGCATGTTGGCCATCAATGCCACATTGGTGGGAAGAACAACCTCAATACCCATCTTCTGAAGATCTGCTAATAACTCTGGTTGCGCTGTTAGAAAATAGACTCCGGCTCTTCTGCTCAATGCATCTGCAACAACGTTGGCCTTCCCAGGATGATACTGCAGGTTGATGTCATAATCCACAAGTAGTTCTAGCCATCTTCTCTGACGCATGTTAAGATCCTTCTGGATAAACACATACTTCAGACTCTTGTGGTCGGTGAAAATCTCCACCCGATCTCCATATAAATAATGCCTCCAAAGCTTAAGTGCGAAAATCACCGCTGCTAACTCCAAGTCATGGGTTGGGTAATTCCTCTCATGATCACGAAGCTGACGTGATGCATAAGCTACTACCTTACCATGCTGCATCAAGACACATCCCAATCCTCTTCCAGAAGCATCACAATAAACGGAAAATCCTTCAGTCCCATCTGGAAGCGTGAGAATGGGAGCCGTCATCAATCTCTGCTTCAACTTCTCAAATGAACTCTAACACTCTGTTGTCCAAGCAAACTGCACATCCTTACGGGTCAACTGCATCAGTGGTGCTGAAATTCGAGCAAAGTCTGATACAAACCGCCGGTAATAGCCAGCCAATCCTAGGAAACTCCGAACTTCTGCGACGGTGCTAGGTGCTGGCCACGTCTCTATGGCCAATATCTTCTGGGGGTCAACTTCCACTCCACCTCTGGTGATGATGTGACCTAGGTACGAAATACGATCAAGCCAAAATTTGTACTTACTGAACTTCGCGTACAACTGGTGCTCCCTAAGAATCTGAAGAACTACACGAAGATGTTGCTCATGCTCTGCCTCATTCTTGCTATAGACCAAGATGTCGTCTATGAACACTATCACAAACTGATCCAAATAAGGCATGAAGATACGATTCATGAGATCCATGAATACGGCTGGCGCATTGGTTGCTCCAAATGGCATAACAAGGAACTCCCAATGTCCATATCTTGATCTGAACGCTGTCTTTGGGATGTCTTGCTCTCTGACTCTGATCTGATGGTACCCTGACCGCAAGTCAATCTTCGAGAATACTGCTGTCCCACTGAGCTGATCAAATAAATCATCTATCCTTGGTAGGGGATATCTGTTCTTTATTGTTACAGAGTTCAAGGTACGATAATCAATATATAATCTTGACGTACCATCCTTCTTTTTCACAAGAAGTATCGGGGCTCCCTAAGGCGATCCACTAGCACGAATGAATCCCTTGGTTCTGAGTTCTTCAATCATCTTGTACAAGATCTCTAATTCTGAAGGTGCCATCCTATAGACTCTCTCTGACACTGGTACCGTTCCTGGAATCAAGTCGATAGTGAACTCTATCTCTCTCTCCGGTGGCATACCTGGAAGCTCTTTGGGAAACACATCAGGAAACTCATCTACTACCCTGGGAAATTGAACTGCTTCTGCTACTGCCATCCGCAATACTGGTGGAGAAGGTTCTACTTTGCCTCTGGAAAATGAAAACTCTGGTTCGCCTGGAATACCAAAAATAATCCTGCCAATATGGCAGTCTATTCTTGCGTATTGATCCTTCAACCAATCCATTCCTAGGACCACATCATAGTCGGCCATCGAAAATTCTATCAACCTAGCGGAAAACTCTCTACCGCTAACTACGATTCGACACGAGGAATAGACTCTATCTACCCCTACAAGACCGTTACCAGTAAGTATATTGAGCCTTACTGATAATGACTCAGGCTCCAGTCCTATCCGTGTAGCGAATCGTGCAGACATAAATGAATGCGATGCACCCGAATCAAATAATACTGATGCTGGAAAAGAGTTGACGAGAATGGTACCTGCCACCACCTCACCTGAAGCTAACTCTTCTTTCACGGTCAAAGCCATAGCCTGACCTTTCCTTTTTGGTGCTGGTCCCCTCTGCTGGTGACCTCCCTGCTGGTTCTGAATCTGAACTTGGGCATACTGCTGAGCCTGAGGCGGCAATAGCCTCGGAGGCTGATACTGTTGCTGCACTGGTGCTGGACCCCTAACCGATGGACTGGTTAGGTTTGACGACGACGAACTGGCTCTATTCGGACAGGACCCTATCTTGTGATCCGGTGCCCCACAAGCCAAGCACAATCACTGTGCTCTACGACACTCTGATACTACGTGCCCTGGCTTCCCACAATGAGTGCAGCCCATTACGGAAGACTGCTTCTGCTTCTGTTGCTGAGGATACGCCGGCGTCAAGTGCTGAACCGACGAAACTGAATTTTTCCTCCTAGGAACTCCAATAGTCAAAGCCCTAGCTGCTGGGGCTGGTGCCGAGGACAAACTCATCTGCCCATGGGACCTCTTCATACTTTCGGTTCGGTCCACTATCCTCTGCGACGTATACTCATGCCTCTTTGCTGCTTGCAAGACGGCATCAAATGTCTGGTGCTCGAACTGCTCTACTGCTAGAATGATCTCTAGGTGGAGTCCATGCTGGAACCGCTGGGCTCGGTCCAATTCGGTTGCTACCAAGGTGGGAGCAAACCGACTAAGCCTAGAAAACTCGGCCGCATATCCATCGACCGTCCTTTCCATCTGCTTGAGATTGCTGAATCTGGTCTGCATATCATACCGAGCTACTGCATCGAAGTACTTGGTCTGGAACTTGTTGCTGAACACCGCCCATAAGACAGGCGTCGGTAATCCAACTACTAGCATCGCCCACTAGCTGCGGGCTAAGTCTAACAACTGCAAGTGCACAATGGCCACCTTCTCATTCTCAAGAATCCTAGCTGCTTCCAGGATAACCTCTGTGTCCTGAAGCCAAGCTTCAGCAGCAATAGCAACTTCAGTGCCATCAAAGAAAGGAGGGTTCAGACGCTTGAAGCTGTTGGCCGCGTTGTTCCCTGGGTAACCAACTCTGCCCATGGCATCTTGTACTGTCTGGTGCAGGACATCGCCCCGACGATTTTGAGAAGCCAGCAATTCCGTGATGAGACCCACCAGGGTTCCATTATCAGGCTCTGTACGCTGGACGGGTTGAACTGGGGGCTCTGGATCCCCGAAATGCATGACTCGGAAGGCCGCTCCAGAGTGTTGGGCTTGGTCTCCAGGTTGCTGCTGGTCCACTGGAGGTGCTCCGCCTTGCTGATCGGTAGGACCAGGAACAATGCCACTGAACAAACGACATGAAAAACTATAAGGAAGGACCATTATAGATCGAGGAAATAAACATGTGATCAGGTCAAGATTTCGAAAAGATTAGAAGACACGAGTAGAGATCAAGGGCGAGTGCTGATTGAGACATCTATTCCGTGAAACCCTCGCACATCTTGATTTACAAGAGCTGCATGGGCCACCACTTAAACCGTGTCACAGCCCAGAACCAGAATACTGGAGAGCGGGGGACAGACACAGCCAGCTACGTACATTGAAGTAAATCCTACCTCGCAATACGGTCACGGCTGTCTAGATGCATGAGGGTTTACTACAAGCCATTAGTCCCTTAGGGTCAAGAACAAGCCTAGTGTCTCAATCTCAAGCAAGCAAGTAAAAGTAACAAGATGGTAGATCATCAGACATACAAAGTAAGGCATCCCAAACATTACATATTCAGATGATCATGAAGCTAGTCATACAAAATGCGAAGACTAGCAAGAGTTTAAGTCATACATGATCAACCCTAGGATTTGTCAACCATGTTACAGCCATTAGACAGACAGGAATGTAAATTTAACACGAGCTAACACTTGCTCGGCAGCTAAACGCCTCAAAAGAATAATTTACAATAGAATAGGAGAGCAAAATAAAACCCACTCGTTGCCAGGGTTGCGTCTAGTGTGTACCATCTGGCTGGTAGGCTGGAAGATCCTCGGGTGTTACTCCAAAATCTGGCCATACAAAACCAGCTGGGTCAGACCCCAGAAGAGCAAGTGCCACAAAGGAGGCTTCACTTAAGAACTAAAATCAGCATATTAGCACATGATACATAAAGGATAACGAAAGACGTGAGTTAGAGAAAGCAGGGTGATAAACAATAAGATGACTAACGGACTATTCCGGTAACCAAGTTATAACCCGTAAACCAAAAAACGACCGGGGTTGTAACCCTTCACCTGAACAGAACTTAGTCTCTAACCAATTATCGATAAGGTAAAGCAAAAACAAGCATGTCCTGAGATAGCCATGTACTGGATCTAGACAAGACGAGACAAGATAGGACTCCATCCATCATTCACGGCCAAGCAAAGAGTACGGCTTGATAATTTAACTAACTAGGGTTATCATATGCCTAGTTACTAGCAAGATGCATCGAGATGTTCCAACAGCCACAAGCCCTGCTGTCTTAATCCAGGTTATCCGGTCACAAGTTGAGAGAGTTGGATTAGGTGACTTAGAGGTACAACACATGATAGTGTGCTGGAAATGTGCCCTACTCAACGGCAGGCTACAAGTCCAATTAAAAGCGCCCAGATAACGGGACTGCCTGTAGCTGGGAAATCTCTTCATGAACTACTTGATCACTCTAGTCATTATCCTAGTCAGATTCAGTATGAATCCCTGACCGTGGAAATCAGGAATTCATAACCTAGACATGATGCAAGACGAGACATGTAGCTTATACAAGCACAAATACCCACTGTGTCAAGACAAGATTTACTTAGCAAGGCATATCGAGATTATCATGTTAGGTATACTTTATCAAGTCAAGAGTGCGTCACAACGGACCACCATCAAGAATTATCATGTCAAGTTACTTGTTACTAGTCAAGATTACTTGTCAGGAGTACGCCTCGACGGGCCACTAACCAAATTTTACAGGTCTTATCAAGTTACTGATCATGTCGTGACAGATTATCATGCCAATATTGCTCATCAAGCACACATCGTGTTCATATCGAGTTCATATCAAAAAGACGTAAGGATATAAAATGGGTGCAAAAATCATAAAAAGGGGAAAACTGGAGACATCATACGCCCAGGGGGAAGGGGCAAGGGATACCATGGCCAACAAGTGGCAGTAGCCAAGTTGTGCCCGGATAATAGGGGTGCCAAGGTCGGGTCAAGTCATGTTGCGCCAGACACTAGACTGCGCGAGGCTAGGTTGCGCCTGACTCAGGTTGCGCCTGACTAAGGAGTGCGCACAATTGGGTCAGACTGCGCCTCGCTAAAGAGCACGCGTAATTGGGTCAGATTGCGCCTCGCTAAAGAGCGCATTCAATACAGTAGCGCAAGCTAAAAAGCTAGCGTACACTGCTCACTGTCTTCTCCAAATCAGCAAGAATTTCCATGGTTGAACCCATAGCTTCAAAAGTCCATAACTTGGTCAAAATAAGTCCAAATCCAACTTTTCAAAGGTCAAAATTGGATTTAATAAAATTTTCTACCACATGGAATAATTAGTTTTCAAAAATACCAAGTTTTCATAGATCAAAACCAAAAAAATCATGATAAAGGGCAAAACCTAGATCTACAAAAATCTATCCATCAAAACCAAAAATGACAAGTTCTAAAGAGGCATAGAACTAGGAGAGGAAGAAATTGGAACAATAAAATCCAAGATCCATCATGAAGTAAGTTGCACTTGCCTAGAGCTCTTGGGTGTAGGTGGAGAGGAGTAAATGAAGAAGTAAATGCAAAATAATGGAGGAGAGAGAAGAAGTTGACTTATATAGCAACCCCTCTCATCTCAACCCAAAAATAAACCAAACCAAGCTAAGCCAAGTCATGTTGAACCACGTTGAACCAATCAAGTCTAGATTTAAACCAAGGCTAGGCTAAGCAAGATAAGTAAAAATATGGGTCACCTGACAATTGTCAGAAATCCGTATACGTATCCTGAAAAATACGTATAACAGGAAACGAAAGTGACAAGACCATTCCTCCACGAACACAACATTGTACCTTCTACTCTCCACCAATGTTTCAAATATATGGATGGCAATGGAGAAGTACAGAAAGAAGTTGCAGACCTAAATCCTTCCAAGGTGGTTGAAGCATACTGCAACGACTCTCGCATGTACAAGGAGGAATTCATGAAGGTGGTATTGGCAATGGATACTGATGAAGAACAGAAAGGCGTGTCGAATGATACTCTGGTGATCCCTGTCAAAGGGCGTACTTCCTGTCCTCAGTCTTTTAAGACATTGACTATCTACTTTCCTTCTCATAAGAAGCATCCTCCTTGTGTTGGTTAAGAAAAAATGAGCTCACCTCTTCTGAGCCACTTGTAATCGACCTTTGTCGTAAAAAGCCTCCTCCTTCTCGTTCTTCTTCTCCTCCTCTAGTTATCGATCTGACTAAGCTGGTTAAGGCTAAAGGTCCTGTTGTAAATGATGATGTAAAGATCAATAAAGCATCTTCTTTTCAGTATACTGGTGTCTCTTTTTATACTCAATGTTATTTGGATTTACTAGATAGCTTCAAACCACTTACAATAGGAGTCGTATCATCTCTCCAAAATTTGGTATCACTTGAATCAATACAAGAATCATTCTTCCTAATACCTTCTCGAAAGAAAGAAGAAACTCCTATACTTTTTAACAAAAGAGAAGAACAAAAAATTATGCCTGACAGAAATAATAAGGATGATACAGGAAAGCTATAATTACGTCGCTATAGTCCACAATCCATGGCAATCATCAGTAAAATGGGCTATAATTTCAAAGCTGGTCTCAATAGCGGTAAAGGAAGGCGAACCCCTATTCGTATTTCTGTTCCAAAAGGAAAATCACAACAATATTACCATAAAACGAAGCGGAGATTAGGTTATACTTTACCACTTCTAACTCCAGAAGCTTCCGAGTCAGATGAAGAAGAACAATCTAACTTTTCTGATTCGATCTTATGGGATTCTGACATCAGTATTGGTCATGTCCATCGGGTGATAGTATCTTCTAATATGGTGTCTGCTGAGTTCTCAGAAGATGATGAAGATGATATTGAAGAAGCTCCTGAAACAGATCCTTGGGCACAAAGGATGGACACTCAGTGGGAACTCCATTTTGAACAACGAGAACAGCCTACTGAGGATCAACTAATCCAGATCGATGTTGGAGAGAACGGTGTACCGCGACTAATCATCATTAGCAAAAATATCCCAGAGGATGATAAGAAAGAACAGATTCACCTTATTCGTAAATATATCGATGTCTTCGCCTGGAGTTATGAAGATATGTCGGGATTAGATCCTCAAGTCGCAACTCATAAACTTAATATTTTGCCTAATGCTAAGCCAGTCAAACAACAGCAACGGCGATTCAAGCCTGAGATAATGGATACAATAGATGATAAAGTCAAAAAGCTTATCGCTTGTGGTTTTATCAGAGAAGAACAGCATCTTGACTGGGTAGCCAACATTGTACCAGTCTTGAAGAAGACCGTAAAAGTTTGAGTGTGCATAGACTTCCGAGATCTTAATAATGCTTATCCTAAAGATGAATTTCCTCTCCCAATTACTGATGTCATGATCGACAATACTTGTGGATTCGAACGAATCTCTTTTATGAATGGATTTTCTGGATACAATCAAATTCGGATCAATCCTGAAGATGAAAAACACACGTCATTTCGTACTCCTCGTGGAATATATTTCTATACAGTCATGCCTTTCTGTCTTAAGAACGCAGGTGCAACTTACCAGCGGACTATGAGTACTATCTTTCAAGATCATTTGCAAAAGACCATCGAATGCTATGTGGACGATATTGCTGTTAAAAGTCGTCTAAAGGAAGATCATATTCAAGATTTAAAAACTATCTTCAATCTAATGCGCCAGTATCAACTCAAAATGAACCCCACTAAGTCTTTCTTGGCAGTCTCTAGTGGCAAATTTCTCGGATTCGTCATTACCTCTAATGGTATACACGTTGATCCCGAGAAGATCAAAGCCATTCAAGAGATGCGTCCTCCACGCAACCTAAAAGAGCTACGAGGATTCCAGGGTCGACTTGCTTACATTAGGAGGTTCATTTTGAATTTATCTGGACGTTGCAGACCATTTACTCAGTTAATGAAGAAAGATGTATCTTTCATTTGGACAGAAGAATGCCAACGAGCATTTGATGACATAAAGCGCTATTTGATGAGTCCATCAGTGCTAGTGCCACCGATCTCAGGAATACCCTTCTTTATGTATGTTCGGGCGATAGATCATTCACTGGGAGCCTTGTTGGCTCAGAAGAACAAAAAAAGTCATGAACAAGCCATCTACTACCTTAGTCGGACGATGATTGGAGCTGAACATCATTATAGTCCGGTAAAGAAGGAATGTTAACCTTAATGTTTGCTGTTCAAAAGACAAGACATTATATCATCAGCCAAACCATTCATATTATTTCCCAAGTTAATCCTCTTCGAGTCTTAATGAAGAAGACCAGTACCCTTAATTCCCGGCTTGCTACATGGGCCATATTATTAGCACAATATGATATGGTGTATGTTCCACAAAAGTATGTGAATGGCCAAGCACTCGCTGATTTCTTAGTAGTTCATCCTGTCCCTGAGATATCTAAACTCTATGATAAGATTCCAGATGAAACATTGGAATCAAATATGATCTCGGAAGAATTTTCTACTTGGCATTTGTTCTTCGATGGAGCATCTAAAATTGGACCTGGAGGCACCCTTGTCACTGGAGTGGGAATTGTTCTTGTTTCACCAGATGGATTAGCTATCCAGAGAGCTTATTCTTTGGTTGAGCCATGTTCCAACAATGTAGCATAATACAATACTTTGCTCATTGGACTTCAATTTGCCAAACAATTGGGCATTGAATATCTCGAGGTATATGGTGATTCTAAGCTGATTGTTAATCAGGTTAGAGGCACATACGAAGTTCGACACCAAGATGTGGTACCTTACCACGAAGCGGCAATCAGAATAGCTTCTTCGTTTAAAGGGTTTTTCATTGAACATGTACGTCGAGCATGTAACACAGAAGCTGATGCCTTAGCTAATCTAGCTGCAATATTGGCCATTCCGGCCAAAAGACAACAAATGGTTGTTATCTCCAATAGAGAACTGTTTTGCATTGAAAACAACCATAACATTGAATTCAGTAATTCAACTGAAGTCAATGTTACCAGCAAAGATTGGAGGATACCTTTCATCGACTTTGCAGTACATGACATACTAGCTGAAGATCCTAAAGAATCTACAAGTATTCGTCGAAGATCGCTTCGATTCTGTTACAATCATACCACCAAAACTCTCTTTCGATGAACTTTTGATGGATTACTCTTAAGATATCTTGCTGGTGATGAAGCAAAGCATATATTACGTGAAGCTCATGATAGTGTTTGTGGAGCACATTAACCTGGTCCCAAATTATAAGATCGTATCCGACGTATGGGCTACTACTGGCCCTCTATGGTATTAGATGTCATTGACTATGCAAGGAAATGTCGAGCATGTCAAATTCATGCAGATTTCATTCATCAACCGTCAGAATTTTTTCATCCGACTGCTGCTTCATGGCCCTTCGAAGCTTGGGCCATGGATGTAATTGGTCCTATCAATCCTCCTTCATCTAAAGGATATCGGTTTATCTTAGCAATAACCGATTATTTTTCTAAATTGGCTGAAGCCATACCTTTTGCTGAAGTAAAGAATAGCAGTGTCATTAACTTCGTCAAACATCATATGATATACAGATTTGGCATACCTCGTCGGATCATACATGATAATGGGCCACAGTTCATCAGCCAGAAGTTTACTAGGTTCTATGATGACAACAGAATCAATAATATTGTTTCTACGGCCTATAATTCTGCAGCTATTGGGTTAGCTGAAGCATTCAACAAGACTATTATCAAACTCCTTAAAAAGTTTATTTCTATTAACAAACGTAATTGGAGTGAAAAGCTTGGAGAATGTCTATGGACTTATCTTACTATAGTCTGTAATCCCACAGGTTGTACACCTTTTTCTCTGGTATACGGATGCGAGGCTATCTTACCACTAGAAATTCAAATTCCATCTTTGAGAATTGCCATTGCTAATGAACTTACCACAGAAAACAATGGTCGACTCCGACTTCAAGAATTAGAAACGCTCGATGAGAAAAGGCTATTAGCTCAACAACATATCGAACTTTATCAAGCCCGTATTTCAAAAGCTTTCAATCGCGAAGTCAAAGTACAAACATTTCAGGAAGGTGAGCTAGTTCTTACAGTCAGACGTCCTATGACTATGACCGACATAAGCAAAGGCAAGTTCGAGACGAAATAGAAAGGTCCGTATGTGGTAAATAAAGTTTTCTTAAATGGAGCCTACCAATTAACGGATATGGATGGCAGAGTTTCTATGATGCCTATCACTGGCAAATTTCTCAAGAAATATTATGTATAAAAGTGAAATATTCTTCATTCAGAGAAATGACGTAAAAAAAACTCATTTTATTCAAAAGCAGAAAGAGTTACATAATATCAAGGACGGGGACGAGGACCCGATCCTTCATGATTAAATATATGATTTGTCAGCAATTCAAACATCTCATTGTCTGAACACACTAGCAACTCACAGGCGGCTATCCTCACCGCTTCTTCTTCAATAGTCTTTCCAGGCTCCACCAACTTGGCAATCAGGTCCTGCTCTGGTACAGGAACAGTCGAGCCTTCACCCACTTGTTTCTGAGGAGGTATCGGAAGCTCAGCAGAAGGCGTCTCAGTCGTATTTTCGATCTTCGGAGTGAGCAAATCTTCAGAAGACATTCTGTACAGAAAGAAAAGAAGATTGACGATAACTATAGAAGTTTTGTTCTATTTATAAACAGAATGACTAGATGATCGACTTCGAGAACCGATGCGACTTTTCCTCTTCAAAAGAAATCCAACTGTTCATTCATTTCTTCTCTTCGAAAACTGAAGTGTCTGTTCATTCACTCACTTTCTCTCCTTTAAGAAGTTTGACTGTTTATTCATTCATTTATCAGTTTTGGCATTTATTGTCTTTTATTTTCTCTCTCGTAAATAAAACCATAGATGATAAATTCTTACATCCAAAACAGAAAAAAGAATTCACGTCCTCCATACCTCTGAATTCTGATTTTCTACATCAGCAACCTATCACGTCCCTATTACCTCTAATAAAGTTGTCTATTAAAATAACTGTATTTTTAAACATTATATTCTGCCACGTCCACATTACCTCTGAGTAGATATAATAAATATTGTTATTTTCTAATCAAGAAATATATCACGTCATGTACCTCTGAATATATTTTATAACAAGATATGCAACAAGTAATGGAACCACATAAAAAGTTTCTTATTTCATTTCTATTTCAAAAAAAAGAAAAAAAAGATACATCATTATGAAAAAGACAACACGTTTCGCTCATTCTATTCTGAAAGATAAGTGATAAGCTCTACAATTCGCTTCTTCAAAATTTGGGCTCTTTCATTACAAGAATCTAGCACCCACTGCCTGGCTTCAATCCGTCCTGACTCAGGATCGAATGGTTACAGAGCAGCAGTTTGACATGCTAGTTCTTCATTCTATAGTTGTTCAAATTCAATCTTCTGGTGCTTCAGAGCATCTATTTGGTTAACAGCAGCTTGATGTAGTTGAGTTTCTTGTTCTATCTCATGCTTAATGGCCTTAAGCTCTACCTGAAGTCGGGCAATTTTAGCCTCCAGATCAGCAGCTTTCTTCTCTTCATCTGAAGCTTTAGCCTTATGACTTTCAACGGTAGAAGCTGCTTCAGCAATTTGGATGTCTAGTTCAGAAGACTGTCTAGTAAAAGCCAATAAAAATACTTTAAAATTGGCTTTACTAGTCTCTGCCTCCCGAGACATGGCTTCATATTTTGTGGTTACCAGCTGCTCGATATCCCCTCTTTTAAGCTCCTTATAAACTTTAATAGATCCCTCTAGCTCATCCAAAATGTGTTCCAAAAAGGTAGCCTGAGCTTCGTCTCCTTAGCTGCGGATGCCTCCGATCAAGAATGAAGAGGGAGTTCTGATTGTACTAAAAGGAACGTCTTCTTTCTCCATCACTCGATGAACTAAAGGCTCTAGAGATGTGAAGAAGACTTTCGTGAAGGAGGCCACCACGAACTTGTTAGTTGCTACGACTCCTGGGGTGGCTACTACTTCTGCCGAAGTCTTTACAGGCTTAACATATGGAGGCACTTCATCTTGAGAGCTGATGTGGAAAGAGCTCACTTCTCCTGCTACGGTTCCTGTGCGTCCTTCTGCAATTTATATATGTCATTTGTTTGAGCAATATACAATGCTGAAGGAGCTATGACAAATAGATCATGTTTAGAAATTTACCTGCGCTGGATATAGCATGAGGAGTCTCAAGAGGTTTGGATATTTTCGGCTAAAGCTTTGACAGGGTCTCTGCAGACATAGTGGCTTGACTGCTTCCTGCTCCTGATTCAGCTTGAAGTGGTAAAGTCATTGGAGTTTGATCTGCTAATTCTGCTACCACTCCAGAAACCTCAGGTTTTTCAGATATTTTGGGTTTATCGATCTTGGGACTGGTATGTCCTTCATCGATAATCAGATTCTCCTCATCCTCGACAGTTGATTGGTCTTCATTAGTCGGGAGTTCCTGAGGTGATGGCACATCCACTAAAGTTTGTCCCTCTTTAGTGGTGTTATTCTAATCATCATCATAAGATTCATCACCAAAGTCATAATCGACTATGGCGTCAATTATTTCTCGGTCCTCTTCAGAATGAGTAGGCTCCTGAGTCTTCGGAGAATGTTGCGGTAGCAAATCCTTCTTTGGGAAGACGACCTCTGGAGTCATGGGAGTTGGTGACGGAACCGTTATCCCTATCGCAGCAAGTATATTGGCGGGAATACGTACCACCAAAGCTTCTGATCTCACGGCTTCTACGGTGGTGGTAGAAGGTTGAACATCCGCTAAAGCAGCTACTGCAAAGAAAGAAATCAATTTAATATACATCTTTGAGAGAAAAATATATATATTAAGGTGTATCAAAAGCTTGATATTACCTTCCTGAGATGTTACATCTTCAGAAGCTACCAGTTTTCTCTTGACTTCTCTGTGTAATGATGCAGCCGGCTCTTCAGCAGCTCCGGTGCGATCATCCTCCAGATCGATCAAAGTGGTAGACGTTTCTCCTTCTGTAACTCTGCCTTGCTTCTGAATAGAAGGAGTAGTTTCCTTCTCTCTGTAGGAAGAACTGAGGAGCATTTATTTTGACTGAGAATGACTCGTTCTTGTAGTCGTTGGTTCATTTATAACCAAAGACGTCCTCCTCTTCTTCTCCGGAGCCCTTGGTGAGGCAGGTCTACTATCTAGCTGAGGAAGGGCTGTCGTCTCCTTAGCCTTTCTTTTCTTCAACCCCTTGGCAGGGGATTTCTCTTTCCGCACCTTTAAGGATACGTCCAGAGGATCTTGAACTTCATCGGGATAGTTCTATAAAATGGAAGCTTCCAGTGGTGGATCTACAGGATCTATGTCCTCTATATCCCGAAAAGAGTGAGCAGTGTGTTTCCCCAATTTGGATCTCTTCTTACTGGCAAAGCTATGTGCAGGATGGAAGCTTTCAGTAAATGTATTTGCTGAAGTATAGAAGTTTGCGTATGTATATAACATACGCGGGCCTTGCTAAAGATTGAAGGGTACGAAAAATATAGCTTTTGTACTCCTGGCATTGTAGTATCTCCAAGCCCTGGCCCCATCGATCAGATAACCTTTAGCCTGTAGGCAAGTGGTAGAGTTACCCACATGAAGCAGATCATAGACGAACTGCCATACAAATCGACTTGGCAAGTACGGTTCGAAATAACACTCTTTCTCAAATCTGTAGACCAAGTGAGATGGATAGATCGTCTGCAGCCACGAAAAGATGAATGGACATAAGTGGAGTGATTCTGCAGTCAAATCCATCATCTGTGGAGACATAGTCTCATATCCGTGAGGAGGCTGAACACTCTGAAAGCTCTATCCCGATCCGCGATTCAATACAAATCTATACTCTGAAAGAGCAGTGTATTGCCAATGAGCGCTGGAGTAGCGTCTGATGAAATCTCTGCCGATACTTCCTATATTAGGATTCATCAAACAGGGATGGTGAAGCAATAGCCATCCGAATAAATAAGTGTACGGCATCTCGGTAAGGGGAAAATCTTGCCTCGCTGCCTTGTCATGGAGCATGGTCTGCACAAAAGAACGCAAGCCTGCGTTCAAGTGGCAGGTCATGGCCGATAGGAGATCCATCTTGTATCCAAAAATAAGACGTATTGTAGCAAACAGGACACCCCGATGGAATCTATCGACTGCACTGGCTCCTGGAACTATGAGGCGCCGCAGCCATAAAGAGAGAAAGCCCGCTAGCTGGGCCTCTTTAGACATGGGTCTGTAACCCTGTCTGAGATAACTCTGGAGGGTGTCGCCAGCCTTGAATGGATGCAAGTCTTCATCTTGTTGGATATCTCCATGATTATGTTGCTCCATCAAATATTGCATGTCGCTCTGACTGAAAGGTTCAAAGAAATAAGGAGCACAGGCTTGACTCTCAAGTGGTTTGTCCTCCCATACATGACCTAGGAAAAGGTATGGCATCCACTTGGTTGTATAGCAAGTACCTGCAGTAGCACTTTTGTAGAAGAGCGAGCAGATTTTGTAGTGACACAATAGCTCTTGGAAGACGGCAATAATCTGCGGATTCTCTTCTGCCATAACATCCAACTCTTCATTAGTGGGCACATACTCTTCGTATGGATTATCGCCCATTAGTAGATGAGAGAGATATTTGCTCATGGAGAGCAAATCCCATTTCTCCATGGGGGGTTATGAAAGTCCCAGTGCTTTCGTTATATCTCTTCACCAAAGCCAAAAACATATGAGCGTTCTGGCGAATACCGTATACTATAGTCCAGATGGCATTGTAAAGATCTAAATCGAGGAGCCTGTCCTTGAACTGATCCAAAATCTAGATAGATAGGCTGATCCAACGCTTTATATCTGGGTTAACCAGACTCGTCATACGCATGCTACGGTATGGATATCTTCCTTCAGCCTTTGCGAATGTATTTGCAAATATAGGTATTCTGACTGGAAGGAGCAGAGAGGAATCCTCAGTAGGAATACAGCTTGGCTTCAAGCCTCTCAAGTGGGTGTTGTACTTCTCAGAAGTATTGTAAAAGAGATCCCTGTGCTTTGGACCCATTCTATAACAGATTTTTTCGACTCTTGCCTGCTGGATTGGAGTCAGATCCCATGACATTCTTCTGGGATAGCTTGTAAATTCATATTAAGATAAAGCCATAGACCTCGATATTTCGGTGAAGTATATGACTTTATCTTCATATTTGAATATTCTTTCCTCTTTTCTTGTCTTTGGCTGGGACGTCTTCTTGATGGCATTCCCGAATAGGAAGACAGGTTTCTTGTGGACCATACTATCCAGACTCTCCAAAGGTTCCCTGTTCATTAAGCTCAATAGGGTTTGGTTTTCTTGGGCCATGAGGATCGTCTTTCGTGCTTCAGGGCCATCGTACTGGAGGAATGTAAGATAAATTCTACTTGTACTCCGAGACATTAAATGCTGAAGCAAATCTTTCAACATTAGGGTCTTCCCTGAGATCAACTGCAAAAAAAATACATGAACAAAAGTTAGAGTGTGCAACTTTAAAGAGCAATCAATTAAGTTGCGCAACATCCTAGGTTGCACAACATTTTAAGTTGTGCAACATCCTGGGTTGCGCAATCATTAAGTTGTGCAACATCCTGGGTTGTACAATCATTAAGTTGTGCAACATTCTGAGTTGTGCGACAACCTGAGTTGCGCGACATACTATGCTGCACAAAATTTAAGTTGCGCAAACACACTGGATTGTGCCACAACTTAGTTGCGCAATATTCTTGATTGCGTAACAATTGAGTTGTGCAACAGCATACGCAACACAGTTCGTAAGGACGAACAATGCGCAAATAAAGCAACCACACCCTAAGAAGTGGTGGCACAGAGTTTATGATGTGCCAAACACTCTAAGAAGAGTGGCACAAGTCCAGTCATCCTCCATAGGTCCAATTTGTTCGTTTTTGGTCACCTTCCAGAGCTGGGTTCGCCGTTTCTCATCAAAAAGAGGGCGGCATGTACTGTAACACGCGGGTCGACGGAGCATGGTACGAAGCTTCGGCAACGCTCTTTCCTTTATCAACGGCGGTCTACTTGGGGGCCATGTCGACGAGAAGATAGTCGGAGAAGAAGGTTGCAAGAGTTCAAAGAATTCTCTCAAAAGAATAAAGTGAAAGTAAAGAGTTACAGTCGGTTAAACGAAGGTTATTTATAGCCTAAAGACAAAATCCTAACAGTCACCATTCGTTGTGCATAAAAAACATAACAGAGCGCAACAGACTGCGCGAGATAGGCGCAACTTGACTCGATAATTGTCATGATTCAAAGTATTTCGAAGTTTTATAACATTTCGAAATTCGAAAACTTTGAAGGGGGTCTTGTAGAGCCTAAAAATCAAGTTGCGCCATGTTTTTACTACTAAGCAATTAAGTTGTGCCTAATAAATCAAGTTGTGCCACTGTTATGAAGCCTAGAGATCAAGCTGCGCCACAGCTCAGGCTGTGCCAAATATCAAACTGTGCCCAATCACATTGTGCCAAAGTCTACGTGGCACCTGAAAATAATTATCATCATTAACTGACAGCACTGACAACTGAAAGCACGATAAACAAAGAAAATTTCTTCGAATCCCATAAAGCGTGGTGCTCGAGACGATTTGTTATTATTTGGTGATAGCTGTTCTGCACACTCTGTGAGTTGCACCTAGGCGCAACCTGAACAAAACTCTCTTCACAGATCTAAATGCTGCCACGTGTTTATGCATTGAGTTGCGCCTAGGCGCAACCTAATCAAGCGCAGTTTGACTCGTTGACTGAAGCTCGCACGACTTGATAAAGTTGAAGCAACTTACGTTCTAAAGTAGGATGACGTGGCGTACATGCCACTAATCTCTCAAAACGTGTTCACTACTCTGTACACGACCATGCACATTTCAATCATATGATGCCACACGTCTAAATACAGTTAGTACACGTTCGAGTAAATGAATGGAAGTTGTGCAACCTGATGTTGGCGCAACCTAAAGTCGCGTAGTTCAACCTCGCGCACATCAGAATAAATGCTAAAATAGTTATTTCCAGAACTCCATAAATAGAGTTTACAATCATTATCAATTTATCAGAGATCAAGGGAGTTCTTGTAAAAGTGCTGCCACATTCCCCAGAGGCTCTAGTCTTCAAGTACACATAATCCAAGGGATAAAGCGATCGTCTTCTGATCGGATTCCTAAAGTTGTACTTCCCCAGAATTTATTGTACTTTGTACGATTCTTTTAAGTTTGGAATAAACTTTTTTATTTTTGCAAATAGTTATATATATGCGTATATATATGCATATATATATATATATATATATATATATATATATATATATGTATATATATATATATATATATATATATATATATATATATATATATATATATATATTTATATATATGCGTATATATATACATATATATATATATATATATATATATATATATATATATATATATATATATATATATATATATATAGCTCGCCCTCCCCCGGCGCCCAAAAAAAAAAAAAAAAAAAAAAAAAAAAAAAAAAAAAAAATATATATATAGCTCGCCCTCCCCCGGCGCCCCCGAGCCGCTGCCCCCGGCGCCATTTCCTTTCCCCGTCGAGACGACCCTCCGTATTTTCTCCGTTCCTCGGCCGGGCCTCGCCGGCGATCCGTCTCACCGGCGTCCCCCTGCCGGTGGGTCTGTGCCACCGCAGCCGACGGTCCCTCGCTGCCTCGGGCCCCCCACTCCCCTTCGGGACTGGCGCCCCCTTGGGGCCCGCCCCCTCTGGCCACGCGCCCGGACTGGCCCCTTCGGGCCGCGCGCTTGGGCCGGCGCCCTCGGGCCACGTGGATTGCTGCCCCCACGTGCCCATCCCTTCGTATCCCGTGCGTGGTCCCCCTCGGGCTCCGCATTTATTCGAAATTTCGATATTCTGTGCTCCCGTGTCCTTTTTTGTTTTTTTGGGTTGTCGGGTAGCGGGTTTCATTCCCTGTTTGGTCTGGGCCTTTTGTCTTTGGCCCAGGCACTGGTTGTACCGCTCGTAATGAGCCTTTTCTTAGTCAATAAATTGTCTTTTGCCAAAATATATATATATATATATATATATAGAGAGAGAGAGAAGGCAATATGTATATATATCTACTAATGTATATTCATATGTATATATATGTATTAGTGATAGCATAAAACAAAAAACTAAATAAAACCCCACAACCCAGCCCCCACATCAGCCCGAGCCAAGGAAGCAAGGACCAAGCCCATGCAAAGCCCCAAACCAATCGGCAACCCGACTCCAACTTTGACAGCGGCCAATTGGTTGCACATACATATGCCAAGAGAGGAGAGATGAGAAAAACGTAAACCGTAACCGCGCCACCACCCCACTAGCACCTGGGTGACCCTCTTCTGGTCTCCATGCGCCGTCACGAGCTGCCGCTGGCCGGCGACGGAAGCCCCCATGCGCGCACGGGTGCGACAACAGGGTGCGAAAACAACCACTACCGGCCTGGAAGCCCCACTTCCTGGTGAGTTTTCTCCCTCGTCTCTTCGTCATTTTCCAAACCAAAATGTGCGTTGGAAACACAACCTATAGGACTTCTATCCCATTGGATAGTTTTGACTCAAATCGAATCAGAATCGAGTTGAAACTCAACTCCAAAATTGGCCAAAATCATGTTCAAAATAGGACGTTAAGTAGTCGATGTACCCCTGTTTACGAACGAATCCTCGTCAAACCTTAACATTTTTGAAAATCCATTTAAACAAACATGTAGACAACCTATACAAGATCGAACTCCTTTTTGTAGAATTGTTTTTAAGGTATTATATTGGAAGTTATTCATGGATAAAAATTGAGAAAAATATGTTCTAAAATTCACAAAACCTTCGATACGACGTGCGTCCCGCCAATCCGGGCGACGTGGTCGGGAAACGAAAGCATTGAAAGGTACAATCGGCTTTGTGGATGTGAAGGCTTTGAAGAAATTCAAATTGGTTGCGTGTGCGCGACAAATTTGATGCGTATCCGTCAAAATTTACCGTATCGGCCCCTTTGTAAATTTTCCAATTACTTTATACACGTTCGTCAGATCGAGACAAAACTTATGCCAATAGGACCGTATTATTTTTCGGGTCCTATATGCCAAGTTTGGTCCAATTCTGAGACAGATGATCGGATCGCCGTTTTGCGGGTCACACGATCCGACTCAACGGGCGATTTCGTACACGGCCCACCGGAATCTAAAATTGGACATACCATTGGGTTCGTATCATCAAAATGAATCCTTAGACATATAGTTTGCCGACTTTAGAGACCATTGACTTTGGCATGCTTTTTTGTGCAAAGCGGGTCCAACGGCGGATATTATTTTGGCCTGAAATGACTATTTTACCCCTGTGTCCAGAATTGGACTTAAGGACAGGCTATCCTAGATAATTTGACTAATTTAGAAACGTTGGTAACATCTATTACAGCTTCTGGAGGCAGTTGTGAGACTTGGACTTTCTGACTTGTTGATTGGCGATATATTGTTGGTTCTCCGTACAACCCTCACGCAAGTATACCTTTTCGAACATATACAGTATTTATATTATTTTTCTCTTTTCCTATTGTATTCCTTTTCATATAGCCATATGATTTCCATATTCTGATTGGTTTGTCCTTGATTGTTTTACTTGTTCCAGATTACGTGCACGTATAGAATATTCGACATTGCCTGATTATTGGTCTTTTTGTGTTACCTTGTCTCGTGATTGAGTTGTCAGTTTCTATATCTTGTTCTTGACTTGACTATTCTTGACTGGAAGTATCTTGCATTGTACTACAGTTGAGACATACTATAGATTGGGAGTATCTTACATTGTGCTACGACCTATAGCAGATTCTTCGATCTTGATATTGATTGATTGACTTGATTTATGACATACTATAGATTGGGAGTATCTTGCGTTGTACTATGGTTTATAGGTGTCTACTTGGCCTTGTATTCCTTTAGGAGAGGAAAATTGATACTAGAATTGGCTATTCTTGACTAGGAGTATCTTGCATTGTACTACGGTCGAAACGTACTATAGATTGGGAGTATCATGCATTGTACTATAAGCTATAAGGGTTAATCGTTTGGTTGATAGTCGAGTCTAGTATTACATTTCCATATTGCTTGTCGTGTCTTAGATGTCCTTTCTTGTACCGTCCTTATCTTCCATACATGTTATTTACTGTTATATTAGTAGGCATGTTTTATGTATCTTGCTAGTCCTCTGAGGACATGATGATCTCTTCAGGTAGCTGATTGAACGGAGTTAGTTAGCTGAGCATGTGGTAGTTGACTTCATCTGCCTGATTCAGGTATTTTGCTAGTATTATTGATTTACTATCTTTCTCGTGCTTTTATGATATATCATGCTTATCAGCTTAGCTTTATAGACTCATATTACTGTTAGAGTCTAATCGTACATATATGCTAGTGGGCTGCAGACCATGACCCATACTTGTTCATTCTTGATTTATATACATCTCGTGGATTGAGATATAGTTTAGATTACCATATTAGACATGATACTATGCTTTTGACAGCTTATACGTATTCGAGTCGGGCTGGCGTTCGCTTGATACGTAGCTGGCTTGCTCACGCACTTGCATCCCGACAAATGGGTGCGGGTCGTGACAAGTTTTTGTGGTGGCCCATGCAGGTCAGAGCATATCGTATCGGTTACGTAACTGTACTGATACGAGCATGTGCATCTGACTAAACCCTTAGAAATCTCAATCCATACTGCCTCGAAAATTCTCCAAGAAGCTTCTTTATCGTCCTTGAAACTTCATATTCGTTCTCGATTATTCATCATTGCCTTCCCGTACTATTGACTCTCGTCCCTTCCTATTTCGGAGTGACGAATGGTCGTGTTGTCTAAAATTTATCAGAAATTCTTAAATTATAGTGTAATATTGCTTGATTATTGGATTTTTGGTTGCTTGATAGATATGAGGGTATTAGAGATACTATATGCTATAGATATCTATGGGTAGCAACTAGATGGAAGGTTATAAATTTTTAGTGACATACCTTTGAGGGAGTAGTGTGACCAAAGGTGGGTAGAAGTTCTCGAGGTTTCGTAATTACAAAATAGCTGGGAGAAGGATATAAACTATTTTTGAGGAATTAAAATTTAAGGAGATTAAGGTAATAGTCGACTTCCTTTTTTGAATTTTAAGAAATAGTTATGAATTAGAATTTCGAGGACGAAATTATTTTTAAGGTGGGTAGATTTGTAGCCCCCTTTCCCGAAAATTTTTGAAATATTTTTTTATTATTTATTTGATTTAAATGGTAATTTTTAGAATTTTATAAATAATTATTTAGTTAATTATTACGGTAGATGACTTTAGCCATGGTTGAGTTTTGAAGTACCAAATGACTAGAAATCGTGGCACATGTAGTGCAGTGGCGTGCCTTGACTAGTGTATTAGCCATGTCCAGGAAGACCCAGCCATAAGTGTGACCTAACTAGGAAAACCAGGCCAAGTTGTGACATGACCATTATAAATAGTTTAATTATTTATTATTAAGATTTATTGACTTGCAGAAGACCCAGTTGTACTCAACTAGTCCGAACTAGACTCGAATCGATCCCAAGCCATGTAGACCCTTAGTGCAACCAAGACGGCCACCTAGATACTACATGTATATTGGTGTTTTATTTTAATGATCAATAACTAATTATAAATAATAGTTAAATAAAATATAATAATGCTATTAAAGTTATATTTATATTTATATATATTTGTTATTTTCGAAAATGATACGTTTTCTTGAAATATCATTTTAGGTTTGTGGGACCTTTGACTAGAACAGTATATGTATGCATATATATTGTGTGTGTTTATTTGATTAGATGAAATATATTTATTAATCATTTTGTGTATATATTTATTGTGTGTTCTTAATAGTTAAATGGTTAGTATTTTACAAGTAAGATATATATATGTATATACTAATGTTATATAAATAGGTCAATATATATATATATATATATATATATATATATATATATATATATATATATATATATATATTAAATATATATATATATATATATATATATATGAAGAACAGATGGCAACTCTAGAGGGGGGTGAATAGAGTATATAGAGATAATATCCAATTAAAAATTCAACTCTATCACAAATAAAACCAATCAGAGTAAGTGCGGAAAATAAAGAGAGAATCAAGAGAGCATACGCAGACACAGCCGATTTTAACCTGGTTTCCCTCGTGGAGGACTAGTCCAGGCCTGAGAACTCTAGCTCAGGATTAAATCTACTATTTGTGAAATAGTAGTTTACAACCTGTGCCTTTTCTTCAGAAGAGCACGTCAACTTCTTACAGAGGATCGCAGTGGCGATTTGCTTGGAATTGTCCAAGCGATTTCTTCAACTCTTGCACAAGACTCCTAACTGAGAGATGCTGAGCACTCGAGACTTAGGAAGCTTGTGGCATGGGAAGGGTATGGCTTATCTGAGCTTAAGAGAGAAGAGAAAAGAAGATTGGATGATTTGAAATGAGAGAATTTATGGCCTATTTATAGGATTTTTGTAGGCAGAATTCGGCCAGAATTCGGGTAGAAAATTTCAAATATTTGGCCGTTGGACAACTAGCAACCAGCGAACCCTAAAATTAAGGATGCTATTTTTTAGGGGACAGAGTTCGGCCCGAACTCTGTGTAGAGGCAGAGTTCGGCCCGAACTCTGTCTCCAGAGTACAGAGCTGGTCTAAGTGGCCAGTGGGCAATTTTTTGGATGGTGGAGTTTGAGGATTACTGGGTAGGCTATAGGTCAAGTCTCAAGAGCTCAGCATGACACAGTTTACAATCAGTCTAGACTCAAAGAAAGTGTAAAATACATACTCATATATAACTGAACTGTAAAGACTGAGCTGTCTTCTGACTTGAGCTTGATGTAGACGTCGTGTGTCGTATTAAATTATTACAAGTATTATTTAGTCAATGTTATCAATATTTGGTTGACTGTGACTTTGTGTCAACAATCTCTCCCATATTGATAATTGACAAAATAATAAATGTATATTCAATATTCAAACCTGGACACAGAAATGACAAAAGCAAAGCTCCCCCATAATTGGTGCCGAGCTAAACAAGATAGCTCCCCCGTAAACAATGCGTTGAACCTGTTGGCCTGATAGAGAAATTCTTCCAAAAGCACCAAAAGCACATATACCATGTATACAATACACAGAATATACATATCTCTCCCCCTTTTGGCATTTAGCAATATAATAAGAAGCAGATAAAAATGGGCAAACACACCAAAAAGAGAAGAAATAGCATATGAACTAACAGAACGAGCAAAAGCATATAATAATAGAACTAACAGAATCATAAGAGTTACAACTCATAACTAGAGTCACCAAACCATAAAGAGTGTACCAAGTACATAAATCCAACGAAACAACTGAAAAGTACTAGAAAGCATAAAAATAAACTACGATCAGCAGCAGCATCATCAAGTAGAAGCCATCTCCATCATGGAGCACGAGAAGGCCCAGCAGAGTCGGAGCGCTGGGGATCCACAAAAGCAGCACCCGGATCCAGGTAACGCATGACCCAAGGATCGTCAATGCGATATCCCTCACGACCGGGATCCCGCTCCATGGGAATGGGCATAGAAGGATGAAGGGACATGGAGTACCGAATATCATGCAGCGAGTTACTGAGTGCACTTATCTGCAGGGTAGTACGGTAGTCCATCTGAGCCCAGCGATCGTCCTCTAAGTCGAAACGATCTCGGAGCATGGTCTGGATGGAGTCAAGGGTAGCAGGAGGAAGAGGCGCATCCTGTCCAAGTGGAGGGACGTCGGGCTCCTCATCATCAGACTGCTCAGAAGTGTCAGGAGAGGCGACGACTGCTTAAAGACGTCGTACCTTGGAAAGGAATGCAGGAGCAGGCAAGAAAGGACAATCATGAAGAGGAACAATGAAAGCACGAAGGACCATAGGAAGATATAATGAATAAACCAAGGCTCGTGGTTTCTTCCTACAGTTAATCATCCAGTCCATCATGGTACGTGGAAGATTAAAAGGAATGCGATAGTGAAGATGATACAATGCTGAGATCTCAAAATATGTGACTTCATCGGTTGAGCTGGCTTTTGGCAGAATAGTGTTGAAAATAATTCGATGAAGTTTATAGAAGTAAGGGTTGAGGTGCTTGGCCATAAGCTTGCGAGGACAAATGTTAGGGGCACATAGTTCCTCCTTGAAGCTCTCAAGGGAAGTTTCACCAACAAATTAGAATTGGCGAGCTTCCATAAGCTTTTCCCAAGTATCGAGATCTTGAAGTCCAAGATACTCGGCCAAATCAGAATCATCAAAAGCAATATCAATACCGACAACCCGGGAATAGATGTTAGTCGCATCATGAGTCAAGTTGCAATAGAACATTTGGATGGCACTGCGATAGATGGCAGAAGTCGCAGTGACTAACTCATCAAGGCAAAGATTATGAAACAATGAGTCATATTGAGAGAAAATAGTAAAATTAATAGGATGTCCCCGGAATACCGGACGAGTCCGAAAGTCGCTAATCCACTCGTTGGATGCGTCTAGCGATATAAATAATCGGTCGTCATACGTATTAGGGTCGTGGGGACGAGGTGGGTTGAACAACGGATGAGGGGGTTGTTGTTGTTCAACGGATTGCTCAATGGGAGGAGGAGGATTCGAAGAGGAAGCACCCTCGGTTCGAGTCCTCTTCCCACGATTGGGCAAGCAAGGAGCCATTGCACAAAATAGAGAAATTGAAATAGAGAAGAAGAAGGAGTTATACCTCAAATCAACAATGAACAGTGAAAGAGAATAAGAAAATAGCCCTTCTCCTTGGTTTTGGTGAGCAATGGAGCACTATGGAGAAAAATCTAGGGTTAGGGTTTGAAAAAAATAGTGGAGGAGAAGAAGAAAAGGTGGTAAGAAAGAGAGAGAGGGAGGAAAACCCGAATATAAGGGTAGGGCTTCTCTTGGTCAGAGTGAATCAGAACCATTGGATAAGTTATGATCAACGGCTGGAACCTGTCCCCGATTCTGGAACAGGGAGACCGAATTCGGCCCGAACTCTGGTAAGGACAGAGTTCGGCCCGAATTCTGGGTCTTTGTCCCAGAACTAAAATCAGGCTGCAAGGAAAAAAATTGGTTAAGTATGGGAAATCAGGATAAGTTATACAGATAACGAATTCAATAAACCAGATAGTACAAGTAGGAGAATAGCAGTATGAAATTGAAAAGTAGCATGTCAGCAGATTATAAATCAAAATGTACCGTATAATAAACAAGGAAATATATCTTGATTCAATAATTTGAATCTGCCATGGGTTAGATGCAGGGGCCGGATCCCAGCTAGCGGTAGTCCTGAGGACTAGTGCACCGTGTCGCTTAGGCTTTTACGCCTTGGTTTCAGAAGGACCCTTTCGGCTTGTACCCATAGCAAGTTTATTTTAAGAGAATCTCAATATATTCGATATTTACGCAGGTGTATTTTAATTTATGACAGCTTCATCTAAAATTCCAAGTTCACGACAAAGAAAACTGAAGCGCTCTTCGGATAATGGCTTTATAAAGAAGTCTGTTAACTGATGATCAGTGTCAACAAATTCTATATTAATCGTGCCATTTTGCTGATGATCACATAAAAAGTGGTGTCGAATCTCAATGTGCTGCGTGCGTGAGTGACAAATGGGGTTGTTAGTAAGATTAATTGTACTAGTGTTGTCACAAAAGATAGGAATATGCATGAAAGATAAATTATAGTCTTCAAGGGTTTGCTTCATCCACAGAATCTGTGCACAACAATGCCCAGCTGCTATGTATTCAGCTTCTGTTGTGGATAGTGTGACAGAATTCTGTTTCTTGCTAAACCAAGAGACTAAAGCCTTTCCTAATAAATGGCACGTACCGCTCGTACTTTTACGGTCGACCTTGCATCCAGCAAAATCAGCATCAGAGTAACCAATAAGGTTAAATGATGTTGACTTGGGATACCATAGGCCCACTGTAACCGTACCCTTAAGGTATCTAAAGATACGCTTAACTGCAGTCATGTGCGATTCCTTAGGATTTGCTTGATATCTAGCACACAGGCAAATGCTAAACATTATATCAGGGCGACTAGCAGTAAGATAAAGTAGACTGCCTATCATACCTCGATACTTACGTTGATCTACGGGTTTGCCGCTCTCATCTGGTTCCAGTTTGGTTGAAGTAGCCATAGGAGTGCTGATTGGTTTGATATTATCAAGTTCGAATTTCTTCAGCATGTTCTTTGTATACTTCGACTGACAGATGAAGGTTCCATTTATCATTTATTTTACTTACAGCCCAAGAAAGTAGTTGAGCTCCCCTATCATGCTCATCTCAAACTCGGTCTGCATACACTTGGCAAAATCTTGACAAAGGGTTTCATCAGTAGAACCAACAATAATATCATCTACATATATCTGAACTAAAAGAATAGTGTCCTTCAAAGACTTTATGAAAAGTGTAGTGTCAATTTTCCCTTTTGAAAAACCTTTCTCAAGCAAGAAGTTGCTTAGCCGTTCATACCAAGCTCTAGGGGCTTGTTTGAGGCCGTACAGCGCTTTCTTTAGCTTGAACACGTGGTCGAGAAATTTGTGATTTTCAAAGCTAGGGGGTTGTTTTACATAAACTTCCTCCTTAATAAAACCATTCAAGAAAGCGCTTTTAACATCCATTTGAAATACTTTGAAATTTTGAAAATTTGCAAATGCACAAAGCATCCGAATGGATTCTAGTCTAGCAACAGGAGCATACGTCTCATCGTAGTCGATACCTTCCTCTTGGTTGTATCCTTGAGCTACTAGACGAGCTTTGTTGCGTGTGACTGAACCATCTTCATTTACTTTGTTTCTAAAAACCTATTTAGTACCAATGATCGAGTGATCAGCCGGTCTAGGAACTAGTTCCCATACTTGGATCCTCTCGAATTGGTTGAGTTCTTCTTGCATAGCAGAAATCCAAAAATCATCATTAAAAGCTTCAGAGATGTTTTTAGGCTCAATTTGTGAAATGAAGGCAGTGCTAGCAATAGAGTCTCTTAATGATGATCTAGTGGTTACTCCACGCGAAACCTCACCGATTATCAAATTTTCTGGATGTGAAGGCTTGAAAGAGAATTTCTTATACAAGCTTTCCAGAGAATTTGTTTCGGTTGTGGTGTTCATTGGAGTAGACGTTGATGGCTCAACATCATCATCAAGAGTAGCTGCTGCACTGTTATCTTCGTCAAAAGTCACATTTGTAGACTCTTCCACAATTAAAGAGCGTTTGTTAAAAACTCTATATCCCTTACTCTTGGCAGCATAGTCAAGGAAAATACCATCGTCAGCTTTGGCATCAAATTTGCCTAAGTTGTCTTTGGTGTTAAGGATAAAGTATCAACATCCAAAAACTCTAAAATAAGAAACATTTGGGGTTCTCCCAAACCAAAGCTCATAGGATATTTTCTTCGTAATAGGACGAATAAGCACCCTATTTAAAATGTGGCATGCTGTACTGACAGCTTCAGCCCAAAAATATTTCGGAAGTGAAAACTTATTCAACAAAACTCTAGCCATATCGCCAAGAGTCTGATTCTTCCGCTCCACAACACCATTTTGTTGAGGAGTTCTTGGACAAGAAAATTCATGATCAAAACCATTAGAATCACAAAACCTTTCAAAATCAGAATTTTCGAATTCGCCTCCATGATCACTTTGGATTCGAGTAATCATGTAGCCTTTTTCGTTTTAAACTTTCTTAACAAAGATCTTGAAAACTGAAATAGCATCACTTTTATTTGCAAGAAAGAAAACCCAAGTAAATCTTGAAAAAACATCAACAACAACAAAGGCATAGAGTTTTTCGCCAAGACTGGCTACTCTACTAGGCCCAAATAAATCCATATGGAGTAGTTGCAAGGGTCTAGAAGAGCTTACAGAGTTTATGGAATGAAAGGATGACTTGGTTGCCTTGTTCAACTCACATTCGGCACATACGGTGTCATTTTTGAATGTGATGTCGGGCAAGCCTCTAACTAGCTTCTTGGTTGATAGCCTGGATATATTATCCATATTGGCATGACCAAGACGCTGGTGCCATAGTAGCCGTTCATCTTTATGAGCATATAAACATCTACCTGCATTGTTAGTATTTCCAGATAAATAGAAAGTATAAATATTATCCTCTCTTACCCCTTCAAAAGCGATGTCTCCCGTTGACCTATCATAGATAAGGCATTTGTTTTGTCCAAAGCTAATGTCATATTCATGGTCAGCAAGATGACTAATGCTGAGCAGGTTATGCTTTAACTCGGTCACTAGGCAGACATCCTTTATTACGGGAGAGGGAGGATAACCAATATTACCATTACCTATAATATAACCTTTGAGGTTGTTGCCGAAGGATACATATCCTTCTCTCTTTATCGATAGTGATGCGAAAAGATTTGCGTCTCCTGTCATATGCCGCGAGCATCCACTATCGAGAATCCACTTACTCTTAATGGAGGAGGGAAGGTCCACCTACATCAATAGTAGATGTGACCTTTGGTACCCAATTTCTTGAGGGTCCTAAAAAGTTAGTTTTTGGAAACCATGCATATATTTTTCTATCAACTAATCTTCTAATTCTACATTGTGGTGATATGAGTCCATGCAAACCACAATAAGTATATGTAGTATTCCTATTTACATTAGGAGCATGCTGATGATGTCTGTAAGCAGTGTAATGAGCAGAAGTATGATGATTAGCATGATGATGATGATTATGCATAGAGTGCTGTGGAGTGGCATGGTGATATTGTCTATATGGAGCATGGTGATGTTGTCTATATGGAGCATGGTGATGTTGTCTATGTGGCATGACATTGTGATGTTGTCTATATGGCATGACATTGTGATGTTGTCTATATGGCATGACACTGTGATGTTGTGTCTTTGTGCAGCATGATGATTGTATCTATGATAATTATTTCTACGTGTATGTGGTTTGTGTCCTTTGTGAAATTGTGTGTATATGAAAGCATAATTATGTGTTGTAGATGGATGATATGAATGACTAGCATGAGAGGTGTTATGCTTTGTGGGTGTCTCATGAGATTGGGTTTGAGGTTGAGCAACCTGTTTACCCAATTTAGTCTCTAATCTCTTGGAGATAGCCTGCAGATCAGTAACCTTAGCATTTAAACCATAAATCTTAGCCATAGAAATCTTGTGTCTACTCTTTTCTTCAGCAAGCAACGTGTTGAGTGTTGTGATTTCTTGTGTCTGTTGCTCAATATGTGTTTCAGTATCATGAAGGCTTAGTTTAAGCTTCGATACTTCATCAGTGACTTCCGTGGGTGAAGTGTCTCTAATGTTATCAAGCAATAGAGAAAGTCTTTGAATCTCGTCTTCATGACTTTTGATTTTGTCCTTGGCGTGTTTGTATTTACCAATGATCTTTTTGTGATCATCGAGTAAATCAGTGAAAGCATCGCCAAGTTCATCAAAAGAGAAGTCGTCAAGAGTTTCGTTTGATACCTTATCGGATG
>JANAVB010015600.1:20073503-20200972 GCA_029216955.1 Iris pallida
TTACCTTGTCTCGTGATTGAGTTGTCAATTTCTATATCTTATTCTTAACTTGACTATTCTTGACTGGGAGTATCTTGTATTGTACAATAGTTGGAACATACTATAGATTGGGAGTATCTTACATTGTGCTACGACCTATAGCAGATTCTTCGATCTAGATATTGGTTGATTGACTTGATTTGTGACATACTATAGATTGGGAGTATCTTACATTGTACTACGGTTTATAGGGGCCTACTTGGCCTTGTATTCGTTTAGGAGAGGAAAATTGATACTTGAATTGGATATTCTTGACTGGGAGTATCTTGTATTGTACTACGGTCGAAACGTACTATAGAATGGGAGTATCTTGTATTGTACTACAAGCTATAAGGGTTAATCGTTTGGTTGATAGCTGAGTCTAGTATTACATTTCCATATTGCTTGTCGTGTCTTAGATATCCTTTCTTGCACCGTCCTTATCTTCCATACATGTTATTTACTGTTATATTAGAAGGCATATTTTATGTATCTTGCTAGTCCTCTGAGGACCTGATGATCTCTTCAGGTAGCTGATTGCACGGATCTAGTTAGATGAGCATGTGGTAGTTGACTTCATCTGTCTGATTCAGGTATTTTGTTAGTGTTATTGATTTACTATCTTTCTCGTGCTTTTATGATATATCCTGCTTATCAGCTTAGCTTTATAGACTCATATTACTCTTGGAGTCTAATCGTACATATATGCTAGTGGGTTATAGACCACGACCCATACTTGTTCATTCTTGATTTATATACATCTCGTATATTGAGACATAGTTTAGATTACCATATTAGACATGATACTATGCTCTTGATAGCTTATACGTATTCGAGTCGGGCTGGCGTTCGCTTGATACATAGCTGGCTTGCTCACGCACTTGTATTTCGAAAAGCAGATGCGGGTCGTGACAGGTTTTTGTGGTTGCCCATGCAAGTCAGAGCATATTGTATCGGTTACTTAACTGTACTGATACGAGCCTGCGCATCTGACTAAACCCTTAGAAATCTCAATCCACATTGCCTCGAAAATTCTCCAAGAAGCTTCTCTATCGTCCTTGAAACTTCATATTCGTTCTCGATTATTCATTATTGCCTTCCCGTACTATTGACTCTCGTTCCTTCCTATTTCGGAGTGACGAATAATCGTACTGTCTAGAATTTATCAGAAATTCTTAAATTATAGTGTAATATTGCTTGATTATTGAATTTTTGGTTGCTTCATAGATATGAGGGTATTAGAGATTCTATATGCTATAGATATCTATGGGTGGCAACTATATGGAAGGTTATAAATTTTTAGTGACATACCTTTGAGGGAGTAGTGTGACCAAAGGTGGGTAGAAGTCCTCGAGGTTTCGTTATTACAAAATGGCTGGGAGAAGGATATAAACTATTTTTGAGGAATTAAAATTTTATGAAGATTAAGGTAATAGTAGACTTCCTTTTTTGAATTTTAAGGAATAGTTATGAATTAGAATTTCGAGGACGAAATTATTTTTAAGGTTGGTAGATTTGTAGCCTCCATTTTCGGAAATTTTTGAAATATTTTACTATTTATTTGATTTAAATGGTGATTTTTAGAATTTTATAAATAATTATTTAGTTAATTATTACGGTAGATGACTTTACCCATGGTTGAGTTTTGACATACATTTGTACGCGAAGTTCAGTAAGTACAAATTTTGGCTGGATCGCATTTTGTACTTAGGTCATATCATCACCAGAGGTGGAGTGGAAGTGGACCCCCAGAAGATAGTAGCTATAGAGACATGGGCAGTACCCAGAACCACCGCAGAAGTTCAGAGTTTCCTAGGATTGGCCAACTATTACCGGTAGTTTGTATTAGACTTTGCTCGAATTTCAGCACCATTGACGCAGTTGACCCGCAAGAATGTGCAGTTTGCTTGGACCGCAGAGTATCAAAATTCATTTGAGAAGTTAAAGCAAGAATTGATGACGGTCCCCATTCTCACGCTTCCAGAAGGGACTGGAGGATTTTCAGTTTATTGTGATGCTTCCGGCAGAGGATTAGGATGAGTATTGATGCAGCATGGTAAGGTAGTAGCTTATGCGTCACGTCAGCTTCGTGATCATGAGATAAATTATCCAATTTACGACTTGGAATTAGCAGCGGTGGTTTTCGCACTTAAGTTGTGGAGGCATTATTTATTTGGAGATCGGGTAAAATTTTCACCGACTACAAGAGTATTAAGTACGTGTTTGTTGACACAAAGTCACAGTCAACCAAATATAGATAACTTGACTAAATAATAATTGTAATAATTCAATACGACACACGACGTCTACATCAAGCTCAAGTCTGAAGACAGCTCAGTTATTGCATTTCAGTTGTTCATAAGTCTGTATTTTATACTTTTATTGAGTCTAGATTGATATAAACTGTGTCATGCTGAGTTCTTGAGACTTGACCTATAGCCTACCCAATAATCCCTAAACTCCACTATCCAGAAAATGACTATTGGATCCCAAGAACCAGTTCTGTGCTCTGGAGACAGAGTTCGGGCCGAACTCTGCCTCCACACAGAGTTCGGGCCGAACTCTGTCCCCTAAAAATCAGTAGCCTTAATTTTAGGGTTAGCTGGTTGCTAGTTGTCCAACGGCCAAATATTTGAAATTTTCTACCCGAATTCTGGCCAAATTCTGCCTACAAAAATCCTATAAATAGGCCTAGAATTCTCTCATTTCAAACCTTCCAATCTTCTCTTCTCTTCTCTCTTAAAGATCAGAAAAGCCATATCCTTCCCATCTACTAGCCACAAGCTTCCTAAGTCTCGAGTGCTCAGCATCTCTCAGTTAGGAGTCTTGTGCAAGAGTTGAAGAAGTCCCTTGGACAATTCCAAGCAAATCGCCACTACGATCTTCTGTAAGAAGTTGACATGCTCTTCTGAAGAAAAGGCACGGGTTATAAACTACTATTTCACAAATAGTGGATTTAATCCTGAGGTAGAGTTCTCAGGCCTGGACTAGTCCTCCACGAGGGAAACCATGTTAAAATCGGCTGTGTTTGCGTATGCTCTCTTGATTCTCTCTTTAAATTCCGCATTTACTCTGATTGGTTTTATTTGTGATAGAGTTGATTTTTTAATTGGATATTATCTCTATATACTCGATTCACCCCCCCTCTAGAGTTGCCATTTGTTCTTCAATTGGTATCAAAGCTCTGTTCTCTTTACAAGGACTTACATCCTAGAGCTGATCCATGGCAACCACACAATCCTTGATTTTCAATCATGGTGAAGGACAGTCCACTCATAGGCCTCCCCTATTTGATGGAACTAACTACACATATTGGAAAACAAGGATGAGTTTTTATTTCAAGTCTCTAGACTTTGACCTGTGGACTGTCGTCACTGATGGTTACAAAAAGCCCGCCAGGATAGTTGTCAACGGTGATCTTGTTGAGAAATCACATGACAAATATTCTGACGAGGAGAAAAAACAGGCAAGTCTAGATGCGAGAGCTATTAATGCTTTATTTTGTGCTATAGACAGGAATGAGTTCAACAGGGTATCGACATGCACCACATCTCATGAAGTATGGAGACTTCTAGAAGTGACGCATGAAGGAACTACCCAAGTCAAGGAATCAAAGATAAGTCGTCTCACGCAAGAATACGAGGCTTTCAAGATGAAACCAAATGAGACGATCACGCAAATGTTCACAAGATTCCTCGACATCATCAACCCCATGTCTTCGCTCGGCAAGCAATACTCAAATCACGAGAAGATTCGCAAGCTACTTAGGGGGCTACCAAAGATTTGGAACCCTAAAGTGACGGCCATCATAGAAGGAAATGATCTCACAACCATGTCCATGGAGACCTTGATGGGAAAGCTAATGACTCATGAGCTTGACCTCAAGGACTTCGAAGAGCCTACTCCTAAGGCTAAGGAGATCGCACTCAAAGCTCACCGGCGAAGGGCTGAACCCGAAGAGACAGATGATGATGACTCGGAAGATGATCAAGCCCTTATGGTTCGCAACTTTAAGAAATTCCTTCGCTTCAATCGAAGGAAGAAGGAACCACAAGAAGATGGTAAAGAAGAGCCAACTTGCTATGGTTGCAAGAAGACTGGACACGTCCGAAAAGACTGTCCATTCTTGAAGAAGAGCAACCGCTATAAAAAGCCATACAAGAAGACTTCATCAAAGAAATATGCCAACACAAGCATTTGGCATGAAAGCGAAGCAAGTGACTCCGAAGAAGAAAAGGACTCTCCTCAAGATACGGCTAATGTGTGCTTAATGGCAACATCCGATAAGGTATCAAACGAAACTCTTGACGACTTCTCTTTTGATGAACTTGGCGATGCTTTCACTGATTTACTCGATGATCACAAAAAGATCATTGGTAAATACAAACACGCCAAGGACAAAATCAAAAGTCATGAAGACGAGATTCAAAGACTTTCTCTATTGCTTGATAACATTAGAGACACTTCACCCACGGAAGTCACAGATGAGGTATCGAAGCTTAAACTAAGCCTTCATGATGCTGAAACACGTATTGAGCAACAGACACAAGAAATCACAACACTCAACACGTTGCTTGCTGAAGAAAAGAGTAGACACAAGATTTCTATGACTAAGATTTATGGTTTAAATACTAAGGTTTCTGATCTGCAGGCTGTCTCCAAGAGATTAGAGACTAAATTGGGTAAATAGGTTGCTCAACCTCAAACCCAATCTCATGAGACACCCACAGAGCATAACACTTCTCATGCTAGTCATTCATATCATCCATCTACAACACATAATCATGCTTTCATATACACACAATTTCACAAAGGACACAAACCACATACACGTAGAAATAATTATCATAGATACAATCATCATGCTGCACAAAGACACAATCAACATCACAATGTCATGCCATATAGACAACATCACAATGTCATGCCATATAGACAACATCACCATGCTCCATATAGACAACATCACCATGCTCCATATAGACAACATTACCATGCTCCATATAGACAATATCACCATGCCACTCCACAGCACTCTATGCATAATCATCATCATCATGCTAATCATCATACTTCTGCTCATTACACTGCTTATAGACATCATCAGCATGCTCCTAATGTAAATAGGAATGCTACATGTACTTATTGTGGTTTGCATGGACACATATCACCATAATGTAGAATTAGAAGATTATTTGATAGAAAAATATATGCATGGTTTCCAAAAACTAACTTTTCAGGACCTTCAAGAAATTGGGGACCAAAGGTCACATCTACTCTTGATGTAGGTGGACCTTCCCTCCTCAACTAAAAGTAAGTGGATTCTCGATAGTGGATGCTCGCGACATATGACAGGAGATGCAAATCTTTTCGCATCACTATCGATGAAGAGAGAAGGATATGTATCCTTCGGCAACAACCTCAAAGGTTATATTATAGGTAGATGCCTATATGCTCATAAAGAGGAACGGCTACTATGGCATCAGCGTCTTGGTCATGTCAATATGGATAATATATCCAGGCTATCAACCAAGAAGCTAGTTAGAGGCTTGCCCGACATCACATTCAAAAAAAGGACACCGTATGTGCCGAATGTGAGTTGAACAAGGCAACCAAGTCATCTTTTCATTCCATAAACTCTGTAAGCACTTCTAGACCCTTACAACTACTCCATATGGATTTATTTGGGCCTAGTAGAGTAGCCAGTCTTGGCGGAAAACTCTATGCCTTTGTTATTGTTGATGATTTTTCAAGATTTACTTGGATTTTCTTTCTTGCAAATAAAAGTGATGCTATTTCGGTTTTCAAGATTTTTGTTAAGAAAGTTCAAAACGAAAAAGGCTACATGATTACTCGAATTAGAAGTGATCATGGAGGCGAATTCGAAAATTCTGATTTTGAAAGATTTTGTGATTCTAATGGTTTTGATCATGAGTTTTCTTGTCCAAGAACTCCTCAACAAAATGGTGTTGTGGAGCGGAAGAATAGGACTCTTGGCGATATGGCCAGAGTTATGTTGAATAAGCTTTCACTTCCGAAATATTTTTGGGCTGAAGCTGTCAGTACAGCATGCCACATTTTAAATAGGGTGCTTATTCGTCCTATTACGAAGAAAACACCCTATGAGCTTTGGTTTGGGAGAACCCCAAATGTTTCTTATTTTAGAGTTTTTGGATGTAGATGCTTTATCCTTAACACCAAAGACAACTTAGGCAAATTTGATGCCAAAGCTGACGATGGTATTTTCCATGGCTATGCTGCCAAGAGTAAGGGATATAGAGTTTTTAACAAACGCTCTTTAATTGTGGAAGAGTCTACAAATATGACTTTTGATGAAGAAAACAGTGCAGCAGCTACTCTTGATGATGATGTTGAGCCATCAACGTCTACTCCAATGAACACCACAACCGAAACAAATTCTCTGGAAAGCTTGCCTAAGAAATTCTCTTTCAACCCTTCTCATCCAGAAAATTTGGTAATCGGTGAGGTTTCACGTGGAGTAACCACTAGATCATCATTAAGAGACTCTATTGCTAGCACTGGCTTTATTTCACAAATTGAGCCTAAAAACATTTCTGAAGCTTTCAATGATGAATTTTGGATTTCTGCTATGCAAGAAGAACTCAACCAATTCGAGAGGAGCCAAGTATGGGAACTAGTTCCTAGACCGGCTAATCACTCGATCATTGGTACTAAATTGGTTTTTAGAAACAAAGTAAATGAAGATGGTTCAGTCACACGCAACAAAGCTCGTCTAGTAGCTCAAGGATACAACCAAGAGGAAGGTATCGACTACGATGAGATGTATGCTCCTGTTGCTAGACTAGAATCCATTCGGATGCTTTGTGCATTTACAAATTTTCAAAATTTCAAATTATTTGAAATGGATGTTAAAAGTGCTTTCTTGAATAGTTTTATTAAGGAGGAAGTTTATGTAAAACAACCCCCTGGCTTTGAAAATCACAAATTTTCCGACCACGTGTTCAAGCTAAAGAAAGCGCTGTACGGTCTCAAACAAGCCCCTAGAGCTTGGTATGAATGACTAAGCAACTTCTTGCTTGAGAAAGGTTTTTCAAAAGGGAAAATTGACACTACACTTTTCATAAAGTCTTTGAAGGACACTAGTCTCTAAGTTCATATATATGTAGATGATATTATTTTTGGTTCTACTGATGAAACCTTTTGTCAAGATTTTGCCAAGTGTATGCAGACCGAGTTTGAGATGAGCATGATGGGGGAGCTCAACTACTTTCTTGGGTTGCAAGTCAAACAAATGATAAATGGAACCTTCATCTGTCAGTCAAAGTATACAAAGGACATGCTGAAGAAATTCGAACTTGATAATGTCAAACCAATCAGCACTCCTATGGCTACTTCAACCAAACAGGAACCAGATGAGAGTGGCAAACCCATAGATCAACGTAAGTATCGAGGTATGACAGGCAGTCTACTTTATCTTACTGCTAGTCGTCCTGATATAATGTTTAGCGTTTGCCTGTGTGCTAGATATCAAGCAAATCCCAAGGAATCGTACATGACCGCAGTTAAGCGTATCTTTAGATACCTTAAGGGTACGGTTACAGTGGGCCTATGGTATCCCAAGTCAACATCATTTGACCTCATTGGTTATTCTGATGCTGATTTTGCTGGATGCAAGGTCGACCGTAAAAGTACGAGCGGTACGTGTCATTTATTAGGAAAAGCTTTAGTCTCTTGGTTTAGCAAGAAACAGAATTTTGTCGCACTATCCACAACAGAAGCTGAATACATAGCAGCTGGGCGTTGTTGTGCACAAATTCTGTGGATGAAGCAAATCCTTGAAGACTATAATTTATCTTTCATGCATATTTCTATCTTTTGTGACAACACTAGTGCAATAAATCTTACTAAGAACCCTATTTGTCACTCACGCACGAAGTACATTGAGATACGACACTACTTTTTGCGTAATCATCAGCAAAATGGCATGATTAACTTAGAATTTGTTGACACTGATCACCAGTTAGCAGACTTCTTTACAAAGCCATTATCCGAAGAGCGCTTCAATTTCCTTTGTCGTGAACTTGGAATTTTAGATGAAGCTGTCATAAATTAAAATACACCTGCGTAAATATCGATTATATTGAGATTCTCTTAAAATGAACTTGCTATGGGTACAAGCCAAAAGGGTCCTTCTGACAACAAGGCGTAAAAGCCTAAGCGACACGGTGCACTAGTCCTCAGGACTACCGCTAGCTGGCATCCGGCCCCTGTAGCTAACCCATAGCAGCTTCAAATTATTGAATCATGATATATTTCCTTGTTTATTATACGGTACATTTTGATTTATAATCTGATAACATGCTACTTTTCAACTTCATACTGCTATTCTTCTACTTGTACTATCTGGTTTATTGAATTCGTTATCTTTATAACTTATCCTGATTTTCCATACTTAACCAATTTCTTTATCCTTCCAGCCTGATTTCAGTTCTGGGACAAAGACCCAGAATTTGGGCCGAACTCTGCCTTTACCCGAGTTCGGGCCGAATTCGGTCTCCCTGTTCCAGAATCGGGGACAGGTTCCAGCCGTTGATCATAACTTGATCCAATGGTTCTGATTCACTCCGACCAAGAGAAGCCCTACCCTTATATTCGGTTTCTCTTCCTCCTCCCTCTTTCTTACCACCTTTTCTTCTTCTCTCTACTATTTTCTCAAAACTCTAACCCTAGTTTTCTCTCCATAGTGCTCCATTACTCACCAAAATCAAGGAGAAGGGCTATTTTCTCATTCTCTTTCACTGTTCATCATTTATTTGAGGTATAACTCACTCTCCTTCTCTATTTCAATTTCTCTATTTTGTGAAATGTCCCCTCGTTTGCTTAACCATGGGAAGAGATCTCGAACCGAGGGAGCTTCCTCGTCGAATCCTCCTCCTCCCGTTGCGCAACCCGTTGAACAACTACAACCACCTCATCCGTTGTTCAATCCTTCACGTCCTCTTGACCCTAACACCTATGACGACCGAATCTTTATGTCACTAGATGAGTCCAACAATTGGTTTAGTGACTTTCGGACCCGTCCGATATTTGTGGGACACCCCATAAACTTCACAATCTTTTCACAATATGAATCCATATTTCGTGATCTTTGCATTGATGAGCTAGTTGCTACGAATTTCGTCATCTATCGTAGCGCTATACAAATGTTCTACTGCAACTTGACTCATGATGACACTCATATTTATTCACGAGTTGCAGGCATTAATATCGCCTTTGCTGATTCTGATTTGGCCGAGTATCTTGAACTTCAAGATCTCGATACTTGGGATAAGCTTGTTGAGGCTCGATCGTTCCAATTTGTAGATGGAACTTCTCTTGAGAGTTTTAAGGAGGATTTATGTGCCCCTAACATATGTCCTCGCAAGCTTATGGCCAAACACCTCAACCCTTACTTCTATGAACTTCATCGAATTATTTTCAACACCATTCTGCCAAAAGCCGGCTCAACCGATGAAGTCACATATTTTGAGATCTCAGCTTTGTATCATCTTCACTATCGCATTCCTTTTAATCTTCCACGTACCATGATGGACTGGATGATTAACTGTAGGAAGAAACCACGAGCCTTAGTTTATCCCTTATATCTTCCTATGATCCTTCGTGCTTTCATTGTTCCTCTTCATGATTGTCCTTTCTTGCCTGCTCCTGCCTTCCTTTCTATGGCACGACGACTTCAGGCAGTCGTAGCCTCTCCTGCCACTTCTGAGCATTCTGATGATGAGGAGCCCGACGCCCCTCCACTTGGACAGGATGCGCCTCTTCCTCCTGTTACCCTTGACTCCATCCAGACCATGCTCCGAGATCGTTTCGACTTAGAGGACGATCGCTGGGCTCAGATGGACTACCGTACTACCCTGGAGATGGGTGCACTCAGCAACTCGCTGCATGATATTCGGTATTCCATGTCCCATCATCCTTCTATGCCCATTCCCATGGTGCGGGATCCCGGTCGTGAGGGATATCACATTGATGATCCTTGGGTCATGCGTTACCTGGATCCGGGTGCTGCTTTTGTGGACCCCAGGTGCTCCGACTCTGTTGGGCCTTCTCGTGCTCCATGATGGCGATGGCTACTACTTGATGATGCTGCTGCTGATCGTAGTTTATGATTTATGCTTTCTAGTATTTTCAGTTGGTTAGTTGGATTTATGTACTTGCTACACTCTTTATGTTTTGGTGACTCTAGTTATGAGTTGTGACTCTTATGATTCTGGTTGTTCTATTATTATAAGCATTTGCTCGTTCTGTTAGTTCATATGCTATTTCTTCTCTTTTGGTGTGTTTGCTAATTTTTATCTGCTTCTTCTAATATTGCTAAATGCCAAAAGGGGGAGAGATATGTATATTCTGTGTATTTTTTTGTATATGTGGTATATGTGCTTTTGGTGCTTTTTGGAGAATTTCTCTATCAGGCCAACAGGTTCAACGCATTATTTACGGGGGAGCTATCTTGTTTAGCTCGGCACTGATTATGGGGGAGCTTTACTTTTGTCATTGACTGTGTCCAGGTATGAATATTGAATATACATTTACTATTTTGTCAATTATCAATATGGGGAAGATTGTTGACACAAAGTCACAGTCAACCAAATATTGATAACTTGACTAAATAATAATTGTAATAATTCAATACGACACACGACGTCCACATCAAGCTCAAGTCTGAAGACAGCTTAGTTATTGCATTTCAGTTGTTCATAAGTCTGTATTTTATACTTTTATTGAGTCTAGATTGATGTAAACTGTGTCATGTTGAGTTCTTGAGACTTGACCTATAGCCTACCCAATAATCCCTAAACTCCACTATCCAAAAAATGACTATTGGCTCCCAAGAACCAGTTCTGTGCTCTGGAGATAGAGTTCGGGCCGAACTCTGCCTCCATACAGAGTTCGGGCCGAACTCTGTCCCCTAAAAATCAGCAACCTTAATTTTAGGGTTAGCTGGTTGCTAGTTGTCCAACGGCCAAATATTTGAAATTTTCTACCCAAATTCTGGCCGAATTCTGCCTACAAAAATCCTATAAATAGGCCTAGAATTCTCTCATTTCAAACCATCCAATATTCTCTTCTCTTCTCTCTTAAAGATCAGAAAAGCCATATCCTTCCCATCTACTAGCCACAAGCTTCCTAAGTCTCGAGTGCTCAGCATCTCTCAGTTAGGAGTCTTGTACAAGAGTTGAAGAAGTCGCTTGGACAATTCCAAACAAATCGCCACTGCGATCCTCTGTAAGAAGTTGACTTGCTCTTCTGAAGAAAAGGCACGGGTTGTAAACTACTATTTCACAAATAGTGGATTTAATCCTGAGCTAGAGTTCTCAGGCCTGGACTAGTCCTCCACGAGGGAAACCAGGTTAAAATCGGCTGTGTTTGCGTATGCTCTCTTGATTCTCTCTTTAAATTCCGCTTTTACTCTGATTGGCTTTATTTGTGATAGAGTTGATTTTTTAATTGGATATTATCTCTATATACTCTATTCACCCCCCTCTAGAGTTGCCATTTGTTCTTTAGTGTTTACTCAGAAGGACCTTAACATGCGTCAGAGAAGATGGCTAGAGCTACTTGTGGATTACGACATCAACCTGCAGTATCATCCTGGGAAGGCCAACGTTGTTGCAGATGCATTGAATAGAAGAGATGGAGTTTATTTTCTAATAGCACAGCCATAGTTGTTAGCAGATCTTCAGAGGATGGGTATTGAGGTAGTTCTTCCTACCAATGTGGCATTGATGGCCAGTATGCAAGTTCAGTCCAGTATAGTTGAGAGGATTAAGTTAGCTCAGTCAACGGATTCTAAGCTTCAGCGGCTTATGACAGAATGTGTAGCAGGACGGAGAGCAGAGTTATGTATTCATGAGAAAGGTACATTTCAACATGGAAGGCATCTTTGTGTACCCAATTGCGACATCTGGTGAAAGATCATGGCAGAGGCTCACAGTTCATAGTATTCAATTCATTCCAGCGGTACAAAGATGTATCGTGATATCCGTCAGCATTTTTGGTGGAATGGCATGAAGAAGGCGATAGAACAGTTTGTCTCTTTGTTTTCCAACAAGTTAAAGCTGAACATCAGAGACCAGCTGGACTTTTTCAACCTTTACCGATCCCAGAATAGAAATGGAAGCACATTACCATGGATTTTGTAACTGGGTTACCTAAATCTCCAGCTGGAGAGATGTTATCTGGGTTATAGTTGACAGACTCACCAAGGTAGCTCATTTTTTCCCTTTCAAAATTGGCCAGTCGACGGATCAGCTAGCAGAGATATACCTCAGGCCGATAGTCAGGTTGCATGGAGTACCAGTCGATATTATATCTGACAGAGATTCAAGATATATATCGCACTTTTGGCAGAGTCTTCAAGAGAGCTTGGGGACTCGTCTCAAGTTTAGTTCTGCTTATCATCCACAGACAAATGGTCAGTCAGAGCATACGATCCAGACTCTTGAAGATATGTTCCGGTCTTGTACGCTTGACTTTGGTGGTTTATGGGAAGATCACCTGCATCTTGTGGAGTTCTCCTACAACAACAGTTTCCAGGCCAGTATCCAGATAGCACCATTTGAGACATTGTATGGCAGAAAGTGTAGATCCCCGTTAGCATGGAATGATATAGGTGAGAGGCAGATGCTTGGTCCAGAGATGGTTACGCAGACTATCGAGGTGGTCAGGCAAGTCAGAGATCATCTTCGAGTTGCGTAAGATCGCCTGCGTCATTGGGCCGATTCTCATCGGCGTTCCCTTGAATTTTCTATCGGCGACCACGTATTCCTTAGGATCTCGCATACTCGTGGCGTCATTCGATTCAGCGTGCAGGAAAAGCTCAGTCCTAGGTATGTAGGGTCGTTCGACATTTTTGAGCGAATAGGTGATGTGTCCTATCGTATCGCTCTTCCGCCATCGTTACGAGAGGTACATGATGTATTCCATGTATCCCAATTGCGATGGTATATCCCAGATTCGAACCATATCCTTGATCATTCGGAATTGGTTGTTGGAACCAACCTTTCATATGAGGAAAGGCACGTATCCATATTAGACCAAAGAGAGAAGGTACTCGAGAATAAGACTATTAGTTTAGTCCGTTGCTTGGGGTCATCACTCTTTAGGTGAGTCAACGTGGGAGCATGAGGATGATATCCGATCGCGATATCCACACCTGTTTGACTCATAAGGTATAATGTCTTCCTTATGTCTTATGATTTTAATTCCTTGCTTGTACGAATGATTGCTTGATTGTCTGCTAGTCGTAGATTGCTTGTGATTAGTATAGCTTGCCCCGACATCTCTAGCCTCTTAATTAAATTTCGAGGACAGAATTCTTTTAAGGTGGGATAAGTTGTCACTCCTATTTTCTGTTATTTGTATTTTCAGTATACGTGTACGGATTTCTGACCCGTATTTTGACTTGTCTAGCATTGTTTGGTCTTGGTTTAGCTTGGCTTAGTTTATTTTGGTTTGGTTTGGGTCAAGATGGTTCATCATGTTGAACCCTTTATATAATCCAACCCCTTTCTCTCTCCTACTTTACTTTCATTTATTTCTTTATCTACTTTTCTTCTTCATTTATTTTCTTCCAAGCCCTTAGGCAAGTGTAATCTTGCTTCATGAGAGATCTCATGTTTTATTGTTCTAATGTCTTCCTTACATAGTTTTATGACTCTTTAGCACTTGATATTTTTGGTTTTGGTGGATAAAATCTTGTAGATCTAAGTTTACTCAAATCTTGGTTTTTTTCTGGGTTTTGATCTACCAAATTTTATTATTTTCAAGTTTTGATTGTTCCATGTTGTAGCGAATTTTGTTCTACCCAATTTAGACATTTGAAAGTCCTGATTTCGAGTTGTTTTGAGGGATTTATGAACTTGGAAAGTTCATGGGTTCCATGAACACATGCTCTCGGCAAGGAGAAGAAGAACAGTGCTGGGTGCATAGCTCTTTTTATGCGCCCACAACAGCCTTTCCTTTGGGCGCATAGCCCTATATATGTGCCCAAGGCACCCTGCTTTCTTCTGCTTGGACGCATAGCTCTTGATATGCGCCCAAAGCTTTTTCCCATGCCTGGGCGCATAGTCTGTGATATGTGTCTGAGGCATCATATTTTATTCTGCTCGGACGCATGGCTCTTGGTATGCTCCCACTTAGTCATGGAAGATAGTCTCCTTGCTTTCCCTTCTAGTGCACCCTGTCCCCATCACGTGGATGCATGCACCCCTGATCTTATGCCCTTCTATAGTACATGCACCCTGGGCGCATACTCTTTAGGTGCATGCTTCCTTTGGGCGCATGCTTCCTTGGGCGCATGCCTGTTTATGGGCGCATGATGCTTTGGGCGCATGATGCCCTGGCGCATGCTGCCCTTTGGACGCATGATGTCCCTGGCCCCCTTTCTTCTGTCATAATAACTATGTTACTTTCTTCATTGCTTTACCCCATGGTCTTTAGTGTAAGTTGTTACCTTTGAGCGTGATAGACATCTTCCATGATGGCCTTGTATAATGTATTATCTGTGTTTCGTATGTACTATGGGCTTTAAGCATGATCTTAGCATGACATGTATACTCCTTGATAACTCTTTCGGTGGCCCATCGTGGCGCACCCTTGACCAGTGAATCCTTAGCATACAAGTACACTTAGTACGAGCACGACATGATAAACATGAACACGACATGGCAATATGGCTTAACTTGTTAACTCTAATAGTGGCCCATTGGGGCGCACTCTTGACAAGCCCCGTGGCCCGTCGAGGCACACTCTTGACAAGCCCCTTGACATGATAACTCTAACAGTGGCCCGACGTGGCGCACTCTTGATAATAACAAGTAAACATGACATGTACAAGCTTGATAGTGGCCCGTGGTGGCGCACTCCTGACAAGTAATCTTGACAAGTAACAAGTAACTCTCGTCTTGACACCGTGGGTGATTTTTCTTGATTGTGTTTGTACAAACTATATGTCCCGTCTTGCATCATGTCTATGACATGAATTCTTAATTTCCACGGTCAGGGATTCATACTGAATCTGACTAAGTTAATGACTAGTTTCATTATGTAGATCGTAAAGAGAATTCCCAGTCACAGGCAATCCTGTTATCTGGGCGCCTCAAGCGGACTTGTAGCCTGCCGACGAGTAGGGCACATTTCCAGCACACTGTCATGTGTTGCACCACAAAGTCACCTAATCAACTCTCTCAACCTGCGAAAGGATAACTGGATAGTCTGAAGGGCTTGTGACTGCTGGAACATCTCATTGCATCTTGTAGTAACTAGGCTTGTGATAACCCTAGTTAGTTAAAGTATCATGGCGTACTCATTGCTTGGTCGTGATTGATGGATGGAGTCCAGTCTAGTCTTGTCTAGACAGTGCCAGTCTATGATTACTTCGGTACATTACTGTTATGCTTTACTCTTGTCGATAAATGATTAGAGACTAAGCTCTGTTCAGGTGAAGGGTTACAACCCCGGTCCTTATTTGGTTTATGGATTGTAACTTGGTTACCCGAATAGTCCTTTAGTTATCTTATCGTTTATCATCCTGTTTTCTCTAACTCATGTCTTTCATTATCATTTATGTCTTTATGTGCTAATATGCTGGTTTTAGTCCTTAAGTGAAGCCTCCCTTGTGGCACTTGTTCTTCTGGGTTCTGACCCTGCTGGTTTTGTATGGCCAGATTTTGGAGTAGCACCCGCGGATCTACCTGTCTTCCAGCTAGATGGTGAACACCAGGCATAACCCTGGCAATGAGTGGATTTTCTTCTTCTGTTCTCCGCTCTATTGTAAATTATTCTTTTGAGGCGTTTAGCCGCCGAGCAAGTGTTAGCTCGTATTGAAACTTACTTTTGTCTGCCTAAGGGCTGTAACATGATTGACAAATCCTAGGGGTTGATTATGTATGACTTAAACTCTTGCTAGTCTTCGCAATTTGTATGACTAGCTTCATGATCATCTGAATATGTAATGTTTGGGATGCCTTACCTTATATGTTTGATGATATAATATCTTGTAACACTTACTTGCTTGCATGAGATTGAGACACTAGGCTTGTTCTTGGCCATAAGAGATTGTTGGCTTATAGTTAAACCCTCATGCATCTAGACAGCCATGACTGTATATCGAGGTAAGTTACACTTCAATGTACGTAGATGGTTGTGTCTGTCCCTCGCTCTCCAGTATTCTGGTTCGGGGGCATGAAACAATTCAATTACAAATTATTTGGATATTCACTAGCATTTGATTCAACATATAAAACAAATAGATGTCAAATAACATTGGTGGTTATAATGGGTACAAATAATCATGCAATGACTTGTGTGTTTGGGTTTACATTGATCCATAATGAGTCTGCTGAGACATATTCTTGGGTTTTATAATAATTTTAAGAGTATATGAATAGCAAATTACCAGAGACAGTTCTCACGGATGGTTGCAGATCCATGAATAAAGTAATTGAGGATTTAATGTCCAGCGTAGTTCATCGAACGTGCTCATGGCATATCCTAAACAATTCAACCCAACATGTAAACCGAGATGGTTTTGCAAAAGAATTGAGTATTCTGATTAAAATGTATATCTCACACTTGGTACTTTACCTTGAAGTATGTTGTTGTTACAATATTAAAACTTTAGTTATTGTTCATGTTTTCTAAACAGGTACTATTCAGTCGAAGAATTTGAAAATCGTTGGTAGCAGATGCTAAGGGCTTATAATGTAGAGAACAATGAGTGGACCACTGTATTGTACAGAAAGAGGGAGCGATGGGCAGACACATTCCTACGTAGAAATTATTTTGGTGGTTCCACTGCAACAAATAGATGTGAATCAATGAACACATTTCTGAAAAGATTTTTGAATGGGAAGCTGCCACTATGGAAGGCCCTTCAACATTGTGACCATGGTTTGGCGGCCTTACGTTACAGCCAGATGAGTAAGCATGTCACTGATAAACTCTCAATACCAGTTGTGAAACAAACTAGCATGGCCGTAATAGAAGATCAATTTTCAGCAATTTATACTAAAAAAGTATTTATAGAGGTAAGGAAGGAACACACGTTATGATAAATATAGTGTTCTCCACCATCACATCATAAGAGATGCAGAAGTTTGCACTATCCAAAAGTATTTGTCGCCAAACAGTATCAACCGGAAGGTTACATTTTATCGTGTTGACAACGTCATAAACTGTGACTGCTTGTGGATGGAGACCAAGGGGATTCCTTGTAGGCATATTTTTTCAGCAATGAAGAGATTGCAATTGGCAGATATTCCAGAGAACTTGATAAAAACTCGTTGGCTCAAGGATTGCAGAGAGAGTTATCTCTTCGGACCTGGCACAAAAAGGAGATTCATCCACCCAGACAGTGTTAAGAGCATAAGATATGGTGGTATAAATGAACAAGTTAATCTTTTTACATATTATTGTAAAAAATCAAGCAAAATTCAAGAAAGGGAACAGAGTTGATGTCGTCTGTGTTGATTGAATTGCAAAAAATGGTGACTGATATTGGTGAAGAAGAAAAAATGGTAGCTGATACAGTTCATGGAGTGCATGAATCTTTTAAAGAGGTAAATCCGGCAGCAACAAAAGAAAGGCCTTCTCAAAGGAGATCAAGCCAGACTAAAGTAAGTCAGACTATCCCCAAGTCTAGAATTTGTAGAATTTGTAAAAATTGGGTCACGATTTTCGTAATTGTAAAGTACGAAAGCGAGATAGCGACAAAGAGCCAATGGAATCAAATGAACCGTCGTTGATTTAATTATCATTATGTACTATTTTTTCTTTTTTTCTTTATCCAACTTTTATTTTGCAATTCTGCGTCAATTTAACAAGGAGGACGACAATTCTTCGTCAATTTTAACACGAAGAATGGCAATTCTCCGTCAATTTAACAAGGAGAATGGCAATTCTCCGTGATATTAACACGGAGAATGACCATTCTCCTACATTTAACATGAGGAATTGCCATTCTCCGTGATTTTAACATGGAGAATGATTATTCTTCGGATTTTTAACACGGCGAATGGTCATTCTACGTAATTTTTGAAAGGGGGAATGGCCATTCTTTTGCATTTTAGGATGGAGAATGGACATTCTCCGTAAATTTGACAGGAGAATGACCATTCTCAGTGAGATTTACATGGGGAGTGGCCATTCAAAAAATGATATGTATAAAACAATGTAAATGTAATTCAAAAATAATTTTATTATAAAAGACAGTGCAGACGATACAAAAGACGCAGACAGAAGAATAAAAGACAAACAAAAGATATAGAAAGAAGTTCTTTGCCCATTTATATTGTTGTTTACAATAGTCATTGCTAGGTTGGTACTTATGGCATTATTACATAGGGTTTACTTGAAAGCAACTTCCTAACCCATTCCAACCTCGTCTTTGTAACCATCTGGTGAAAGACGTTGTCTTCTTCTCTCGGGAATTCGAAGGGAGGATTCATCAAGCACTTTATATAAAATACCGTATACAAGAGGCAGTTGGGTGCTAGTTATTATGGGCATTGTGTAGAATATTTCAGATCTGTGCTCTCATACTCCATCATCGCCGGACTTCTTTTCCTCATCGTCAAAATTTTCCTCCTAACGATAGGCTCTATGGTCTTTTTCATTAATTCTCCATCCTCATTGCCCTTTTGTACGTGTTTTGCCACAAGGAGTTGTAGTGTGTCCATTCGTAAGAGCTCAAGTTGAATGTGTGTAGCGTATAGTGTTTGGAGCCTTCATTAAAGAGTGGAATGACTAGCCTCTATGTCGTCCTCTAAACCCATGATGAAGTCTTCTACATCTTGTTTAAAAATTTTCAACTGCGTCGGATGCTGCTTTGGGTTCAAAGGCAAGCTCCACGATTCTCTGTTTCCCAAAAATAAAACAGAATATTATTAGTAAGTTTTTACGTCATTTTTCATCGGTGTATACATGAATAGGGACTTTTTATTTTTGATTCTTACCAATGTGTTGGGCAATATGAATGCAGACCACTTACATTGTGCGCCCTGTGAACTTGGCTGGACGCATTTTCTTTTCAAGTCTTGAACTTCTTTCATCTTCTTTATTAATACGTTGAGTATGCCAGCCTCCATGTCTTCATAGTTGAGTATGCCTTGTATGTCTTTTGCTGATAGGATGACGGCAACTTCCTTTTCTTCCTGTTTTGAGTCATTCATGTATACAATATCACTACACATAAATTTAGTTTAGATTAACTTAATAGAGATTCTCAGGATATAATTGTAAAAAAGACTAGAAAGGAAAAGAAAAGAAAAAAAAAGGAAAAAAAGTATCATTCACCGTCCAACTGACACGGAGAATGGTCATTCGCCGTCCAAAAGACACGGAGAATGATTATTCTCTGTCCAACAGACCCGGAGAATGATCATTCATCGTCCAACTATATCGGAGAATGATCATTCTCTCTTATTGGACGGAGATTGGTCGAGTTCAGAATACATGCTCTGGACTCATCTTTCTTAGGAATATGATGCTCCTGTAAAGCTTCTTAAGCTCTTCATCTGCATCCCCCTAAAGTTGAAGGTCATCACATTACCTCAGTATTTTTCCATTTCTCACTAGTTCAGCCGTCTTAGGGTTCATCTAGGGTTTAGCAGATTATTTCGATTACGCCTTTTTATTTTTTCCTTGTCCCCCAATTTTGGCTGGAGGTTTTGGTTTCGGAACGGCATTTGTCTTTCGCTTTTTATTAGCCTCTACTGCTACTGTATTCTTCCCCATGGGAATGAAATCTTCATCGGCTACTGCCGGTGATGGTCTTCTCAGCCTCTTTTCCTCCGTTGATCTTGTTGTGACTTCATTTGGAGCAGCATGTTCAGCAGCTAGTTGAGTCTCTCAAGCTACAATGCTGCAGCTATGGCATTGAGATAAGCGATCTTTCCATCCTTTATCATTACTTCATTCTGCAACGATTCAACTTATTGCTGAAGCTTGATTTTCTCATTAATGAGTATTTTATTTGCCTCTTTGAGCTTCTCGGTTGATTGAACTGGTATAAAACAAACAACAATAAAAATTATGATATCAATCAATATATACTTTTTTTTAAAAAAGAAAAAAAAAGATCATTCTCTGTTATCTTAACACGGAGAATGGCCATTCTCCGTGATTTTAACACGAAAAATGACCATTCTCCTGCATTCTAACATGGGGAATGGTCATTTTACGTAATATGATAATAGAGAATGGCCATTCTCCGTAGTTTTAACACGAAGAATGACCATTCTTCGTGATATTACAATGGAGAATGGCCATTATCCCGCATAGACCACGGAGAATAGCCATTCTCCGTGATATTAACACGGAGGTATCACGGAGAATGGACATTCTCCGTTATTTTAACACGACAAATTACAAATCAGAACTTTTAAAAAAAAAGTTTTATCTTGTGCCTCTAGCTCTTTAACCTTTTCATGAAGTTTCTCATTCTCAGCAATAATCTGAGAATTCTCTTTTCGCAAGGAGTCCAATTCCTGTACTGGCCCCTCCATCACAATGTTCATTGCATGTTGTTGGGCTTCATTTTGGGGTCGCTCTTGTTCAGCATCCTTATCCCCACCTTCTTGGGGTCTCTCTTATTCAGCGTCCTCTTCTAGGTGGCCTTCCTCTTTCCTAACAGCTATAACCAAATCTTTGAATATCTGTTTCGATCTTATTTTAATGTGATATTCGCGTTTGAGGAAGACAGAGATTTCATACCCGTTCAATGTGTAAAATCTCGGGTATTCACGTATTGGTATGGACTTTCTTTCTACAATGGTACTATGTTTTGCAAACCAATAGAGAAAGTATATTGTGCAACCTTCCATTTTAGAGTATGCATCGGAGTAATCCTTCCCTTTAGTTTTACTTCTAGTCCTCTTGATGCCCTCCATGACATACTCCAAGATTAACCTTGGCCAGCGTATACTGTTGATAACTTCTTTACTGTCTACCAAGGCCAAGAATCTGTACGGCAAAGTTGAACCGCCAAACTTTGTGAAGAATACTGTTTGGCACAGGTGGAAGATTATTAGCTTGGCAAATCATCTGGATTAATAGCGTTATCTCCGCCACGAAGCCGTTGTAATGATTCAAAGAACTTCTCCCTCACTTCCTTATTCGTAACTTTTTGGTGTTTACCCTTGGAATTAGCCAACAATCTTGTAAAGTGATCTCTACACAGGCTCAACGATGCTGGTAGCATGAGTTGCTGTTGTTTTCTATGATTATTCTTCTGTAATTAGCATCATCTGTAGGAACGAAATAATAAAGCGTAATACTCTAGAGGGGGGTGAATAGAGTTGGCAGCGGAATAATGCTAATTAAAAATGTTAGCAGCACAATCACAGAATATTAATCATAACTAAAATAATGTAAAGACAGAGTTAAGAGAGCAAACGCAAAGACAGCGATGTATACTGGTATCCCTCTGTTGAGGACTAATCCAGTCGGTAGAACTCTTGCTACCAGTTGAATCCACTATTGGAAAAACCGTAAGTTTTCTTACGAAGTCCTTGCAACTTCTACAACGCGAGCTTTGATACGAAGAACTCGTCCAACTTCAAATGTGAAGAGGTATTCTTCAATCAAGCCTTCTGATTACAATCTCTCAAAAACTTCTAGACCGTACCGCACTGGCAAATTGACTAGAGGATTGTAACTGGCTTGGGATCTGAAATTGAAAGCTCTAGAAAACTCTTTGGAAGACTGAAAGCTTTAGACAGAGAGAAGATTGAAAGTGAATGAGTGAGTTGAAATGATCGAAATCCTTCTCTATTTATAGGAGTTCCAAAAGCAGAATTCGGACAGAATTCGGGCAGAACTCTTTGAGCAAATCTCGGTCAAATCCGCAACTGCTGGAGGACCGAGTTCCAGAGATTCAAAATCACAACGGCCACCAACCGAACTCTGGCCGAACTCTGGCCGAGTTCTGTCAGGGTTAAGTCAGGGTTTAGTTAGGGTTTTTGAAAAGCTTTTGGTGATTTTTGAAAACCTTTTTGTAAACCTTTTTTTGAGAGGTCATTTTAAAAATATTTTGAATTATTTAGGGATAGCCTATTTGCCAGTATGATTCGGTGTAAAACATATTCCTAGACTCAAGTAAAATGAAAATTATATTGCATAGGAAATACAGACTCGAGTAGGCAAACAGATCTTCAGTCTTGAACGGAGTGGATAGCCAATCTTGCTTATGTCCAAGAATCCGAGATGTCCCAACTAGCTTTGTATATCCAGACAGAGTTTGATCAATTATTAAAATCAGGTTGACCATATGACCAATGGGCCAACAATCTCCCCCATTTTGATAATTGACAAACTATGAATGATATAACATTAAGCTTGTTCAAAAAGAATCAAAACGTGAAATTATTCATGTCCTGTATTCAACTCAAAAAAAATGTTAGATCTTTAATTTTCTCCCCCTTTGTCACTTAGCAAAATAATTGCACAAGAGAAGGCTCCCCCGCATTTAATGCAGAAGTCTCCCCCACAATTTAATGCATAAGGAACAAATAGTGAGAAAACATATAAAAGAGATAAGGCATAAAAATTAGAGAAATATCATTGCAGGCATGTATTGTCTCTAAAGAATATTATCACAGGCATGCTATTGTTTAAAAAAATAAAAGAAATCTCAGGCATGCTATTTCACAGGCAGTTAGTAATGAAGAAGCAGTATAAAGAGATAGTGCTAGAACAAAGTGCTGAAATAAACTGAAATACCATAACTGAAACACCATAAACATGTCCATGAAGATAAAAGTACTGAAAGCATACTACAAAGTGCTGATAAATATCAAAAGTACTAATAAAAGAAATACTGATAAAAACTTGGAATGTTGGAGAATTTCCAAGTATACAATAGAATGTCACTAAAAAATCAAATTACGTCTCCTCATCACTATCCTCGTCATCATCATCATCAGCAGCTCGGCCAGCATGACCGGAAGGACCAGCACCAGAAGTACCAGCGCCAGAAGGATGAGTAGGGGCGCCAGCATATAACTCACCAACGTAGTCACGAGGTGCACGATACCAATCATAGGCGTTACCTGGCTGGAAGTAGGCATGGACAGCCTCATCCTCACAGCGGTAACCCAAAAAAGCTGGATCTCGAGGGATGGAGGCGGCAGAGTGACCAGTCTGGGCAAAATGCAGATCGGCCAAGGAGTTTGCCATCGCCTGGTAACGGGTGACATCGCGGAACTTACGTTCGTGAGCCATGTCCGTCAACGAGACGCACAAAGCAGATAAGTGCTGATGTATGCCCTCAAATGTCATGGCATACTGATGAGGTGGTGGAGGAGGTGCAGTAGGAGGAGCAGTAGGTGGAGCTGAAGCAGTCCGGCTGCGATGAGATAGCTGAAGAAACTTGGGCTCAGAGTCCTGAGTACAAGTCGATAGATCGATCTCGAATCGCTGAAAGATACGAGGGAGAATCATCGCGTAAGAGAGATTTCGATCTCTTGCACGACATCGTCCCATCATCTGAATGATAGTCTTAGGGGTAGAAAAAGGAATCCCCTTAAGAAAATGGTACATGGCGGACAGCTCAAGTGAGGTCACATCATCTTTGGAAGTGGATTTGGGAAGGATAGTAGAGTAGATGATGCGATGCAATTCGTAGTTGAACAAGTTCAGGTTGTTAGCCTTGAACTTTCCAGAGCATACTCTGTCAGGAGCACAGAGTTCCGCTTTGAAACTAGTGAGTGTCGTGCCTTCGGGAAAATCGAATTCCGTGATGTCTACTAGCGGTTCACCTTCATTAGGAATACCAAGAATCTCTACTAGGAGGGCATCATCGAACTCGATGTCGATGCCTCCAATACGTGTGCTCACAACAAAAGTGTTTACTACGAGATTGCAATAGAATAAACGAATGGCATTAGTAGCTATCGGGAAGCACAGTTTAACAAATAAGTGTAACCCTAATGCCTCAAACAAGTGACGATGATCGGGAAATACCGTCCATTTGATCGAAGCGCCGTCGCATATGAATCGGGTGGAAAAATCACCGTACCATAATAGGGCTTGGTCGAGGGTTTGAAAGAAGAATCCATCGAAAGTGCCGTCGCTCGTTTGGATCGGCGAAAAGAGTGAATCCGTGTGTGGATTCGAAGACGACCCTTCCTCACTAGGAGTGGTCTTCTTCTTCCTCTTGAATGGATTAAATTTAGGTGCCATTGAAATAAAAAGCACAAATTGAAAGGTGGAGAGAGAGGGAGTTATACCTCACGAAATCAGGATATGTTGTAGAGAATATCGATCTCCACACGATTCTAAATTTTGGAGAGATTTCACCAAGTAGATTGGAAGGAAAAAATTGGTGAAGAACTAGGGTTTGATGGCTCGGGTCGGCTGCTGCTGCTGTTTGAATTGGTTTGGAAGCAATGAAAGAGAAGAAGCTCTCGGGTTCTGGATATATACACAGATACCCTCAACCGAACTCGGGCCGAATTCGGTCAGAGCTCTGGCGGAATTCGCCTAGGGTTCTTCAAAGTTGATTTAAGCCACTTCTTTTTCATTGTCTCATTTCAAATATTTAATTCAAAGATTAGTTATTTTAGCCTTCAAATAACATAATTAATAATATTTTATAAAATTAAATGTCATTACACAGCAACTGTCTCAGATTAGCTGTAGGAGTACTGTCCCAGCTGGCGGAGGTTCACCGGGGAACTCTTAAATACCGTTTCGCTTCAACCGTAGTTGTGGTGACAGACAGACTCTTTATTGGCTTGTCTCTAACACAGTTTTTGCGTATTGATATATAATCATAAAACAGAATCAATTAATATTATTGACGTCCAAAATTCCTAATTCTCGACGTAAATAATTGAAACGATCTTCCGCTAGAGGTTTAGTGAAGATGTCAGCTAATTAATTTTCAGTATCTATGTACACAAGGTTTATATCTCTATTTTGATGATGATCTCTAAGAAAGTGATGTCGAATCTCGATATGTTTAGTACGAGAGTGACATACTGGATTTTTAGTCAAATTAATAGTGCTCGTGTTATCACAGAAAATAGGAATATGTGTGTAAAACAAATCATAGTCTTCTAGGGTTTGTTTCATCCACAAAATCTGAGTGCAACAACGTCCTGCGGCGATGTACTCAGTCTCTGTTGTTGATAGGGCTACAGAATTTTGCTTTTTACTAAACCAAGAGACTAAAGCTTTGCCTAAGAAATGACATGTGCCACTTGTACTTTTTCTATCAACTTTGCATCCAGCAAAATCTGCATCCGAATAACCAATAAGGTCAAAGGACTTAGTTTTGGGATACCACAAGCCAACAGAAGAAGTGCCTTTAAGGTATCGGAAGATACGCTTAACTGCGGACAGATGTGATTCCTTTGGGTTAGCTTGAAAACGTGCACACAGGCAAACACTAAACATTATATCTGGACGACTAGCAGTTAAGTAAAGTAAACTACCAATCATACCTCGATACTTACGTGTGTCGACTGGCTTGCCTTGTTCATCTGAATCAAGCTTTGTTGAAGTTGCCATTGGAGTGCCAATAGGTTTGACACTGTCCAGATCGAACTTCTTTAGCAAGTCTTTTGTATATTTGGCTTGATTTATGAATGTCCCATTATCAGTTTGTTTGATTTGCAGTCCGAGAAAGAATTTTAGTTCTCCCATCATGCTTATCTCAAACTCATTCTGCATACACTTAGAAAATTCTTGACACAGAGATTCATCAGTAGATCCAAATATAATATCATCAACATAGATTTGAATTAAAAGCAGCTTGCCATTAAAAGATTTAATAAACAGTATAGTGTCAACCTTCCTTTTTGAAAAACCGTTGTCAAGTAGAAAAGAGCTTAGACGATCATACCAAGCACGAGGGGCTTGTTTTAAACCGTATAGAGCTTTCTTCAACTTGAAAACATGATCTGGGTTTTTAAATCCATGAAACCTGGAGGTTGTGCTACAAAAACTTCTTCTTTTATAAATCCATTTAAAAAAGCACTTTTCACATCCATTTGAAAAAGTTTAAAATCATGAAAACATGCAAATGCACATAACATGCGAATGGATTCTAATCTCGCAACTGGGGCATAAGTCTTATCGTAGTCGATACCTTCTTCTTCATTGTATCCTTGAGCTACGAGTCGAGCCTTATTACGAGTTACTAAACCATTCTCATTCAGTTTGTTTCGGAATACCCAACGGGTGCCAATGACCGGATGATCAACAGGCCTGGGAACGAGTTCCCAAACTTGATTCCGTTCAAATTGGTTTAATTCCTCTTGCATAGCATCTATCCAAAAACTATCACTACATGCTTCATCAATAGTTTTGGATTCTAGTTGTGAAATAAATACAACACTAGAAACAATATCTCTACAGGATGTACGAGTACTTACTCCCTTGGTAATATCACCAATTACCAAATCCTTTGGATGATTAGCTGTAAATTTCAACCTTTTTGCTTCATTCTGAAGGTAGCTGGTTCCTGGATCTTCTCTACGAGGTTCAGCTAGTGCAGAGCTTGGTTGAGAATCAGCTGGAGTTGAGCTTGGTACAGATGTATCTTCGTCATTGTCATCAATCGTCATTTGATTTAATTCATCAAAGGTGACATTGATTGACTCTTCGATGATCATGGTACGTTTGTTGAAGACTCTGTATCCTTTGCTCTTGGCCGCATAACCTAAAAATATACCTTCATCGGCCTTTTCATCAAATTTTCCCAAATTATCTTTTGTGTTAAGAATAAAATATTTACAACCAAAAATTCTAAAGTATGAAACTGAGGGAATTCTATCAAACCATAACTCAAATGGAGACTTCTTCGATTTGGGTCGAATTAGAACTCTATTGAGAACAAAGCAAGCTGTGTTGACAGCTTCAGCCCAGAAATATTTGGGTAGACTAAACTGGTTTAACATTACTCTGGCCATTTCGGTTAGAGTTCTGTTCTTACGTTCCACAACTCCATTTTGTTGTGGAGTCCTAGGGCAGGAGAACTCGTGTATAAAACCTTATGTGTCACAAAATTGCTCAAAATCAACATTCTCGAATTCGCCACCATGATCACTTCTAATACGAGTGATCATGTAACCTTTTTCATTCTGAACTTTCTTGCAAAAGGCGACAAATTCGAATAATGCATCATTCTTGCGTGTCAAGAAATATACCCACGTGTAACTAGAGAAATTATTTACAATTACGAAAGCATAAAGTTTACCTCCGAGGCTAGCAACTCTGCTAGGACCAAATAAGTCCATATGAAGCAATTGTAGAGGTCTAGTAGTACATACTGCGTTTACTGACTTGAAAGTAGATCTGGTAGCTTTGTTCCTTTCACATTGACTGCATACCGAATCCTTCTTGAATGTAATATCCGGTAAACCGTGTACTAGCTTCTTTGTGGATAATCTTGATATTGTATCCATATTAGCGTGACCGAGTCTCATTTGCCACAGATGACTCTCATCACTCTTGGCCATTAAGCATCTACCTGAAATGTTAGTTTCTTCTAACAAATAGAAAACATATATATTGTCTTCCCTGATACCTTCAAAGATAGTACTACCAGTTGAGCTATCAACTATAGTACATTTGTCTTTGCCAAAGTTGATGCCATAATCATGATCAGCTAGATGACTTATGCTGAGTAGATTATGTTTCAACTCGGTAACCAGACAGACATCCTTAATTACAGGATAGGGAGACTTACCAACATCACCGATACCAATAATGTACCCTTTCAAATTATTACCGAAGGAGACATAGCCTTCCTTCTTTTTCTTCGACAGTGTTGCAAACAGGGTAGCGTCACCGGTCATATGCCGTGAGCAACCGCTGTCGAGGATCCATTTGCTTCTAGCATGTGAAGGGTATTCCACCTACAAAACAGTTTACAGATGAAACCTTTGGTACCCATTTCTTGTAGGGTCCTGAATTGTTAGCTTTAGGTATCCAAGCATAAACATTTAAATCTACAAGCTTTCTCATTCTACAAGCAGATGATATATGACCAATGAGGCCACAATAATGACATTGTGCATGTCGAGTGTTGAAAGCTGAGTGGTGTGCATAGTTGGTAGGTTTGGGTTTTCTAGTGTAGAAGAAAGCATACCTATAATCTTGTTTGGGCTTAACCTTTTGGGGTAAAGGTTTGATAGGGTTAGGTCTGACAGTGTTTGGCTTGGGAATGTTCCGATTTCTCGGTAAGTGACACGTGTTAGGGTAGGAAGCAGCAGGCTCAGGCTATTTTCCTAACCTAATTTCTAATCTTTTGGAAGTGTCATACAACTTAATATAATCAGAAGTAAGTGATTTATTCTGATTTGTGCACATTGAAGACTTTTCTTCTCTATAGAAAGTTCTTCCTTGAGTTGGTCAATAATTTTGTCTTTCTCTTCAGATGACTTGGTAGTCTCGTGTAATAAGAGCTTTATTGAAGAAAGCTCACCAGACTCACTAACATTATTTCTAACCTCAGCTAGTAGGTCGGTAAGTCTATCTATTTCACCTTTGTACTCTTTGAGTATCTTCTTAGAGGTCTGATACTTACTACGGAGTTTCCTGTAATCAGTCATCAGGTCACTGAAGGCATCTCCTAATTGCTCAAAGGTGAAGTCATCATAAGTTTCTACAGGTTCAGTTGGTACCTGATCGGTTGCCATGAAGCATACATTTGCAGCGTCCTCTGAGTGTTCGTCTTCTGAGTCGCTGGCTTCACTCTCATGCCATATGTTGGTGTTGGCATATTTCCGAGATGTTGATCTTTTCAGGTTGCCCTTTTCATACCTGTTGTTCTTCTTGCTCGATGATGAGTTGGTGGGATAGTCCTTCTTCATATGTCCTTTCTTCTTGCAGCCATAGCAGACAGCATCTTCTTGGTACCAGTTGTTGATGTTGTTCTCTTTGACTCTCTTCTCATGTCTCATGAATCTTTTGAACTTCTTTGCTAGGAGTGCTTGATCTTCAGCGTCAGATCCACTGCTGTCTGAGTCATCTTCAGCAGCTTTTCTGTGCTGAGCCTTGAGGGCGATAGTCTTCTCCTTTGGTGCAGGCTCTTCAAAATCTTGTAGCTCCAGTTCATGAGTGAGTAGCTTACCTATGAGTACTTCGAGGGACATAGTTGTGAGGTCGTTCCCTTCAATGATTGCAGTAGCCTTTAGAATCCAGTTCTTGGTGAGAGCTCGCAGGAGTTTGCGAATCTTTTCATGGTTACTGTAATCTTTGCCTAGGGAGGACAAAGGATTTACAATATCCAAGAACCTCTCGAATATTTGTGTAACTGTTTCGTTGGGCTTTATTTCGAACGCCTCGTACTCTTGAGTAAGTCTGCTGACTTTAGATTCCTTGACTTGAGTCGTGCCTTCATGTGTGACTTCGAGTACCTTCCATACTTCATTAGCCGTTGTGCAGATAGACACCCTATTAAATTCAGTTCTGTCTAAAGCACAAAAGAGAGCATTAATGGCACGTGCGTCAAGACTGGCCCTTTTTTTTTCATCCTCTGTATATCTGCTATGGGGTTTTTCAACTAAAACTCCATCAACATTTATACGAGGTGGCTTTTGATAGCCATCAAGAACAATGGACCATAAATCAAAATCAAGAGATTTCAAGAAGAAACTCATCCGTGTTTTCCAATATGTATAATTCGTACCATCAAACAGTGGGGGTCTATTTGTGGCCTGGCCTTCACTTGTAAATTTCACAGTTGCCATGTGTTGTGCTGTGATCTATATAACAGTTAATTAAAATAATAAATAATTGCACTGTTACCTTTACTTTACCTGTAACACCCGCTCTGATACCAATTGTAGAAACGAAATAGTAAAGCGTAATACTCTAGAGGAGGGATGAATAGAGTTGGCAGCGGAATAATGCTAATTAAAAATGTTAGCAGCACAATCACAGAATATTAATCATAACTAAAATAATGTAAAGACAGAGTTAAGAGAGCAAACGCAAAGACAGCGATGTATACTGGTATCCCTCTGTTGAGGACTAATCCAGTCGGTAGAACTCTTGCTACCAGTTGAATCCACTATTGGAAAAACCGCAAGTTTTCTTACGAAGTCCTTGCAACTTCTACAACGCGAGCTTTGATACGAAGAACTCCTCCAACTTCAAATGTGAAGAGGTATTCTTCAATCAAGCCTTCTGATTACAATCTCTCAGAAACTTCTAGACCGTACCGCACTGGCAAATTGACTAGAGGATTGTAACTGGCTTTGGATCTGAAATTGAAAGCTCTAGAAAACTCTTTGGAAGACTGAAAGCTTTAGATAGAGAGAAGATTGAAAGTGAATGAGTGAGTTGAAATGATCGAAATCCTTCTCTATTTATAGGAGTTCCAAAAGCAGAATTCGGGCAGAATTCGGGCAGAACTCTTTGAGCAAATCTCGGTCAAATCCGCAACTGCAGGAGGACCAAGTTCCAGAGATTCAAAATCACAACGGCCACCAACCGAACTCTGGCCGAACTCTGGCCGAACTCTGTCCGAGTTCTGTCTGGGTTAAGTCAGGGTTTAGTTAGGGTTTTTGAAAAGCTTTTGGTGATTTTTGAAAACCATTTTGAAAACCTTTTTGTAAACCTTTTTTTGAGAGGTCATTTTAAAAACATTTTAAATTATTTAGGGATAGCCTATTTGCCAGTATGATTCGGTGTACAACATATTCCTAGACTCAAGTAAAATGAAAATTATATTGCATAGGAATATACAGACTCGAGTTGGCAAACAGATCTTCAGTCTTGAACGGAGTGGATAGCCAATCTTGCTTATGTCCAAGAATCCGAGATGTCCCAACTAGCTTTGTATATCCAGACAGAGTTTGATCAATTATTAAAATCAGGTTGACCATATGACCAATGGGCCAACATCATCCTCACTATCACCCATTAGCGGTAGACCAAAAATGGCTGTCATGTCGCCCACACTTGGCGATATTTTAACAGTAGTGCTCAGTTGAAAGTATCTGATGCCATATTTATCTTCCATAAAAGTTCCTATCAATTTCTGAAGACCTTATTAAACCTTGGCCAATTTTGTGTGCCAACTTTATTTTTGTAGAATACCTCGACGAAAGTATAGAAACCGGTATTCTTCAAAGAATAAATAACTGGCTCGGGCAAACGACCGCCATCTTTTTTGACATCATCCATAAGAGTTACCATCGTCTTGAAAGAAGAACGGAAAACTCTTGAATGTTTATTCTTGACAGTTTTTTCCTGCAAGAAAAACAAAAAATTAGGTTTCTGTCAACTGTTGTCCGTCAATCTAACACAGAGAATGTCAATTTCCCGTGATTTTAACACGGAGAATGGCCGTTCTCCTGTATTTTAACACGGAGAATGGTCATTCTCCATGATTATAACACAGAGAATGGTCATTCTCCGTGACATCAACACGGAGAATGATTATTCTTCAGCACTTTAACACGGAAAATGGTCATTCTCCGTTTATTTAACACGAAGAATGACAATTCTCCGTAATATTGATACGGAGAATGACTATTCTCCTGCATTTTAACACGGGGAATGGACATTCTCTGTCAAGTCAACACGGAGAATGGAATTTATCCGTCAATGTAACAAGGAGAATGGCAATTCTCCATGATATTAACACGGAGAATGACTATTATCCGTGATTTAACCACGAAGAATGGCCATTCTCCTGTATTTTAACACGGAGAATGACTATTTTCCTACATGCTAACAAGGGAATGGCCATTTCCTGTGATTTTAACACGGGCCATTCTCCTATATTTTAACACGGAGAATGACCATTCTCATGAATTTTAACAGAATCATGAACAAAACTTATAGTTATGCCTTTTTTTTGCCCTTCTTTTTGCCCTTCTTCTTGATTACTAGTCTTTGGTTTATGTGCAACCTTCTTAAATCTCTGAACAATAGCTCTCTCTTCTTATATATCTACTGTCATGCCCCGATCCCGCTAGGGTCGTCCGTCTTGCCTGGATCCCCGCGGGATCGATCGTCCTCGCTATGACGTGATGCCGTGTAAGCCTAAGTTGCACTTGCACAAGGCCATGTACCTATACAAAACAACTAGTCAAGCGAAACACACACGCATGCACCCATTCATTGTAGAAAACCAAATATTGGAGAGAGAGATTTGAAATGGAAATACTTCTTTTATTGATAACTTGATAGAAATACAAGTACAAAGCTTTGCAACTCAGATTTGCCTTATATTGGCTACATGATTCTCTTTTAAAAATAGTCACAATGCCCATACATGATATCCCTTTATTACATGCTGGAAAATAAAGACACCTTCAAAGAAAAAGAACACTTGAAACTTGACTGGAATTGAAAGGAAGCTTCGAGGCAATCCACAGCTCTACTGGGCTAGACGAGCTTTAGTGCCTCTCCTGAAATCCCCCTGTCTCCTTTGCTTTCTGAAAAGGATGCCCACAACGTGGGTTAGCAAACATCATGTACTGGCGAGAGGCTCTTCGCCGAAACTCACAAATATCTGCACTAATTCAATATGTGGAGCTACATATTTACTAGTGATCTTTCTACTTGTCTAGGTTCTTTTTAATAATTCATAAGAAACATGACAGCAGAAATATTCATAACCAACTTACCATCGCCGACAGTCATCCCTGCACAAAATAGGTTAGCACAATTTGCATATATGTATAAAGCATACTCATTTTCCGTCCCTGTATGTTAGGCTTGCAATAAATCTCTGTTTATATGCATGAACCTAACTATTGTGGTCCATGGGTATTTCCATTACTAGCAATTGGAACTTCTAGCCCAACTACCAATAGACTGACACCCCCTCTTACTGCGGGGACTTCTAGCCCCAGGTGTCATGTTCTCTCCTAGGCCGATCGACTCCAGGTGCCCCCAGAATCGATCGAAAGATTACCACCTTGTGCACAAGTTGTCTAGGCCAATGCGAATGCAGCTATCAAATAATTCTACTATGCATGAGTCTAGGCAACATGTAAATATTTCTATTTCTTCTTCTTCTTGCACGGTCAAGCCATAATTTCCATATCGAGCTATCTCTTTTAGGCAATTCATAAGAGCATACAGTTCATATTAAAGCAAGCAAGCGACAGTTCCAATTTATATGTGATTCATTCATTTAACTTCTCTTATCTTTTGTTATTGAGGTATCGTCGATCACAGGAACGAGGCAACAGAGTGGACTAGAGATAATTTTTATTAGGGCATACAAATAAATGCAAGCCCGGTTAAAGCAACTCACCAAGATTGAATCTTAGTTGAGAGAAGGAGGGACTTCACGCGCTGTTCAGTTCATGCATCCTACATTGGCACCAACAGTTGATTAGAATACTTCGTCTCTTTCTCTCAAGATTCGGAATGAATACGAAATGCGATGAAAGCGAACAATGAAAACCAATCATCGAAAACCAACACGAAAACGCATTCATCAAAACCAAGCAATGAAAGAAAACATCCAACAAAACCCTTGGATTCATTTCAATAGAAGCCAATCCATCAATTGGAAAGGTTCATTGCATTTCATCCGTGATCAATCGATACCGGCAAAGGTTTTCCTAAATACTCAGTTCAAGACTGAGTCAACAAGCCGTAGGTATTACATAGTGGACCGCGAGGAGCGGGGCACTACATAACAACCCACAGAGAAAAAGTTTTGTCCTCAAAACTTAGAAACAAGCTCTCACCTTCGCTAGTGTTGCATTCAGGATCGAGCAAGGTGGATAGATTATAGATGCGCGCTGTCGCAGTATTGGCATTCCGCAACTGCTGATTGTGAGGATGGTCTCGAAGCGACGATGGGCCTGGAAGCGGCCCACGCTCTTCCGTATCGTTACTGTTTAGCGGCCGAACTCTCTTATTCTGTCAATTCATAGCACGGTGGCCCTTTTGGCCAAAGTTGTAGCACTCTCCGTTGGCAGAACGGCAAACTTCCTTTGTGTGTCCATGCCTACCACAGAAAGTGCACACGGGCTTATTGTAACACCTACTTTTCTAAAATGAGGGTAATTTTGAACTTTTGTAAAAGTTTATTATTTAATAATAGGATTTATGATTTATGGGAATTTTTAATTAATTTAATACTATTTAAAATTGGTGAATTATAATTTTGATGTGTTAGCTAGTGAACCCTAAAAATTTTGAGCCTAGAGATAACCATGACCATGGGGACCTAACCATGTGATTAGAATGACTATTTACAACTTTTTAGGCTAAGGGTATTTTAGTTATTTTATGACTTTTGAATTATTTAGGATTTTAATTAATTGGTGAATTTTATATTATTTTAATAATATTTAAATTGATTTATTATGATTTTGGTCATTTTTCATATTTTAATATTTTGGGAAAATTTTATATTTTTAATATTATTTTTATTGGATTTGTTTAGTCGGATTTGAGTTTCGTCTCGTTCCGACTTGTATTGTGATCCGGGTAGCTTAAACTCTAGATGGGACCCAATATTAAGTTAAGCATGGCCCACAAAACCCAACATTTAAGTTAGTTAAACTAATTTTTATTATGTTAGAATGGTTAAGTTAGAGACTCAAACTAGATCATTTTGACCCCCAAACTTGAACCTAGTCTAGACTTAACCATATGAGACTAGAGAGGGGCAATTAGGACATTTTCCATTAGCCCTAATGGACACTTTATGGCAGCCACCTTTAGGGGGAATGATTCATTTCATTCATTATAATCTTGCCTCTTTTATTTTCCTTTTGTTCTTCTCTAATTTTAGAGAGCCTTCCCTTTGATTTGATCTCCAAATCAAATCATTCCTTCACCAAATCTTCCCTCAATCATTCCTATTCTCCAAGGGAAGGGTGCTACCAAGGATTGGAAGAGAAGTGCAAGGAGGAGTGTCCACTTTGAGGGATCTTCGTATCGGAGCCGTGTCCTAAAGAATTTCATTGGGATTCTACTCCCAATAGGTAAAACCCATCCTCTAAATCGATTTTCTTTGCATATAAATTAGTTTTGAATCCGTAGGATCCATCCTCATGCATGTGTCCCCTTTAGATTCAAATTTGAGGCCATTTGGAGCTCTCTTGAGGATTTTAGATATGTATCTTGTGTCCTACTTGATAGATCCCAAATTAGGACACCCCATGTGTATGTTTGTATGTTAATAGTTTAAATAAATATTTAAATTCAATTTTAGAATGGTTAGAGAGTGGATTGATCTTAGTTAGGATGGTTAGAATGAGTTTCATTTGGATACCTATGTTGGTATCCAAGTATCTTGGCCTACATGTGTTTCTTTTGTCCAAAATAACTCAAATTCGTCATAATATTCATCCACATTTTTATTAACCAAAGCAACTTAGAAATATCATAACTTTTAGCTTAGAACTCCTTTTAATCTTCCGTTTTTTTAAAAGAAGCATATAGAAGTTAGCTTTCCAAATATATATTTTAATAAGCTAAAATCGTTCTGAAACTTTTTGTAAAATTATTTGAGTGTCAGCTGTACGAAAGACGAACATGTTTCGGTATTTTCGCGATTCCGGGAGCTTCCGGACACGAAAATACGATCCGTTTGAAGTCTCGGAAAGCTAATACGAAGGACTACGACATAATTTAATCCTAGAATTTAGTGAAGGCCCAATTAGTACAGTATTGATTTTAAGTAGAAGAGTGACTATACGACATAGACATTTTGTGTAACCTATGAGCCTATGTAGTATGGATATTAAATAAATGTAGAGTATGTAATGCATGATATGTTAGATGAATGAAATGATATATATATGATATGTATCATCTTTACATTAATGTATATATATGGTTGAATATAAGCATGTAGGAATGCAATCAATGTAATGTATGTAAGCAATTCATAAATACATGAATGAAAGAATGATATACAACGTATGCATGAAAGTATATAATGAATGCTATATATGAATGCAAGGTATACATGTAATGATAGATATGAATGTATAATGTATACATAATGTAATACAATATATAATGATAGCATGTATGGTAATGTAAAATATATGATGCAAGCATGTATATGTCCATTGTTATTTCTTTTTCTTACATTTTTCCTTCCTTCCCTTTCCATTTCAGTTTTTCCTTTTTTTTTCTTCTTCTATTTTTACATGTTGTATACAATATATATAATATATAGATGCATGTAAGTATGTAATGTGCATGAATGAATGCAAGTATGCATATATGATACGTATGTAGGCATGTATACAATATATGTATGTATACATGATATATATGTATGCATGTATGCAATATAAGCATGTATGAATGTATACATGTATGTTGTGTATCCATGTATGCATGTGTGGGTACGTGAATCAAATATGTATATAGTGATAACATGAAAGAATGAATGTATAAATGCATGAATGAATGTCATATATGAATGAATGAATCAAAGGTATCAGTAAAATATAATGCTTTGTAATGAATGTTAACATATATAATGTATAAAAGTATGTACGTAAATGTGCATGAATGTATATATCTATGTGACTATGTAAATATGCATGATGTAACATATGCCTATATATATAAATATGTATATAATATGGATATGCATATATGTATTAAGGTATGTATTTATACATAGTATCTATTTTATATTATGCATTGTTGTGGTTCACATTGTCTTGTGATTGTGTGAGTGCTAGCCTAGGCTTGGTTAGGCCTAGTGAGACTTGTTAGACTTGTTTGGGCTAGGACTTGACCTAGTTGACCTACTTTGACTAGTGTAGTTGACTAGAGTTGACCAAGGGTTGACTTTAGCCTAGATTGACCAAAATATCATGTAGAATGCATTGTAGCAGTCTATTTTACTATTTTGGACATGTAGTGACTTGTACTGTTCTATAGGAGCCAGACACCACTCCTCAGACTGTATATTCTCTTCAGATATTCAGGATACCAGGCGAGTACATTCTCTGATCATTTTATATCCTGTTTAGGAGTATATTTCCTGCTTTAGATTACTTTACTTGATGCTGACACGTTGGTAACACGGATTAGTACTATATGGATCTTGTCGTGCGATGTTATCCCCTTAGCGGATACATCGGGTATTTCGTGTTCGTGTACTTTATCATGAGCATCGTGTACTCCTTGTGTTCGTGCTTTTCGTGTACAAATCATGTGAAATCGTGTATACTCATATGCTCAAATGATCTTCGTGTACGACTATACTTCGTGTGCAATAACATATCTTGGCTAGATCCTTGTGTATTGATTGGGGCGGGGGAGTAGAAGTGGTTATGTAATCAATCTAGTAGATTACTCGTGTATAACCTCTGTAGATTACTCTTTGTGCTCTGAATCACTTGTCACTGATAGTTCTCTATATATTGTAGCTATTTACTTACAGTCTCTCTCTTTTACATCATGTTGTTCTTCAGTTTCCTGTATCTTACTCTCTAGCATGTTTATATTTCCTAGCCTGTTATGATTTGTTGAGATGTACTGTACTCGCTCCTGTCCTGACTGGACCTGTTGATAAATTTTACAGATAGCTTGGAGGTTGCCTGCTAGCCTAGAGGAGACACAGTAGAGGTTGTATAGATAGCTAGGATTTTTCTTATAGCTTATTTTCAGTTTTCTTGAGCTATATTTACTCTATGGATTACTATATTTGAGATTTGAGATGTTTTATGGATTTGTGTGTCTTAGACACTTAGACTTCTATCTGCTGTATCTCTTTATGGATTTCATGTTTTATCTATCTTTTATCATGCTCTACCTTAGATGTGATTGAGACTGTATTTGCTATGTCACCTCCATTCGGAGTGTATATACTGTACAGGTACCTTTATATTGTTAGATGTTTGACCTAGGACAGCGTTCTACCATCGACACTGCGGCGTAGGCTGGACGTACCCATGTTTCATGCCCTTACTCTAGGGTGCGGGTCGTGACACTTATTATTTTGTTCCCCGTCAATCCTCTTTTCTCCGTCAGTCTTTTTTTTTCCCGTCGTGATATCTTTTAGCGGGCTGATTCCGACCGTACTGCATTTTAGTTGACGACTTCTTCAGGCAAAACTGTTCCACCTGTAGCGTCGCCTCAAAGGCCTGAGAATACGATCCATATTCTCAGTTCAGCACACTCAACTGAATGTCATCATTCAGACCTTCAACGAACCGATCTATGCGAGTCTGTTTCGTGGGTAACATAACAGCAGCAAAATTTGCTAGCTTAGCAAATTCAGATTCATAGTCCTCCACGGACATATCTCCTTGTTTCAGTGTGATGAAGTCATTCTCCATCTTTTTGCTCATGGCTGGAGGCAGATATTGATCCAAAAATGCCTTCTTGAACGAGGCCCATGAAAATTTTCCATTCCTAGCCGTTGCGAACAGCGCCGGCATCTTTGCCTTCCGCCAGTCCTTCGCCCGCAACCGTAGAAGCAAAACGGCACAAACTACCTTTTTGCTACTTGGAACTCCTACGAATGTGAACAGACTCTCCATTTTATCAATCCAGTCCATCACCTTATCGGGTGATGTCCTGCCTTCAAATTTCGGAGGTTTCACGTCTAAGAAGTCCTTTGGCCTAAAGGAAGAGTGCCTTTGTGCCGGCTGGGGCTCGTCACCCTCCACGCGCTCAATCTCGGGCTTTCCCGTTGGTTTGGTCGTTACGGTGGTGTCTCGATTTGCCACAAGCGCCGTTACCAGTTGGGTCAAGGAATCCAGCTGCTTCTGTTGGGCCTCCAGTCGAGCCTGTTGTATCTGGCCACGTTCCTCATTATCTTGCCCTCTGTAATTCCAACAATGTCATGATCCGTTCTATCGGATCTGTCGAGGAAGCTGGTCGAGGAGGGGCCATTTCTCTACAAAAGAGTATAACTTCTGTCAGTCTCAGAAAATATTATGGACTTATTGTATGGGGCATTACTTTTCATAACTCAAAAATTAGGACATTTGAAAGCCATCGAAATACTTTATATACTTTTTCGAAAATGACATTTGCAAGAGGCCAAGGACGTAAAATTGTGCTCTGATACTACTTTGTCATGCCCCGATCCCGCTAGGGTCGTCCGTTTTGCCTGGATCCCCGCGGAATCGATCGTCATCGCTAAGACGTGATGTCGTGCAAGCCTAAGTTGGGCTTGCACAAGGCCATGTACCTGCACAAAACAACTAGTCAAGCGAAACACACACGTACGCACCAATTCATTACAGAAAACCAAATATTGGACACAGAGATTTGAAATGGAAATACTTCTTTTATTAATAACTTGATAGGAATACAAGTACAAAGCTTTGCAACTCAGATTTGCCTTATATTGGCAACATGATTCTCTTTTGAAAGTAGTCACAATGCCTATACATGGTATCCCTTTATTACATGCTGGAAAATAAAGACACCTTCAAAGGAAAAGAACACTTAAAACTTGACTGGAATTGAAAGAAAGCTTCGAGGCAATCCGTAGTTCTACTGGGCTAGACGAGCTTTAGTGCCACTCCTGAAATCCTTCTATCTCCTTTGCTTTCTGAAAAGGATGCCCACAACGTGGGTTAGCACACATCATGTACTGGCGAGCGGTTCTTTGCCGAAACTCACAAATATCTGCACTAATTCAATATGTGGAGCTACATATTTACTAGTGATCTTTCTACTTGTCTAGGTTCTTTTTAACAATTCATAAGAAACATGACAGCAGAAATATTCATAACTAACTTACCATCGCCGACAGTCATCCCTGTACAAAACAGGTTAGCACAATTTGCATATATATATAAAGCATACTCATTTTCTGTCCCTGCATGTTAGGCTTGCAATAAATCTCTGTCTATATGCATGAACCTAACTATTGTGGTCCATGGGTATTTCCATTACTAGCAATTGGAACTTCTAGCCCAACTACCAATAGACTGACACCTCCTCTTACTGCGAGAACTTCTAGCCCCAGGTGTCCTATTCTCTACTAGGCCGATCGACTCCAGGTGCCCCCAGAATCGATCGAGAGATTACCACCTTGTGCACAAGTTGTCTAGACCAATGCGAATGCATCTATCAAATAATTCTACTATGCATGAGTCTAGGCAACATGTAAACATTTCCATTTCATCTTCTTCTTGCACGGTCAAGCCGTGATTTCCATACCGAGCTATCTCTTTTAGGCAATTCATAAGAGCATGCAGTTCATATTGAAGCAAGCAAGCGACAGCTCTAATTTACATGTGATTCATTCATTTAGCTTCTCTTATCTTTTGTTATTGAGGTATCGTCGATCACAGGAACGAGGAAACAGAGTGGACTAGAGATCATTTTTATTAGGGCGTACAAATAAATATAAGCCCGGTTAAAGCAACTCACCGAGATTGAATCTTAGTTGAGAGAAGGAGGGACTTCATGCGCCGTTCAGTTCACGCGTCCTATATTGGCACCAACAGTTGATTAGCATACTTCGTCTCCTTCTCTCAAGATTCAGAATGAATGCAAAATGCGATGAAAGTGAACAATGAAAACCAATCATCAAAAACTAATACGAAAACGCATTCATCAAAACCAAGCAGTGAAAGAAAACATCTAACAAAACTCTTGGATTCATTTTAATAGAAGCCAATCCATCAATTGGAAAGGTTTATTGCATTTCATCCGTGATCAATCGATACCGGCAAAAGTTTCCCCAAATACTCAGTTCAAGACCGAGTCAGCAAGTCGTAGGTATTACATAGTGGACCGCGAGGAGCGGGGCACTACATCTACAACTTCTCCCTCTTCTCTAACTTGGGTTCCATTTGATGCTAATGATTGTGACATGGTGTGAAGATTGCGAATAGAGAGTCACTGACGAGTTTTTGAAGTAGGGTTTGAAGATTTTGGAGAATAAAACCTAGAATCAAATATAGCAGCATATGGAAGAAGAGGAAGAATCGAAACGTTTTTGTTTTGAAGAGTAGGTTTCGTGGGTGTTTTCAATAAATTAAAAGGGCAAAAAGGACATGCCGTACCCTTTTATATATTTTTTGCTAATTCTGGGCACGCGATAAAATGTTATTTTATAGTGGATTTTTCATAAAACTTTTGCGGTTTTGGGGCATTTGATAAATTTTCTCAAAGATAGATTATATAGCAGCAAGATTATGAAACAAATAAATATTTTGATATAATTTTCATCCCACATTTTAAGAAGATTATAACTCCACAAAACTGTATTCCTAACCATTTGTTACAAAACAAATGAACATAATTCATTGGATAAAAGAAGAAGAAAATTCATCGTCTTCCATCTTCACCTATCAGAGTGGACTCCTTTCGATCTTTGCTACTTAATTATATTGTTGCGCAGTTTGGATTCTTCTTCATTTTGCTTTGAAGATGCAATCCATACACCAACTTTGCGCCTTTCCAATTCTGAATCAAACTACATATAACAAACACAACATAAAAAATATTGCTCTAAAAAGTGTAAGTATTTGACGACATATTTTCAGACTTACATTGAGAGAACGGAAGTCCAAAATACATCCATCTTTCATGAATAAAATTATAAAAATACCATAATCAAATGTATTGTCTTGGCGGAGAACATAAGGACGACGGATTATGGAGAAAGTAGAAAAGTTGAACCTAGCATCTCTCAATTTCAAAATCTCTTCCTCGAGAAAGAGATCCAAATTTGAAAGTTACAATTACCATAATATAACATGTATTAGTATACCGCGAATCTAGTACGCATTTCATAAAAATTTATGAATATGAGCTTACTATTTCTTTTATGACTGGTTTGTTATAAATTACCTCATCTGTAGATGCAAGGGTGTTCATAACTTCAACAGTCTTTGTCTTAATCATAGCTCTTGCAAGAGTATAGTGGTCAAACAAAAGAATTGTATGTATATCTGAATCAGGATTAATTAGGTATAACAAATTAATCAAATGCTTAAAGATCCCATATAATCCTAGAAATGTTTATTCTTCTTCCATATTACATAAAGTGGTTTGTTAGATGGAGGTAACGTTGCTCTCTACATACACATCAATTAACACATTATGAACGACAAACAAACGAGAAAATTGTTAATGTATAATCATTAAAGAATAAAATGTTCACTCACCATTAACTTTATTGGTAAATACATATTAGCTTTATTGACAGTTCTTCTCCGTTCCTCCGTATTGAGAAGAGCAGAGACAAGGGTTACAATCTGGGTATCTCTTTAAGAAAATCAGCAATGACATCGAAGTAAACATAGATGGCATCTAAGAAAAAATATACTATCTATATACCCCATCTTTAATTCTCCTTCCTCGAGCAAAGGACTTCATCTCAGCCCGACTCACATAAATCTTGGTGCAAGATGATATTATTTCGCTAAGAAAAGAAACGAATAGATTAGGAAAAAACTTTTGAAATGAAATGAAAACTCATATTACTTACTTGTCAGGTTTACCATCCGCAAAAATATAATTGCAAAACTCGAAAAACTACTAGTACACTGGCTAGGCTTTAAGGTTGAACTTCTTGTTAGACTTTTCAAAGGTGTGATCGGTACTAAATTTTCTCGCATTCTTTTTGAAGAACGGCTAAGGTCAGTTTCTTCTAGAGGGATTATATCGAGAATTTGTTGGATTGTTTGATTAGCTTTCTTCAGCTTCTCGTCCTCATCAGAAGATTCAACGTTAACCTCCTCCACAATATTAATTACTCCAGATGAAGATGCCTTCTTAAAAGCGGAAGATTCTTCCATCTTTTCTAAGTGTCGAGATATATTCATTTGTTCTTGTTCGATTGAACAAAGCTTAGAATTGATCGAAACAAGTCGATTTGAAATCTTCGATATATGTTCTTCAAATCTGTGCATCATACATAAAATTAAGGTTTCATTCGAAGCTGGCATCCAATCTTCTACCTCTTCTACATCTTCCATATGAGTAGACATCTTTCTCCAGTTCTACAAAATGAAATGAGAAAGCTATTCTATGTACTTCAGAATAAATAATAGTTGAAACAACTATTGTATATATAGCAAGAGAAAAATACAAAAAGTGAAAAAAATTAAAAGGCAAATAAATTTTAGGACTAACAAAGAATCTACTAAGTTATCATGAAAGGTTACAATGATTAACAATTTGAGGAACTCTAGAAGAGGTTTAATTTCGCTGGTACTTTCGTTGTTCGAGAAGGGCTTGACGACGTCAGTCACGAATCGGAGCATCTTCTTCTTTCCTTCTTCATCTCCGTTTTTCCTTCCACCACCACCATCATGGCCTGTAGATTTATAGCCAAAATATTAAATTGTTAGATGAAACAAAAAAAAAATTACGGAAGGATTACTAAATCAAAATCAAACAGAACACATATTCATAGAAAATATGAGACTAAAGATGAAAATGTTACAAAAGCAACACCATAATTTTACAATAACTAAGCAGACTCTGCTAAGTAATAACTAAAATTTAGGATTATCTCCTTCTTGGATTTAATTTACTCAAAGAAGTGATTTGAGAGAACGAGCTTTTATCGGCTTCCTACCCCTCTTCTTTCTCTGAATTCTTTCCTTACTATTATCCACATTATCGACAGTATTTTCGTTCCTGTCGTCGTCGGTGTCATCATTTAGATCGCCACCAGATATCGGAGCATCGGTGATGTCGTCGTCTACATCGCCTACAGACCTGGACACATTGTGTCCTTCCTTTCCGGCCGACACACAATTATTGTTATATATACGTAGTTGCACAAAATATTAAATTAGATGGACGAAAGAGAAAGTAAATATGAGTTAATTTAGGATGTTCATTAAAAAATTGCATTGAAGAATGATCTGCTATAGAAAGTTAACAAGCGATCAAAAGTCAAAAACAACATTAAATGATGTCTCCTGTGTTATTTAATCTGAACCGTTGGATCAACATCCATTGGTTCAGATTTGGGATGTATCGATATATCCCAAAAGGGTGGATGTATTGTAGAATTTTCCATATATATATATATATATATATATATATATATATATATATATATATATATATATATATATATATATTATATATATATATATATATATATATATATATATTAAAAAAATATATATATATTATATATATATATATATATATATATATATATATATATATATATAAAATATATATATATATATATATGTATATATAAAAAAAAAATATATATGTATAAAATATATATATATATATAGGAACTATCCATTTTATTCAATAAGGCGTAAACAGCCGTAACCTTTACAAGTATACTAGAAGGCACAAAATACCATATCATATACACGTATACTACCCAAAATAAGGAAAAACGGAAACCAAAACCTAAATCAAAATGGCTAAGCCAGGGATAGGAGAGAGTTCAAAAAGATAGACTGGCCGTACGAACAGAGGGATCTCTGTTTGCGGTACTGCCGAATTCTTCCAAATCAACTAGTCTGCGGAGTATTGGTAGCCTTCATATCTCGTCTTGTTTTGGTTTTTCCAGATAAACCATATTACGGCAGCAGCAACGATTTGGTGGCCATGGGACGCTGACGCCCAGGCCGCAAGAAGGTCGAAGAAGTTGTCGACCCCCGGATCCATGGTGCAACGCTGGAAGAGGGCGCTCCAAACCTTGGCAGATAGGTCCCCTTGATAGAGGATGTGGTCGATGGTGTCCGATTGACGATCAGAGCAGCATGTGCATGCTGACGCAAGGCTGAACCCGATAGTGTTGAGAGTGTCATCCGTGGGAAGGATATTGCGTAGGGCTCTCCAAATGAGGAAGGACTACTTCTTTGGAATGCATGTCTGCCAGAAGGATGAAATGGTAGGAGGCGACGCTGCATTGCAGAGGATCACTCTTCTGGCCGATTTAACCGAGAATAATCTGGTTGTTGTAGGCTTCCACTGAAGTTTGTCTATGGTCGGCCCAATCATCAGTCCGCTACGACAGATGTACTCGACTGCCTCTGGCCCGGCCCAGATTCGAACCTTGTTTCAATTCTAGTTATTGTCGGAGGGGTCCCATAAGTCCTTGATAGTGCTATTCCTGGGGGCTGCTGAAAGGTTGGGGAGCAAGGAGTCTCCAACCCAACGTTCTAGAAAAGGCGACGAATCACCATTGCCAACATGAAGGCGAATCTCTGGATCGACAAGAGACCTCCCGATGAGAATGTACCGCCAAGCCGCTGAGGATCTGCTGTTAGAGATGGCCGTCGAATGATGGATATTCTTGAAGTATCTGGCCTTCATGAAATTGTTCTATAAGTTCTGACTCGTGCGAAGCTTCCACCACAGTTTTATTGAAAAAGCATTAACGATGTGGAAGAGTTTGGTGAATCCCAGTCCCCCTTCCCCGGTCGAATGAGCATGGTATCCCAACTAGCCCAATGATGCTTGTCATTACCTCCGCTGTGTCCCCAGAGAAAGTTGTTGAAGATGCTTTCGATCGAGGATAGTTGTAATGACCATGGTTCGTATTACGTATTTTAATATACGTGTATGTATTTTGACTCGTATTGTATGTCTCCTCGCATGATTTATTTGGCATTTTATTGCTTGATTCGGTTCGGCTTGTTTGGCTTGGTTCGGTTTGTAAACCAAACCCTTACCTACCCACCACCACCATCATCATTTATTAACCCAACACTCTTTCTCTCTCCTTATTTACTCTTCTTCTTCCTCACCATTACTCTCTACCTACCAGGAAGGTTTAGGCAAGTGCATCTTACTTCGTGGAAGAATTCTATTTTATTGTTTCACTATCTTCCTCATGTGCTTCTAACCCACTTTAGTTATTAGCATTTTTTATTTTCGTGGTTAATTTCTTGTAAATCTAGCTTTGTGATATTTTTAGTTTTCATAAGTTTTGATCTATCTAACCTGCATATTTTTGCTATTTGATGGTTACATGATGTAGAGAATTCCATCTTAGCCAAATTTGACCTATAGGAGTCTGGATTTGGGTTCCTATTATTGTTTGGTGGAGCATGGAGGCCATGGTGTTTTCCATGGACATGTTCTCTGTGGAAGCCATTAATTACACTTTTGGCCACATGCAATATTGTGTTGCTTAGCCGCAGTTGCATTTTTGCTAGCTGTTACTGAGCAAATATATTTCTGGCCGCATGGCCAATTGCTTGCATGGCTGTATATGGCAATTAATTGTAAGGCCATTTTGTTTGCTTGGCCATTTTGTTTGCAGGCCGCATGTAATTATGCATTTGCTTGCATAAGCATTTGTTGCATGGCCATTTAATTAAATAGCTTTGGTCGTATAAGCATTAATTGCTTGGCCCTTTGTGCATGCAATTGCTTGCATGCCATTTGCTTGGACGCATATGCTTCCCCCCTCCATTAATTGCTTGGCCGTATATACTTCCGCCCCTCAATTGCTTGGCCGCATATGCTTCCCCCTCCATTAATTGTTTGGCCGCATATGCTTCTCCCTCCATTTACTTGCTTAGTCGCATATGGCCATTAGAGTTGCATGGTCGCATATGGATGACTTGCATGGCCACTATTTATTATTGGCCGCATGGCCATTAGTATTTATTGTTGGCCGTATGGCCAGTTGCATGGCCGTATGGCCTTAGTAATTTATTGTTGGCCGCATGGCCAGTTGCATGGCCGCATGGCCATTAGCAATTATTCGTTTTGGTCGCATGGCCATTAGTCTTAATTGCGTGGCCACATGGATTTGCTTGCATGGCCACATAAACATTTATTGGCTGGCCGCATGGCAATTTCATGCAGCAAGTTTCTCCTGAGCCGCATGATTCCTCCACAGCCCTTGCCCCTGTTAATATTTAATTACTATATGTATGCTTGTGCCATATTAATTTTTATATATTGCCTGACACGATGGTGACCCATTGTGGTGCACTTTTGACAAATGATATGACATGATAGGGGCCCATCGTGGTGCACTCTTGACAGTGAATATGACATGATATATATATCTCGAAGGCTGTTGCGACGGCTAGCATGTCATGACAAGATTGAATGGCTTGAACACCATGGATGATTGTGTTTGTACAATTGAACCGGTAATGTTTGCATCATGTCTAGGACAGGAATCCCTGAGTACCACGGTCAGGGGTACCTACTGTAAATGGCTAAGGCTAATAACTAGAATAATTCAGTAGTCATGAGAGATTTCCCCAGTTACAGGCGATCCCGTTATCCCGGCCATCATTGTTGGACTTGCAGCCTGCCGACGAGTAGGGCACAAGTCTAGATACACTGATATATAGAAAAGAACGAGGCACTGCTTAATGAATCCAAGTCGCCTGGATAACCTGGATTAGCTGCAGGGCTTGTGGCTGGAGGAACATCTCACTGCATATTGCTAGTAACTAAGGCTTGTGATAACCCTAGTTAGCTAATGTAGAAAGCCGTAGTCACTGATTAGCCGGGAGCGATGGTATGGTGTAGTTTCAGTGCTCGATTATTGCAGGCTTGATCGCATGATTGTCACTTTTAACAATAAAGATCAGAGGCTAAGTTCTGTTCAGGTAAAGGGTTACAACCTCGATCCTTGTTTGGTTTAAGGGTTGTAACCTGGCTCCCGGAGCAGTTCTGAGTCCTCTCTTCGTTTATTATCTTATTGCACCCTATGTCATGATTGTTATGTTTTACCTTACCCACAAGATTTGGAGACGGAGTTCTATTCAGGTGAAGGGTTACAACCCCGATCATTATTTGGTTTAAGGGTTGTGACCTGGCTACTTGAATGGTTCCCTCGTACTCCATTATGACTGTTGTTATTCTTTATTATTAAGCTCTTTTGTAACTACTTTTAATATTTATTTCTGATATGCTGGTTTTAGTTCTTAAATGAAGCCTCCTTTGTGGCACTTGCTCTTTCTAGGATATGACCCAGCTGGTTTTGTATGACCAGATTTCGGAGCAGCTCCAGAGGATCTACCGACTTTCCAGCCAGATGGTGACCACCAGGCGTAACCAGGGCAACGAGTGGGTTTATTTTTGGCTCTCCCACTCTATTATAAAATTTTTCTTTTGAGGCATTTAGCCGGCGAGCACCTATTAGCTCGTATAGCATAACTTATTACTATTTGCCTACAGGCTGTAACGTGATTGACAGATCCTAGGGTTGATCATGTATGACTAAACTCTTGCTAGTCCTCACATTTTTGTAACGACTAGCTTCATGATCAGCTGAATATGTAATATTTGGGCGCCTTACTATTGTAAATTTGGTGATCATACATCTTGTGACTTTACTTGCTTGCTTGAGATTGAGACATTAAGGCTTGTTATTGACCATAGGAGACTGATAGATTGTAGTTAAACCCTTATATATCTAGACAACCGTGACCATATAGTGAGGTGGATTCCATTTTATTATACGCAGCTGGCTATGTATGCCCCCGTTTTCCAGTATTCTGGTTCTGGGGCGTTACATGGTTTAAATGGTGGCCCATGCAGGTCTTGTAAATCAAGATATGTGAGGGTTTACCGAATATATGTCTCAATCAGCACTCGCCCTTGATCTCTGCCCGTATCTTCTAATCCCTGAGATTTTCGACCTGATTACATGCTTGTATCGTTGATCTGTCTTGGTCCTTCCTTATTGTTTCCTATGTCGTCTTCTTCAGCGACATTGTTCCTGGTCATACTGATCGGCAAGGCGAAGCACCTCCCGTGGACCAGCAGCAACCAGAGGATCAGGCCCAGCACTCAGGAGCAGCCTTCCGGGTCATGCCTCCCGGAGATCCAGAACCCCCGGTACATCCAGTCCAGCCCACAAGGCAGGATGATGGAGCCTTGGTTGGACTTATCAGGGAGTTGCTTGCATCGCAGGATCGTCGAAGAAATGTCTTGCATCAGGCAGTGGCAGATGCTCTGGACAGAAGTGGACATCATGGGAACAGTGCAGCGAACAGTTTCAAGCGCCTGAACCCTCCATTCTCCGATGGCAGCGAAGATGATATCGCTGCTGATGCATGGCTTCAGGACACAGAGGTGATATTGGAGGCAGCAAAGACCCCAGAAGATGAGAAGGTGGTCGTAGTGCGCCTGCAGTTATTGGATCTAGCCTGCAGCTGGTGGACGGCGCAGGCCATTGGACTAGTGGCGCCTATTGCCTGGACAGTATTCCGTGAGAGGTTCCGGACTAAGTACTTCGATGCTGCAGCTCGGTACGATCTACAGACCAGGTTTACCAATTTAAAGCAGATGGGCAGGACGGTCGATGGGTATGCGGTCGAGTTTTCCAGGCTTAGTCGGTTTGCTCCCACCTTGGTGGCGACCGAGTTCCATAGAGCCCAGCGGTTCAGCAGGGACTCCACCTAGAGATTTTGCTGGCGGTAGAGCAGTTTGAGCATCAGACTTTTGATGCAGTATTGAGGGCAGCTAGGAGGCATGTGTATACCTCCCAGAGGATTGTGGACAGGACCGGAGGTCGAAAGCGATCTCACGGCCAGATGAATCAGTCGTCAGCCCCAGCCCCGGCAGCTAGGGCTTTGACCATTGGAACTCCGAGAAGGACAGCTTCAGTTATGTCGATTCAACATTCAATCCTGACGTATCCTCAGCAGCAGAAGCAGAAGCAGTCTTCCCCCATGGGCTGCTCTTATTGTGGAAAGCCTGGACATGTTGTTTCAGAATGTCGCAAGGTTCGAGGGTTGTGTTTGCTTTATGGAGCGCCGGACCATAAGGTAGGGTCCTGCCCGTTCAGGACTGACTCATCACCAGCCATTACCAGTTCATCAGTTAGGAGACCATCCCCAGTACCGGTCCAGCAGCAGCTTCTATCCTCGAGGCCGTTGTCGACGCAGACCCAAGCTTTTCAGCAGCAAAGGCGTCAGCAGTATGCCCAGGCGCAAGTTCATAATAGGCAGAGAAGATTCCAGCAGAGAGGGCCGGTACCCAGAGGACATGCTCAAGTGTTGGCTTTAACCATAGGAGAAGAAGGAGTGGCGCCAGGTGAGGTAGTGGCATGTACTATTCTTGTCAACACCTTTTCGGCTTCAGTGTTATTTGACTCTGGTGCATCGCATTCATTTATGTCTGCACGATTCGCAAGACGGATATGACTGGAGCCCGAGTCATTATAAGTAAGGCTCAATATACTTACTGGTAACGGTCTTGTGGGAGTAGATAGAGTGTTTTCCACGTGTCGGATCATGGTTAGCGGTAGAGAGTTTCCCGCTAGGCTGATAGAATTCCCGATGGCCGATTATGATGTGGTCTTAGGGATGGATTGGCTGAGGGACCAGTATGCTAGGATAGACTGCCATATTGGCAGAGTTGTTTTTAGCATTCCAGGCGAGCCGAAGTTTTTCTTTTCTCGATGCGAAGTTGAACCTTCTCCTCCAATATTGCGGGTGGCCGTAGCAGCAATGCAGTTACCCCGGATAGTCGAGGAATTTCCAGAAGTTTTCCCGGAAGAGCTTCCAGGAATGCCGCCAGAGCGAGAGATCGAGTTTACTATCGACTTAATCCCCGGGACAGCACCAGTGTAAGAGAGAGTCTACAGGATGGCGCCGTCAGAACTGAAGATATTATACAAGATGATTGAAGAACTCAGAACCAAGGGATTCATTCATGCTAGTAGATTTTCTTGGGGAGCCCCGATGCTTCTTGTGAAAAAGAAGGATGGTACGTCCAGATTATGTGTTGACTATCGTACCTTGAACTCAGTGACAATCAAGAACAGATATCCTCTCCCAAGGATAGATGACTTGTTTGATCAACTCAAAGGAGCGGCATTATTCTCGAAGATTGATTTACGGTTAGAATACCACCAGATCAGAGTCAGAGAGCAGGACATCCCGAAGACAGCTTTCAGATCTAGATATGGACATTGGGAGTTCCTTGTTATGCCCTTTGGAGCGACCAATACGCCGGCTGTATTCATGGACCTCATGAATCGTATCTTCATGCCTTATTTGGATCAGTTCGTGATCGTGTCATAGACGATATCCTGGTCTACAGCAAGAGTAAAGCGGAGCATGAGTAGCATCTCAGAGTTGTCCTCCAGATACTTCGAGAGTACCAGTTGTATGCCAAGTTCAGTAAATGCGAGTTCTGGCTCGATCATATTTTATACTTGGGTTATATCATCACCAGAGGGGGAGTAGAAGTAGATCCCCAGAAGATCGTGGCTATCAAAATATGGCCAGTGCCCAGCACAATTGCAGAAGTTCGTAGTTTTCTTGGATTGGCCGGCTACTACCGGAGATTTGTTTTGGACTTTGCTCGAATTTTAGAGCCATTGACACAGTTGACCCACAAGGAGGTGCAGTTTGCTTGGACAGCAGAATGTCAAGATTCTTTTGAGAAGCTGAAGCGAGGCTTGATGACGGCATCGTTCTCACACTTCCAGATGGGACTAGATGATTTTCAGTGTACTGTGATGCTTCAGACAGAGGTTTAGGATGTGTTTTGATGCAGCATGGGAAGGTAATAGCTTATGCGTCACGATAACTTCATGATCATGAGAGGAATTACTTGACCCACGACTTGGAACTGGCAGCAGTAGTGTTTGCACTCAAGCTTTGGAGACACTACTTGTATGAAGATAGGGTGGAGATTTTCACCGACCACAAGAGCCTGAAGTATGTGTTCACTCAGAAGAATCTTAACATGCGTCAGAGAAGATGGCTAGAGCTGCTTGTGGATTATGATGTCAACCTGCAGTATCATCCTGGAAAGGCCAACGTTGTTGCAGATGCATTGAGTAGGAGAGCTGGAGTTTATTTTCTGACAGCGCAACCAGAGTTGTTATTAGATCTTCAGAAGATGGATATAGAAGTTGTCCTTCCTACCAGTGTGGCATTGATGGCCAGCATGCAAGTTCAGTCCAGTATAGTTGAGAGGATCAAGATAGCTCAGTCTTCCGATTCTAAGCTTCAGCGGCTTAGAGTAGAATGTGAAACAGGACGACGACTAGAATTATGCAATCATAAAGACGGTACACTTCGACATGGTAAGCATCTTTATGTACCCAGTGGAGATATCAGACAGGAGGTAATAGCGGAAGCTCATAGTTCTCAGTATTTAATTCATCCCGGTAGCACGAAGATGTACCGTGATATCCGTCAACACTTTTGGTGGAATGGCATGAAGAGGAAGATAGCTCAGTTTGTCTCTTGGTGTTTGGTTTGCCAACAAGTCAAGGCTGAACATCAGAGGCCAACTGGATTTCTTTGGTTCTTGTCGATTCTAGAATGGAAGTGGGAGCATATAACCATGGATTTCGTGACTGGATTACCTCGATCCCCGGCCAGTAGAGATGCTATTTGGGTTATAGTTGACAGGCTCACGAAGGTGGCTCACTTTCTTTCCTTCAGAGTTGGTCAGTCGACGGCTCAACTAGCAGAGATGTACCTCAGGCAGATAGTCAGACTTCACGGAGTACCAGTCAGTATCACCTCGGACAGAGATTCGAGATTCACGTCGCACTTTTGGCATAGTTTGCAAGAGATTTTGGGAACTCACCTCCAGTTCAGCTCAGCTTATCACCCGCAGACAGATGGTCAGTCGGAACGCACGATCCAGACTCTTGAGGATATGTTGAGATCTTGTACACACGACTTCGGTGGTTCATGGAAAGATCACCTGCACCTGGTGGAGTTCTCGTACAATAACAGTTTCCAAGCTAGTATTCAGATGGCACCGTTCGAGGTACTGTATGGAAGAAAGTGCAGATCCTTACTAGCATGGGACGATATTGGAGAGAGGCAGATGCTTGGTCTCGAGATGATCACGCAGACAATCGAGGTGGTCAGGAGAGTCAGAGATCATCTTCGCGTTGCACAAGATCGTCAGCGTCATTGGGCTGATTCTTATCGGCGTTCCCTTGAATTTTCTGTCGACGACTATGTATTCCTGAGGATCTCGCCTAACCATGGCGTCATTCGTTTCGACGTACGGGGAAAGCTTAGTCCTAGGTATATAGGGTCGTTCGATATTCTGGAGCGAGTAGGAGATGTGTCCTATCGTCTCGCTCTTCCGCCGTCTTTGAGTGAGGTGCATGACGTGTTCCATGTATCCCAACTACGACGATAAATCCCAGACCCGAGTCATATCCTGGATCATTTGAAATTGGTTGTTGGTACCAACCTTTCGCATGAGGAGATGCTCGTATCCATATTGGACCAAAGAGAGAAGATACTCAAGAACAAGACTATCAAGTTAGTCCGTGTTGCTTGGGGTCATCACTCCTTGGGTGAGTCAACGTGGGAGTGTGAGGATGATATCCGATCGCGATATCCCGACCTGTTTGACTCGTGAGGTATAATATCTTTCTTATGCCTCATGCCTTCGATTCCTTGCTTACATGAATAATTGCTTGATTGCTTGACTAGTATAGCTTGCCTGTGATTAGTTTAGATTGTCCTTGCATCTCTAGCCTCTTGATTAAATTCCGAGGACGGAATTCTTTTAAGGTGGATAGAGTTGTAATGACCATGGTTCATATTATGTATTTTGATATATGTGTACGTATTTTGACTCGTATTGTATGTCTCCATGCATGATTTATTTGGCATTTTATTGCTTGATTCAGTTCGGCTTGTTTAGCTTGGTTCGATTTGTGAACCAAACCCCTACCTACCCACCACCACCATCATCATTTATTAACCCAATACTCTTTCTCTATCCTCATTTACTCTTCTTCTTCCTCACCATTACTCTCCACCTACCAAGAAGGTTTAGGCAAGTGCATCTTGCTTCGTGGAGGAATTCCATTTTATTGTTCCACTGTCTTCCTCATGTGCTTCTAACCTACTTTAGTACTATTTAGCATTTTTCATTTCTGTGGTTAATTTCTTGTAAATCTAGCTTTGTGGTATTTTTGGTTTTCATGAGTTTTGATCTATCTAACCTGTATATTTTTGCTATTTGATGATTCCATGATGTAGAGAATTCCATCTTAGCCAAATTTAACTTACGGGAGTCTGGATTTGGGTTCCTATTATTGTTTGGTAGAGCATGGAGGCCATAGTGTTTTCCATGGACATGTTCTCTGTGGAAGTCATTAATTGTACTTTTGGCCGCATGCAACATTGTGTTGCTTAGCCGCAGTTGCATTTTTGCTAGCTGTTACTGAGCAAATATATTTCTGACCGCATGGCCAATTGCTTGCATGGCCGTATATGGCAATTAATTGTAAGGCCATTTTGTTTGCTTGGCTATTTTGTTTGCTGGCCGCATATAATTATGCATTTGCTTGCATAAGCATTTGTTGTATGGCCATTTAATTAAATAGCTTTGGCCGCATAAGCATTAATTGCATAGCCTTTTGTACATGCAATTGCTTACATGCCATTAGCTTGGCCGCATATGCTTCCCCCTCCATTAATTGCTTGGCCGCATATACTTTCCCCCCCTCAATTGCTTGGCCACATATGCTCCCCCCCTCAATTAATTGCTTGGCCGCATATGCTTCCCCCTCCATTTAGTTGCTTATCTGCATATGGCCATTAGAGTTGCATGGCCGCATATGGCTGACTTGTATGGCCACTATTTATTATTAGCCGCATGGCCATTAGTATTTTTTGTTGGCCGTATGGCCAGTTGCATGGCCGCATGGCCTTAGTAATTTATTGTTGGCCGCATGGCCGCATGGCCATTAGCAATTATTCGTTTTGGCCGTATGGCCATTAGTCTTAATTGCGTGGCCGCATGGATTTGCTTGCATGACCGCATAAACATTTATTGGCTGGCCGTATGGCAATTTCATGCGGCAAGTTTCTCCTGAGTCGCATGATTCCTCCACAGCCCTTGTCCCTGCTAATATTTAATTACTACATGTACGCTTGTGCCATATTAATTTTTATATTTTCCCTGACACGATGGTGAACCGTTATGGTGCACTTTTGACAAATGACATGACATGATAGTGGCCCGTCGTGGCGGACTCCTGACAGTGAACATGACATGATATATATATCTCGAAGGCTGTTACGACGGCTAGCATGTTATGACAAGATTGAATGGCCTGGACACCGTGGATGATTGTGTTTGTACAATTGAACCGGTAATGTGTGTATCATGTCTAGGACAGGAATCCCTGAGTACCATAGTCAGGGGTACCTACTGTAAATGGCTAAGGCTAATAACTAGAATAATTCAGTAGTCATGAGAGATTTCCCTAGTTACAGGCGATCCCGTTATACCGGCCACCATTGTTGGACTTGCAGCCTGCCGACGAGTACGGCAAAAGTCTAGATTCACTGATATATGGAAAAGAACGAGGCACTGCTTAATGAATCCAAGTCGCCTGGATAACCTGGATTAGCTGTAGGGCTTGTGGCTGGAGGAACATTTTACTACATATTGCTAGTAACTAAGGCTTGTGATAACCCTAGTTAGCTAATATAGAAAGCCGTAGTCACTGATTGGCCGGGAGCGATGGTATGGTGTAGTTTCAGTGCTCGATTATTACAGGCTTGATCGCATGATTGTCACTTTTAACAATAAAGATCAGAGGCTAAGTTCTGTTCAGGTAAAGGGTTACAACCCCGGTCCTTGTTTGGTTTAAGGGTTGTAACCTGGCTCCCGGAGCAGTTCTGAGTCCTCTCTTCATTTATTGTCTTATTGCACCCCATGTCATGTTTGTTATGTTTTACCTTACCCACAAGTTTTGGAGACGGAGTTCTATTCAGGTGAAGGGTTACAACCCCGGTCCTTGTTTGGTTTAAGGGTTGTGACCTGGCTACTTGAATGGTTTCCTCGTACTCTATTATGACTGTTGTTATTCTTTATTATCAAGCTCTTTTGTAACTACTTTTAATATTTATTTCTGATATGCTGGTTTTAGTTCTTAAATGAAGCCTCCTTTGTGGCACTTGCTCTTTCTGGTGTTTTCCATTGATTGTAAAAGTGCAGAACAATTTTATAGGAGGACTGAACTTCGACGCACAATACAAACTCGCTCGTACAAAGAAAGCCTAGGAATGAAAACCTAGGTACAGAAATCTAAGTACGATTGTTTATTTTTGATTCTGGGGGTGACGGTAGAGGTTCGGAAAAGCGACGGCAGCTCTGCCTTACTCCTTGGACGATCGGACGTAGCCTTGGCTCTGATGAAAAAATGCTCTCAGAATGTGTGGGAAGACTCTTCTGTGCGTGCCTTTGCCTCTCTGTGCGTTCAGTCGGGGGGTCTCTCTCTCTGTCTTTTTTCTCTGTCTTTTGCAGGGGAATGGCACCTTGCTATTTATAGGAGTGGGGTGTGATCATTAGGGTTTGTAATGATTGCCCCTTGAAAAGTCAGCGGTTTGGGGATTAATTACCTTTTTCCTTGATCCTGCTTTATTGGCAATTAATCTGGCCGTTAATCTTGATTGCAACAAATCTGGACAGTTAATATTGATTGCGCCAAATCCATATGGGCAATTAATGTTGATTGCCACGAATCTTCATGATTAATCATGACAAGCTCGGATCTCCTGCCACGTGTTCAATTTGCTTGATTGTGATAAATCTGATTTGATTCGGGTAATTATGATGATTGTACTAAATCCGGTTGTTGGGATTTGTTGATAAATCTTGATTGATTTGGTGCCACGTGTCCAACCATCGTTATGCTGCGAGCCGTAGGGACACGGAGGAAATTGATCTTCTGACATGTGTCCTAACCACGAGCTACAGGGACAGGGTGTCTTGACAAAGCCGTATGAGGGTGGCCTCTCAGGATTTGAACTGCATGAAGGTGGCAGCCGCATAGGTGTTGCCCCCGAAATCTGAGCCGCATGAGGGTAGTTTCCAACTGAACCGCATAAAGCTGGCCACGTGTCAACGCTGTATGGGAGTGACCTCTCAGCATTTGAGCCGCTTGGAGATGGTCCCCATAATCTGAGCCGCATGAGAGTAGCGGCCGCATGGGAGTGGCTTCTCAAGATTTGAGCCGCACGAAGATTGCCCTATGATCTGAGCCGCATAGAGGTGGCCCTATGACCTGAGCCGCATATGGGTGGCCCTATGATCTGAGCCTCATAGGAGTAGCAGCCGTATGGGGGTGGCCCCCAACAGAACCGCATAAGGATGGCCACGTGTCGGAGCCGCATGGAATGAAGTACTTTGGAATTCGGTGGATGTGCCAGCTATAGAGATTTTCTTTGTTTCCCTAGGAGCATGCCAGTATGTCAGAGTCATCATTGCAGCTTTATGTCAGAGCTGTCAAACCTTCGTGTCAGAGCCGTCGCTTCGCATTAATTGAGCCAGCTGCATAAATTAATTATGGCCGATTTGTGAAGGACTTTTTGAACCGCATAAGGCCACGTGGCTCGCTGGAAACTTCTGAGCCGCATAAAACTCTCCTAGTCTTTGAACCGCACAGGATTGAACTTCTGATCCGCATGAAACTCCAATGAACTGTTGAGCCGCATGAAACTCTCCTAGCCGCATAGGATTTCCTGTTCATTTCCATGCTTCTACAAGACCCCCTTCAAAGTTTTTAATTTGAAAAATTGAAATACTTTGAATGAGAAGCATGGCTATGTCCACATAAGCTCTTCCTGGCCGCATAAGATATTCTGGCCGCATGTATTTCCTAGCCGCATGGACTGCCTGGCCGCATGGACTGCCTGGCCGCATGGACCGCTCTGGCCGCATGAGCTGCCTAGCCGCATGGACCTCTTTGGCCGCATGTTGTCTTTTCTGCCACGTAGGTATCATTAATTGCCCTTGATTCGTTTTTTGATTTAGAGCCATCTTTTGGGGGAATCCAAGAGTCGGTTCATTAAATATTTGGATTTTGTGCTTTGATGAATCTCCTTTATGAGAGGGGACAAAATCCTAGTAGTCGGTTTTGCCTGCAGCACACGACCCGAAGCGTTCATCGGTCCACGTGCCCCCCCTTTGTCCTCCTATAAATAAGAGTAATTTGGAGAAAGAAACTCTTTACTCTCTTTTCCGATTTAAGCTCTTCTTGCCCTAACTGTCGTCCTCCTCTTCTTCTTCTTCGATCAACAATGGCCCCCAAGACTTCGAAGGCTGCGGCGAAGGGTAAGGGAGTGGCTTTGACATCGACGACGACGCCTGAAGTTCATCCCGACGTCCACCCCACCATTGCTGGTATAGATTTTGGGAGGATCGTATGCTTCAAAAATCCTAACAAGGATAGCTCTGTTGCATGTTTTATGCACAAGCCTTTAATGCGTCCTTCGTCTTCATCGAACTGTTCAAATTGTACGGACCGCATGTACGTCCCCTGTCCGAGTCGCATGGGGGGTATTCCCCATGTCCGAGCCGTATGGGAGTTTGTCCAGTGGCCGTAAAAAGCACTTCGCAAACTGAACCGCATAATGACCCGTCGAACATAGCCGCACAAGTCCCTCTGAATCGAACCGTATGAAGCCCCCTCAAACAGAACCGCATAAGATCATCTGGACTAGGCCGCATGAGGCTACGCTAAACCGAGCCGCATAAGCTCCGCTAAGCAGAACCGCATAAACTTTTCTGAACTGGGCCGCATGAGGCTGCGCTAAACCGAGCCGCATAAGCTCCGCTAAGCAGAATCGCATAAACGTGTGTGAACTGGGCCGCATGAGGCTGCACTAAATCGAGCCGCATAAGCTCCGCTAAGCAGAACCGCATAAGCTCACGCTAAGCAGATCCGCATAAACTCATGCTCAAACAGAGCCGCATAAAAACAGAACCGCATAAGCTCGTGCTAAAACAGAGCCGTATAAGCTCATGTGGACTGGGCCGCATGAGCCTAAAGACATTAAGTGGTTTTGTTTAGCCATCTTTTAATCTTGTTTCTCTTTGTCTTTCTCCAGTGAATCTGCCAGTTAATCCAGCGGGAGAGCCCCTGGTGGGTTCGGTCCAATCTGCTGTGGGTGTACGATTCGACCACTTAGTCCAATATGTGGCGAATCAGCTTCCTACAGATGAGCCTTTGGAGAGGCTGAATACTATCAAGAACCAGCCTTTCTACTTTCTCTGTGCCATGATGAACTCAGGGCAATTGGAGGAGAAGTACCTGAAGCCGACGTTCCTCTTTGGGGATGCTTTGTCTGTAAAGAACCCTCGGGTGCTGGATATATCCGAGAGTTGGGACTTTACTCTTGACGGGGTGGCGATCCATATCCCTCCGATAGAGCGTCATTTTCCTCTGTCATGGTTCAACATGTTATCGATGGACAGAAAGATGGTGGACTCCTTGACTCCAAGAAGGTCAGAGATGATTGTGGGAAACATTCATTACAACAGGAATTTGGGGTTAGCATATGCGGGAAGAGAACCGGTCAGTCGGTATGTGATGGGACTGGCTTTGGGTACCTTCATAAACGTATCGGGTCTCAATTTCACGTTCTCCCAAGCTGATACCTTCTTGAACCAGCTTGCTCGGAAAGGGTCCTATCCCGTCGGCCGGTTGGCGTTGCTGAACTGGATAAACCCTATCCCTGCGTGGGCCAACTTGACCACGTGGATTCTACAGAATTATGAGACTCCCCTACGTGAGATCGGCCTCTATCACGCCATTCGGGGCACCTGTCATGGTCTACCCATAAATAAGCCGTTGTTTATGGCTATCCTGGAGAAGTATAATCGACGGATGGGAACCTTCTTCACGCCTGGAGGGGAGCTGGGACTCACTCTCCACGAGATGTACGTCATTTCCAAGCTGCCCTGGGGGGATGAAGTCTTTGAAGTGTACACCCCTACGAGCGAAGAGCTCGAGGATTTGGATCGGCAGTTCTCGGGCTTTGTTGTCGAGTATCGGGAATTGTTATGTCACCACAGTACTTGTCACCAGACGGCCATCAAGAAGGATGGTAGCTCGGAAGGGAGCATTCCTCACACCAAGTCCTGGGTCTCATACCTTTTCACACTAGGCGCCTCAGGCAGGGTTTCTTCCCGAGATCCTCAAACCCAGGAGGAGGTACAAAACCTGGCATCGGCTGCCAAGAGATCGAGGTCCACGGGCAAAATATTTGGGAGTCAAACTGACTCCTTTAGTTATTTTTTTCATGGTACTCAGCGACTGTCGGAGAAGGCGCTCCTTGTAGGATTTCTGATGGTGTGGCCACGGAACTGCGTAGTCTCAGGAGGGGCGGGTTCCATTGAGAGGATCAGTCGCCACTTTATCCTCCCTGCCGTAAAGCTGGTCGTTGGGGCCAGACTGGCCCTTCTTCTGGCTATGGTGTGCAGCATACACCACGACCTTCGTGCCTTTTCGTCGAAGGTCATCGTCCGTGACACGGCGATGGATTTTGAGCACATAGAGCTGCCATACCATTATCTGATGGGGTGGCTGTTAATGCACTGCCGGTCCTTGATGAGGCCTGGAACAGAAGACGGCGTTACGACTGATGACGCTTTCGTTTTCCAATTCCACCATCAGTCTTGGGAGTGCAGCACCATGCCAGCCTGTCGGAGGGCGCTGGCGAGAGTGGATGGATACGACTTTTTTATGTCTGTTCCTCGTTTTACCGCTGAAGAAGTGAGGGGCGTACATGTTGATGGTACCGGGCCTCCTCACCTCTTGCCTGAGAAAATGCTATTTTGGCTGCGTAATATCCGTCCAGCGCACCTAGTATATCGTAACCGCAACAACATCTACCTTGAGCCCTACTTGCCCAGCAGGTTCTCCCGCCAGTTCGGGTATAGCCAACTATTCTTCGACAGTCCCAGCTCTTGCCTGGGCTTTGAAGGTAGCGTCCTGGACGGTATCAGGGCATGGCATTATTATGACACTGTTCATACCCGAACCACCTTTTCGGTTCCTGATGGTGAGGTGCCAGGGGAGATTTTGTATATGGCGGCCCTATACCATATTACGGCGAGCAAGCCTCCCGTTAATTTTGACCCGAGTACCAGCTTCATTGTGGGTACTGGCTTGGCGGAGAAGCCCAAGGGGTCTAAGACGAGGAAGAGGAGGGCGAATGCGATTTCTGTGCCTGACTCGGAGTCCACCAATATGGACGAAGAGGATGACGAGCACGATGTCGATAACTCTCTCCCTCCTGCGGAAGAGGTGGTGGCAGATCAGCCTCTTGTTGTGCCAGATGAGGTGGTGGCAGGTCAGTCGCCTGTTGTGCCAGGTGAGATGGTGGCGGATCAGCCGTCTGTTGCATCTGGCCTATCACGCAAGCGAGGCAGGCGTGACTCTATTAGTGGCGTAACCTTCTTCGTGAAGCGGGCTGTGGTAAGACGCCGCGGGCTGCTCATTAAGGAGAGGGACGAAGGTGATGACGTTGTTTCGAAGGTGAATTGAATTGTGACCATCTCCTTTTTTATCTCTTTCTTTTCTTGAATTATGACCTAATCGTTTTTCTCTTCTCTGTAGGCGTCGGAAGAGTCGGATTCTAGAGAACCGACCACTGTTTCTGAAGTCAATTCGGCCTTGAATACTTTGATAAGTGACATGTATGCCGAGATTATTTCTGCCGGGGTTCTCTCGGTGGTGGCTGAGGGATCACACGTTGCTGAGGTCTCGACCCGGGGCGACGGGAGCTCTGCTGAACCCATCCCCGAGACTGCTGAATTTCAGCAGGGTGACCCTGATCCAGTCGTATCTCCTTCCGGGGCGTCTGGGGTAGAAGAGCCAGCTGAATTCGGCTTTGAGGTTGTTGGTGGGGGGACTATGGCGGCTGTGAGCGAGGCTCAGCCTCCACAACCCGCCCCTGGTAAGATAAGCCAAATTTTGACTAGTGAAGAGGCCCGTTTTCTCTATCATCACATCCTTCGGGTTATGCTGATTGTTGGTTGCTCTGGGCATACAGGTTCTGCCTCTTCACTGCCAATGACGGATATTGTCCGAGAAGGCTCTACCAGCGGGAATCAGGTGGGAGGGAGTGTGCCCCCACCTCTTCCGACTTATATTGAGGGGCCTTCCGCTGGATCAAGCTCGGAAGATTGGATAGTGGCACAGCCGGGGCAGGGAGCAATGGTCCATGCGTCCTCCTCTGCTCATGTGGCTTCGGGGGTCGACCTCTCCGCCTTGCCGAGTATCCAGGTTCTTCGGGCCGCGGAGGAGGAGTTAGCTGCTATCCATGCATCTTTTCGCTCGAAATTTGTTTCCCTGGTGGTAGGGGTAGCAAGTTCTGGCGTATCTCCTTCGATACTGCCAGCTACACTTCCTCTGATACCGTCTTCTACGAAAGTTCTGGATGAGGCATCACAGGATGTAGTCGACAGTTTCTACCGCCACTTGAAGAGAGGGGTCGAAGCTGCTGTGGAGCGAGGGACCCCCTTTGCCTTGGCCCGACAATGTGCCCGAGGCCAGATTAACATTCTTAACGCCCTCCCTGGTGGGGCAGGGATAGCTGCGCTTCTGGAGCCCAAATTGTTAGAGGCTGATCAGCTCGTGGCCCTGTTTCAAGTGTTGCGGCAAGCTGATCTGTCTGCTGCAATAGATCAGGAGTGGGGCTTCCTTACCACTGTCCTGGAGAAGGTAAGGGTTATACGAGATAAGTACAAGCCGGTTATAATGAAGGACCTCAGTGACCTATCTCTTCAATATGATCAGCTGAGCCGTAGGAGCGAGGATTGCCTAGCTCGGGAAGCGGCTGCCTCTCACGAAGTAATTGATACAAGGGAGCAGATCCTCAAACTCCAGAGGAAGCTGGCCTTCATGGAGTCTGAGCTTGAAGCTTCTCGTGCGGATAAAGAGCTGATCGTTCAGGAGGCCGAAAAGGTCTCCCGAGCTTCTGCTAGCCTGGAGCGTGCTTTGAAGAAGCTCGAGGATGGCTGGCGGGCTCATGCACACCTAGAAGACGCGGAGCAGCTGGCTCAGGAGGCCGAGCGTCGGGCCAAGCAGGGGTTCGAGCGGTCGACTATCTTGCTGAGGGACCGTCTCATGGAATTGTGTATCGTCGAACCATAGTCGACTTTTTTCCTTCTTTCGTTTTCGTTCTTTTTCTTTCTTGAGGGGGACGTGGTCCCCAGAACATGTAGTACTTTTGACTTTCAAATAAAAGAGTATATTTTATTCTACCCTTCATTTGTATTGCTTATTGCGTTTGTGGTGTTGCGGTATTTGCCCCATTGGGGGACTGTTTGTGGACTTGTTACCACGGGTATACCTTGGTTTTAGGTACGGATAACAAGTTTGATGGGAATACTTAGAACAATTCTACAGTAAGGTGGCCATGGAAGTTCCTGATATCGGGAAAAAGAATGCCATGGAGCAGCTGGGCTCCCGGGGCATGATGAGAAATGAGGGGCATGTACTGGGAAGCTTAGTACAGCATTTGTGGTCAACAGAGGACATTTATGGTCAACAGAGGACATTTGTGGGCCTATTATCCTTGGCGTACTCCGATCTTGGGTACGGATAATAAGTCGAGAGAAAAACCAACATACTTACTCAGAGGTAATGAGGACATGGTAAATATGAGGGTTTCTTCGATCGAGCCTTCCCACTCAGAGGTAATGAGGACATGGCAGGAGTGGACTCCATGAAGCGTGCATAGAACAACTCAGAGGTAATGAGGACGTGGAAGTGTGAGGGGCGGTTTGTTTTTGATGGAAGGGAAACAACTCAGAGGTAACATCGACTTGGTTGTTTCGAAGAATTTGTGGATCTATTACCCTCTTTTGTGCACTGAAAGTGCGGGTATTGGATCATGAGGGGGAGCTCTTTTAGGAAGAAAGTTCAGAGGTATAATCATACATGACTTACTACCTAAAAGATGCGATATAGATTCATCTGTAGTGACCAGAGTGTAAGTTCAGCGGTACCTGCGGGTACATAACTCAACAAACTGGGAGATTTGGAGTCAGAATATGAGTTCAGCGGTACCAGAGGGTACATAACTCCACAATCTGGGATATTTGGAGTCAGAATGTGAGTTCAGCGGTACCAGAGGGTACATAACTCGATAATTTGGGATATTTGGAGTCAGAATGTAAGTTCAGCGGTACCAGAAGGTACATAACTCAGCACTCTGGGATATTTGGAGGATGTCGTTTCAGACATAATATTTCTTCAGGAACTTACCATTGATGGACAACATGAGCAAGTCTCCATTTTGTTTTGCGAGGCAGTAAGCTCCATTAGAGAATACAGCTTCAATGATGAACGGGCCTTCCCACTTTGGTTGGAACTTGCCGGCAGTTTTGTGAGTCATAACCATCGGCCTTTGAACTGCCAGAACGAGATCGCCTACTTGGAATATTCTGATTTTAACCTTCTTGTTGAAGGCTTCGGAGATACTGGCTTGGTACAGCTCGATTCGTTGTTGAGCTAACAGGCGCTTCTCATCTAGGACCTCCAACTCTTGTAGTCGGCGATGGTGATTATCATCTGTCGTCAATCGATAGGTGAGGGCGATGCAGAGTGAGAGGATTTGAGTCTCCAGTGGGAGAACTGCCTCACTTCCATATACCAGAGAGAATGGTGTGTTCCCGGTGGTCGTCCGTACTGTAGTACGGTACGCCCATAAGCATTCGCCGAGCTTCTCATTCCAGTCGCATTTGTTTGATGACATGAACTTCTTGAGAAGCTTGATGATTGTTTTGTTTAATGCTTCAGCCAGACCATTAGCCGCCGGGTTGTATGGTGTTGAAGCAATATTCTGGATTCGGTGTTTGTCGCAAAACCGATAGAAGGCGTGACTTGCGAACAGAGGACCATTGTCCTGGATGATCCTTTAGGGCAGTCCATAGCGGTAGATAACGTGGTGCTTGAGGAAGCTAATCATGTTTGAAGTCTTCACTTCTGCCAACGGAATGGCCTCTGCCCATTTGGAGAAGTAATCTGTGATTGCTAGTATGAAGCGATGTCCTCGGGACGAAGGAGGAGTGATTGGACCAATGATATCCGTTCCCCATGCTTCGAATGGCCAGGATGCCACCGTCGGATGTAGAAACTCGGATGGCTGGTGGATGAAATCTACGTGGGCTTGACAGGCTTTGCACTTTCTTGCATAGTCTATCGCATCGGCAACCATCGTGGGCCAGTAGTAGCCCATTCGGTGAAGGCGATCTTGTAGTTTCGGGCCAGGCTGATGGGCCCCACAGATGCCATCATGAGCTTCACGCATGGCTTCTTTGGCTTCTGTATTTGACAGACATCGAAGCAATAATCCATCGTATGATCGTCGATACAGCATTTTCGTCTCCGTATCGTAGAAGAATCTGAGGAAACGTCTTCTGATAGAAGTGGCTTCCTTTGGATTCTCTGGTAGGATGTCGTAGACTACGAAATCGGTGAATGGTTGTCTCCATTCTGGTACTTCGTCGACTGCCAGAGCGGAGTAACTCACAATACGTTGAACATTATTCCTGGGACAGACCAACTCACGGCCTATTATGTCAACCAGATAATGAGCATAATTTGGTACCGCTAGGGAAGCGGCCAGGCCTGCTAGGGCATCGGCTTCAATATTCTGGAGTCTGGGAACGTGTTCTATGAAGAACCCTTCCAAGGATGAGATGATGTCAATCGCTATTTGGTGATAGGGGATCATGTCTTCATGACGCACCTCGTATGAACCTGGGATCTGGTTAACGATTAGCTGCGAATCGCCGTACGCTTCAAGATACTCTACCCCCAGCTCCTTTGCAAGTCGGAGGCCAATGACCAAAGCATTGTACTCAGCCACGTTGTTTGAAAAGGGCTCCGTGAGGGAGTAAGCCCGATTGATCACTAGCCCGGAGGGAGAAATCAGCACCACTCCGACTCCAGCGACGATGTTCCCTTTGGGCCCAGTTCTCGAAGCGCCGTCGAAGAACATTCGCCATACGGCATCATGAGAGGCCACATTTGAATTGGCGACCTCATCTGGAATCTCTTTGTCTATTCTGGTTGACTCCGAACCTGGATGAGCTGCTAAAAAGTCTGCCAGAGCTTGACCTTTAACAGCCTTCTGCGGGACGAAGATCATGTGATAGGGAGACAGTAATATTGCACAGGTAGCGAGACGAGAGCTGAGTACACCTGGCTTAGTCATGAGGACCCTGAGAGGGTTGACTCTTGATATGACATTGATAGTTTGTCCTGTGACGTAGTATCGCGTCTTCTGAATGGCGAACACCAGAGCAAGGCACTCTTTCTCCACGGCAGTGTATCGATGCTCCGGCCCCATCATCATTCGGCTGAGGTAATATATAGCTTGCTCATGACCTGCATCGTTGTTTTGTGCTGGTAAAGCACCGAGAGAATGCTCCATTGCTCGCACATAGAGCAGGAATGGTTTTCCAGCAACCGGGGCCACCAGGACTGCAGGGTTCGACAGATATTCTTTGATGCTGTCGAAGGCGCGCTGATATTCTTCATCCCATATGAATGAAACACCTTTCTTCATGAGATGGATGAATGGCTGACATCATCCGAGAGGTTAGAGATAAACCTCCTGATGTAGGCCAGCCTCCCTTGAAGGCCTCGGAGTTCACAAAGATTTCTCGGGGGACCCATCTCCATGATCGCCTTCGTCTTCTCAGGGTCTATATGGATACCCTGGGAAGTAATGATGAAACCCAAGAACTTTCCGCTGGATACGTCTAAGAAGGATTTTGTGGGATTCATCTTCAAATTGTGTGCTCGCATCAGGTCGAACACTGTCCTTAGATCATGCAGATGATCTTCTTTAGAGCGGCTCTTGACGGCGATGTCGTCCACGTAGCATTCCACTATCTTGCGCAAGTGATCTCTAAAGATGATGCTCATAGCCCTTTGATAGGTGGCGCCAGCATTCTTTAAACCGAAAGGCATGACTGTGTAGCAATATGTGCCAATTGGTGTTCGAAATGATATATGCTTTTCGTCATCAGGGAACATCTTGATTTGGTTGTACCCCGAGAAACCATCCATGAATGACATACGCTCGAAGTCGCAGGTGTTGTCAATCATGATGTCTGTGATAGGGAGGGGGAATTCATCCTTAGGACACGCCTCATTCAGATTGCAAAAGTCGATGCAGATTCGAATCTTTCCATTCTTTTTGAGGAATGGTACTATGTTGGCGACCCAGTCTGGATGCTGTTCCTCGCGGATGAAACCGTTGGCTATCAGTTTGTTGACCTCAGCTTCAATGGCATTCATGATGTCGGAGCGGAACCGTCGTTGCTGTTGCTTGACCGGTTTTACGTCTGGACGGATATTGAGTTTGTGAAGTGCAACTTCGAGGTTCAGTCCTGGCATGTCTTCGTAGCTCCAGGCGAACACGTCAATGTATTCTCTGACGAGTTGTAGTAGCGATTCCCGCTCTTCCTCTGTCAGACTTTTGCTGACAAAGATGCGCTTTAGAGAAGACTCATCACCGAGATCAATTTGCACAACCTCATCTTCGGTGGGAGGCTCTCTTTGTTTGAACCGCTTCTCCCATTGCGTATCTAGCTGTTGTGCCCACGGCTCTAACTCAAGAAGTTCGGAAATGTCTTCATCTTCTTCGTAGGCATCGGCCCATGCCATATTGACGGAGAAGACTTGCCTGAATACGTCCCTGATGCTGACATCCGAATCGGAAGTGGGTGATCCGGTTGAGTGTGAATGCCAGTCGCATTCCTCGTCTGAGCTTTCAGGGGTCGTTACCGGTGTAACATAACCCAGCCCACATCTGGTTTTATTGTAATAGTCTCGTGGTTTCCCAGCCGGGACCGACGATTATAAGGGTAACCGCCGTCTAGTACCGTAGTTCAAGCCTGGTATAGTTTCCAGATCATACCCCTGTTTTTGTATGAGGTACTTGGATTGGGAACTATACAGATAAAGGGGCAATCTTCCGGTGTCGGGTTCGAGATCAACTTCTTCTACCCTAAAGGGTTGTGGATCATTCTTCCGGCCGAAGATGATTGGATGATCATCTCCCTCAATTATACGGTAAGCGTCTTCCACTGGAGTAAGTTGGTTTGCGGTGTAGACATTTGTCACTTGTGTGTGTAGGTGGGTGCCTATACCGTGTGTCACGCCTCGCTCCCGTAGGAGCGATCGTCCTGGCTAAGGCGTGATGCCGCACGAGCCTAGATTGCGCTCGTACAAGGCGGGTTCCATAATGGCCGATTTCAGCGGCTGCGACGGGGTCGTCGCACAGAAGTCCCATGCAGAGACATTGAATAATAGCAGCAGAAATTTGAATCAAAACACAAGTTATTCAAAGAAGCTCTTTATTGATATTGAAACAACGATTACATTGGGGGCGCAAGGCCAAGATTACAATCACTCGAGCTCACTCTTCTCACATTTTACAAGTTCACTCAGCTCTCTCTCATCACTCAATTACAAGTCTTGATCCAGCGGAAGCTTCGGAAGGCGATGTCCATACATTATGTCCTGTATAAGTCTTTACTCTATGCGGCTGCACGCTTCGAGTCGCCAAGGAACTCCATGCCTCGACGCATCCAAGCGAGCCCCGCGCCACGAGCTTCTACCTGTGCCTGCACATGTAAACTATGTGGGTGTCAGTACTCAACTGTACTGGTGGAATGAGCTCCTCGCCCACCCATACAAAACCAACACGTTTACTTTACTTTGTGCAACATAGTCCCCTTTTTTATTGTCTTTCTACTCTTGCCTTAGGATTATTTTAGGACCGAAGCCTTGGCTATTTGTGTCTTTAGACCATCCCGTGCTTGCAACATTCAACGTTAACCTATCAAGTCGTATTTGCCTTACGGCCATAATCAGAGATGTACTACGCGATAGTACCCAATTTCTTGTGACCGTGCTACAAATCCACCTTGCCGTGCCTCGCAACTCACTAAGACTTAACCATATCGCCGCTTCGCGGCCCGTGCTACTTTGATCACCAACCGACCCAATCAAGACTTTTGAATCTTAGTGTCACTCAACCAACTTTGCCTTGCGGCAGTTTCCCGACATAAACTCAAACAACTCAACCAACTTATGCAACTTATATGCCGACAACTCAAAACTCGATGCCACATCTCGTGCCGAAGCACGTTGCCTATGTTGTAACCATTCTTAAGCCCAAACATTTGTATCCTAACTTGTATACACATTCAACAACTCAACTCAATCCAAAGGCACTCACGCGGATTACCGCTATGCCGACTCATCTATATGATTTGGTCACTGACTCCCAGAGCCATCCTGGACTCCTTTAGCTTGTTAGGCGGCCACCCTTGCCAGGTGGGTAGCTAGCCCCGCTGGCAAGCCTCTGCGCTAACTTGTGCGGTCATCCAGCACGTGCTAATGCTGTTTCTCAAGAACCGGTCCCCTTCCATCGGGCTACCGTTCGAGGAAACTCTACCTTGTCGACAAGTTGTCCATGACCATGCAAGACTCGACTCAACTGACGTCTGACACAGTCATTCCACCTCTAGTGTTATCATCTCTTTCAGGGCCAAGTTCAATACGTCTCACCTCTGAGATCTTGCCTCGACGACCCGTGGTCGCGAGCATTCTTCTTTCTTGCCCTATCATTTTACACAACTCAAGAACAACTATTCGCAACACTTTCCAAAACTCAATGAATCAACCGTGGCCCGTGCCTTAAAACTCTAGGACCGTGCCATCGTGTCTCAAACCGACTTTCGATCTACGCGACGCTATCGCCCAAGTCATACTTTATATGACGGGCCTTGGGATCATGGGACTATTTAACTTGACAACCGCAGAAAGAGCGGGACAGCACTAGAAATGACTTAGGTCGATCGGCGTAACTTTGCCTAACTTAATCGAGCCTATAACTTGACTCAAGGGACGAGCAAAGGCTATGCCAAGCCTTGCATTATGGAAACGTGCATGCTTTGTCGAGCATTTATGCGGGCGACGCCTATGACTTAGGCCAACTCAAGTGTCGGGACAATTCGACGGGACCGTGCATGCTTTAACAAGCATTCACGCAGGCGACGCCTATGACTTAGGCTATTTCATAACTTTGTGTCGAAGACCAACTTTCCTTCTCCCAAGCTACAGGACGAAGGACCGAGTGTCATTTTCAAAGTATGCCGTGCACCAGCTCTAAGCCGACCGTGGGACGTTTTCCATGTTCTAACTCGATTCGGTCCATCGGGATTATTCCCTTAGCTATATGGATTCGTTGCTTTTATTATTAAGCCTACTTGTGCAAGTTGAAAATGCACGATTTATTATGTGAAGGCAAAGATGAGGCAAGTTTACTGAAACTACCCCACCTGAGCGAGCGGTCGCCTTGACCGAGCAATGTCTTCAAGCAGCCGTTGTAAGGCTAAGTCCGAACGCCGTCGGCGTTCCTATTCCTCCGATTGACTGAGCGGGACGGGGCACTACATCATACACCACTCAAAAAAAGTTTCATCCTCGAAACTAACTGAGTACACTTATCGACTTATCACTTTACTCGACATTCAAGAACTCTCGCGCACACTATGCCTATGCGTTTCCTCAATCCGAGCCACGCTCGCACTATCCTCAATCCTTTTTTCAAAACTCACGATCTCAAAATCCTCGACACTTTCCTGTTCCTCAAGTCTCACTTGATTCATCGTATCACTTAGTATGGATCGTGCACATATCTTAGGCGTCCCCAAAATACATGCATTTCAACCAAGCCTCGTGATAGAGGATCCACCATCACCACTCGAGTCGGATCGTGCACATATTCGGGCGCCCATGATTTACGTGCATGTCAACCGAGACTCGCGAGTGGTGCCTCCGTAACTCCTATCGCTTCGCGCTCGGACGTCTACCTAACCGCTAGGCTATGTCTTTTGGCTAAGGTTATTCGTCAGCATTGGAATCATAGTTCCCAAACAACAATATCAACACTGACCCCATCCTAAGGTCAAACCAAGTTGATAGTACGGGTTTTCTACCCTGGCTCGCATCACTCCAATTTCTAAACATCGAGCATCGATTCCCTACGCACATCCCAACATTCATCGCACGGGGTTTGAGTCATTCAGCAAAGCCATCCAACTTCAACTTACGTTCTACCGAATTTTACGACGTATCAATATCGCTCGTTCAACAAACCATCTTGCATAGACTATTTCTTCGAACACGTTCGACATAATCCGCCTATCAATCCTTCCAAGTTAGCACGCTAAGACACGATTCATCTCTAAACTATAATTCATATTTCATATTTTCTAAGTCATTCATCCCAATTCACGTATCCGATCACGAGGTCATCTGACTTAACAATACGTTGCGCCCCGATCTCACGCGAGTCAGATTATCCACGGTGGGCATTAATCACCATGCACGCTCCCGCGAGATAATCATTCTCATCGGGACGTAACTCTTGTTTTGTGTCTAGACTAATTCGTTCTCGATATGCGGATTGGACTTACTCCATCCTCAAGTTTATTCAATCATCAATCGCAAGTCCTACTAATCCTCGAATTCACCTTCGCGTCAAGCCAACAAGTCGAGACAATCAACGTTGCCGCGTCCTAATTTTCCGAGTTCGATCGTTCCCGCGACATGAATCACCATGTCAACGCTCACGCGGAATGATCGTCCCAAATCTGACGTAACGCATGTGCGAGGCTAGAGTTGCGCTCGCGCAAGACAAGATAGTCAACATTGTGGTTATCCGCGTAACCATCAAAACACAATCATTTTCATCCAACATTCATCTCAATCAAAATCCTAAGCATAGCATCCAACCGAACAATAACACTTGCATGATCGTCTTTCGCCGAGTCAGAGTACCTATGAGTTATCGCATATCGATCTTTGATATGCCTTAATACCATCGACGATATGCGTAACTTGACGATCTTCCTTTGCAACATATTTCGAGTCGTGCGAATGATGTATCGTCCAACTGGATAATCTTTTCGACATTCAAATTCAAGTTCGATCATTATCCCTCGAATCATTCACGACATCAATTTCTTCAAACCAAATTCACGTATCATTCATCCGTTTATCTTAAGTCATCGACCAACATATTTCCTCAATTCACATCATTCCTTTATCAATCGATCGACATCCCTGAGGCTATCGCATACACCACTCAGGGATGAAGCATTCAACAAATCCTCAACTTATCATTCGAATCAACATCGACTTCTTCAAATTTTTCGTTCGAACCATTCCTCGAATTCCAAGCACGCTCATCTATATCGCATCGACGTTATCGTCGATCGATAGCACCCCTATCGATAGTCGACTCACTTTACTCAATCGAGTTCAACTCATTCTTGCTCGACACTATTTAATTCCCGCACTCGACTTTTCTAAGGTCGACGCAACTTTGGTGTATATGCCCAGCCCGACTTAGCCAACCGTGCTTACGCGAACCATCTTTTTATTTTGTTATCAAAAACTGTTCTCCTACGTTTTGTAAAATAGATAGACTTATTGTATGGACATCCCGTGGGACAATTGAGAGAGAGCGCACCAACGATATCAACTTGCAGAAGCAACAGAGTTTGCGAAAACAACGAGTTAAAGAATTCAATCGGTTATCCAAGGACGTAAAGCCGTGCACTGATACCATTATGTCACGCCCCGCTCCCGTAGGAGCGATCGTCCTCGCTAAGGCGTGATGCCGCACGAGCCTAGATTGCGCTCGTACAAGGCGGGTTCCATAATGGCCGATTTCAGCGGCTGCGACGGGGTCATCGCACAGAAGTCCCATACAGAGACATTGAATAATAGCAGCAGAAATTTGAATCAAAACACAAGTTATTCAAAGAAGCTCTTTATTGATATTGAAATATAGATTACATTGGGGGCGCAAGGCCAAGATTACAATCACTCAAGCTCACTCTTCTCACATTTTACAAGTTCACTCAGCTCTCTCTCATCACTCAATTACAAGTCTTGATCCAGCGGAAGCTTCGGAAGGCGATGTCCATACATTATGTCATGTATAAGTCTTTACTCCATGCGGCTGCACGCTTCGAGTCGCCAAGGAACTCCATGCCTCGACGCATCCAAGCGATCCCCGCGCCACGAGCTTCTACCTGTGCCTGCACATGTAAACTATGTGGGTGTCAGTACTCAACTGTACTGGTAGAATGAGCTCCTCGCCCACCCATACAAAACCAACACGTTTACTTTACTTTGTGCAACATAGTCCCCTTTTTATTGTCTTTCTACTCTTGCCTTAGGATTATTTTAGGACCGATGCCTTGGCTATTTGTGTCTTTAGACCATCCCGTGCTTGCAACATTCAACGTTAACCTATTAAGTCGTATTTGCCTTACCGCCATAATCAGAGACGTACTACGCGATAGTACCCAATTCCTTGTGACCGTGCTATAAATCCACCTTGCCGTGCCTCGCAACTCACTAAGACTTAACCATATCGCCGCTTCGCGGCCCGTGCTACTTTGATCACCAACCGACCCAATCAAGACTTGTGAATCTTAGTGTCACTCAACCAACTTTGCCTTGCGGCGATTTCCCGACATAAACTCAAACAACTCAACCAACTTATACAACTTATATGCCGACAACTCAAAACTCGATACCACATCTCGTGCCGAAGCACGTTGCCTATGTTGTAGCCATTCTTAAGGCCAAACATTTGTATCCTAACTTGTATACACATTCAACAACTCAACTCAATCTAAAGGCACTCACGCGGATTGCCGCTATGCCGACTCATCTATATGATTTGGTCACTGACTCCCAGAGCCATCCTGGACTCCTTTAGCTTGTTAGGCGGCCGCCCTTGCCAGGTGGGTAGCTAGCCCCGCTGGCAAGCCTCTGTGCTAACTTGTGCGGTCATCCAGCACGTGCTAATGCTGCTTCTCAAGAACCGGTCCCCTTTCGTCGGGCTACCGTTCGAGGAAACTCTACCTTGTCGACAAGTTGTCCATGACCATGCAAGACTCGACTCAACTGACGTCTCACACAGTCATTCCACCTCTAGTGTTATCATCTCTTTCAGGGCCAAGTTTAATACGTCTCACCTCTGAGATCTTGCCTCGACGACCCGTGGTCGCGAGCATTCTTCTTTCTTGCCCTATCATTTTACACAACTCAAGAACAACTATTTGCAATACTTTCCAAAACTCAATGAATCAACCGTAGCCCGTACCATAAAACTCTAGGACCGTGCCATCGTATCTCAAACCGACTTCCGATCTACGCGACACTATCGCCCAAGTCATACTTTATATGACGGGCCTTGGGATCGTGGGACTATTTAACTTGACAACCGCAGAAAGAGCGGGACAGCACTAGAAATGACTTAGGTCGATCGGCGTAACTTTGCCTAACTTAATCGAGCCTATAACTTGACTCAAGGGACGAGCAAAGGCTATGCCAAGCCATGCATTATGGAAACGTGCATGCTTTGTCGAGCATTTATGCGGGCGACGCTTATGACTTAGGCCAACTCAAGTGTCGGGACAATTCGACGGGACCGTGTATGCTTTAACAAGTATTCACGCAGACGACGCCTATGACTTAGGCTATTTCATAACTTTGTGTCGAAGACCAACTTTCCTTCTCCCAAGCCATGGAACGAAGGACCGAGTGTCATTTTCAAAGCACGCCGTGCACCAGCTCTAAGCCGACCGTGGGATGTTTTCCATGTTCTAACTCGATTCGGTCCATCGGGATTATTCCCTTAGCTATGTGTATTCGTAGCTTTTATTATTAAGCCTACTTGTGCAAGTTGAAAACGCACGATTTATTATATGAAGGCAAAGATGAGGCAATTTTACCGAAACAACCCCACCTGAGCGAGCGGTCTCCTTGACCGAGCAATGTCTTCAAGCAGCCGTTGCAAGGCTAAGTCCGAACGCCGTCGGCGTTCCTATTCCTCCGATTGACTGAGCGGGATGGGGCACTACACTGTGTTCCATAGCATACATTGTACAAAGCTTATTAAGCTCGAGGTAGTTCAAAGATAGCCCTTTATTGATGAAGTAAGGTATCTTTTCCAGTAGGATTACATCATCTGCGGATGGAACATCGGTGTAAGCAGCCACATACTTGGCCAGTTCTGACTCTTCTTCAACTACCCCCTGTGTAAACGAAGACTGAGAGGATGACTTGGGCAGCTTAATCATCAGGGGCTCCATGGGTGGAGCAGAACGTGGATTCATTGGTGTACTAGCCACCCCCAATTTGGTGCACGGTGCTGGACGGGGAGTTGTTGGCTGGCTAGCAGTTCCCGGCTTAGCACTTGGCTGCCGATTCATTCTGGGAAGACGAGTAGTCATCGGCTTGTTAGAGGGATTGAACTCCTCTATTTGTTGCTGGCTAGCTCTAGGCAGCCTGATTGTCAGTGGCTCTGTCGTGGGTCTCGGCGCTTGGCCATACCTTGGCAGTCGGATTATCATCTGCTCCTCCTGTGTTGAGAGGCTGATTACGTCCTTACGCAGAGTGGCCGTAAGGGGTGCAGTTCTGCCAGGTTTTTAGGCTTAGAGATGGATCGTCAGAGGTTCTTCCGATCCAGTTACCGCCTCAGTTGGAGCTTGAGTATCTTCTTCGACAAGGTGCCTTTTCGACTTCTCGTACAAGCATGAGTCGGAGTAGTAGGATTCGACCCCTTTAAAGGGATCGATGTCGGCAAATTCTGTCCTCACGAAGCCGTGCTTGTCGACGTACTTGAAGCACTGGTGCAGTGTAGAGGGCACGATCATGTAATCGTGTATCCAAGGACGCCCCAGGAGAATGTTGTAGAAAGTGTCTGCATCTATGACATAATAGGTCACTTTCGACTGAAGGTCGCTAATTTGGCACTTCAAGCGAATCTTTCCGATCGGATAGCTTCTGCCTGAATTAAAACCGCTGATAGCGGTGCTTGTCGACGTCAGGCGATGCATTAGGATACGCAGATGGTGTAGTAGGCTCTTCGGGATAATGCTTATAGAAGAACCGGGATCAATATGCATCCGGTCCACCTTGATATCGCCAATGTACCCTGTATAATACAGAGGGCGATCGTGCAGGTTGGTCTTGATAAGCATATCCTGCGGAGTGAAGACGATGTTGGGCATTGTGCCTGTGCAAGCGCTGTCCTAGAAATTTGCAGGCGAGCTTTCCCAGTGAGATCGGACTGAGCCAGATATGCGTCGGCGTTCTGGAGCGCCTTGCTCAGTACGATGCAAACATCTTTAGAGAGTCTCAGGAGCTCGTATAGCGACAATTTGGCCGGTGTGTTGGCCAATTGTGCCAAGATGTCGAAATTATAGGGCCTCTCCAGTCCATGAGACGTCTCTTTTCGGAGCGGCTTGTCAAAGCGAGTCTCCTTCGGCCTAGGCTTGTCGGTCGTCGAAGGCTGCGAAGGTCCTAGAGCATCAGAAGCTGTCGGCTGATGATCTTCAGCCGAGTTACCCGGTGTAGGTTGGGTTTGTGCGCCGGATCGGGTAACAACAGCAGTAGCTTCTTCAATTTTTGCTGAGATTGTGCGGCATGATTTGACTTTCCCACTCTTTTTCCTGCTGGTGGAGGGAGGTGCGGTCTGAGTTACTTCAGGTACAAGGTCTGGATGGACCCACATGACCTTCCCTCGTGATGTGGTAAGGGGCACTAGACCAGCAGCCTGGTTTCGGGGAGGTAGAAGGTTAGCGACCTCCATCCTTGCTCTGGGGACGGGCACTACTCCATTTTGAGTCTTTGTCGGAGGGAAGCTACCAAATTATACTGACACCATGTTGGCTGCTACGGTCACCTCTTCGAAATCAATGGCCAAGGCCTTAGAATCGATGAGATGTTGGATGTATCGCTTCAGTTGGTAGCAGTCTTGTGTAGCATGGTGAACATAGCGATGGTAGTAGCAGTACTTGGGGCTCTCCATTTTTGCAGGACAAGGTTCACGCCTTGGGGGAGGGAGCTCAATTCGACCTCCTTGTATGAGCATGTCCAAGATGGGCTTGACATGGCCGTCCTCGAAGGAGTAGGTCATCTGAGGCCACAGCTTCTCTGTTGGCTTCGGTTCAGTCTTTAGAGCTGTGTCGGCTACCATAGCTTATTTGCCCTTGTTGTCTCGATTGTTGGAGGGGTTACCACCATTGTTGCTGTTGGTGTTAGGGCATTTGCCCTTGTCCTCTCCTTCCGAGACATACAATCCCAGTTGGCGAGCTTTCTTCAACTTGTCTTCTGTACTAGTGGCACTGATAATAAAAATCTTCCAATCCTTAAACTGACTTTCGCCCATCCAGAGGCTAATCGTAGAAAGCAGTCTCTTTTGGCAAATTTCAATTAAGGAGGAATCCGGGTTATCGGAAGGCAACTTCATCGCGGTTTGGCGAAATTGCTCGATATAGTTTCTTGTCAGCTCCTTTTTCTCCTTGAACAACGTCCATGAGGGTGGACATTGTCACGTCTTGTCCAACTTTGTAGAACCTCTCCAGGAACATACGTTTGAAGCCAGCGAAGGAATAGATGCAGTTGTCCGGCAAGTTGCGGTACCAGTCGAAGGCGACCCCCTCCAGTGCCCCGATGAACAACCGCATAAGGATGGCGTCGTCATGAGGCAGATGGTCGGTTGTGACTTCGAAGTAGGTGATGTACCTGCTTGCAGATGTCTTTCCATCATACGAATTGATGTTGAATGGTTTATATCTTGGTGGGAAGGGAACATCTCTCCATGCAGCAGGATATGGTTGTCGTATCCTGAGGTCCTGGAAGTTTTCTCAGGCGTGGAACATGGCCCAGAGCTCCTGGACCTTTCGTCTTGCCTTCCTAGCCTCGTCTGCAGTGGTGGGGGCCGATATTTCAGGAGGATTATCACCCGGGTTTGGTACGACTGAGTTTGAGTCCGCATTGACCGTGGGTCCCACATTTGTTTGGCCAAGTGTTCTTCCTTGCATAGTTGGAAGGGTCATTTTGATCTCGTCTACGGACTTGACCAAGGTATGCAGGATGGCCTCCAGAGTGTCGATGTGTTGGCGATCACTGGGACCATCTTGGTTGTTGTCCGTCATGAACACCGTCCTTACATGAGGAGAGATGGAAGGAACGGTGGAGGACGCGCCCTCCGAGTCATACCCTTATACAGAGAAGTCGTCAGGGTATGTGGGAATGTTCTCCTCTGGTTCAGACTCAGAAGGAGTGGTACCCACATCTTCAGAGCTTGCCTCGTCTTGAGAGTTGTGGACATCCTCGGGGACGTCGGAACCTGCTGCATCTGTTGGGGTAACCGTTTCTCCTAGATTATCTTCTTGGGATACCGGATTGTCATGAATGTTTGGAGGAGTGCTATCCCCGGCTTCAGTGCCTTCCAGATATGTGGACGACAAATCTCCAAGTGTGGTAGATTTCGTCTTTGAGCGAGTACCCTAAAAAACTCCTCCCTTGACGGTCGTAGACAACCGCTTAGAAGAGAGTTTCTTGGTTAAGATTTTTGGGCTGGAGACGTTTGTTTTCTTCTCTCTCCCGCTGCCAGGGATCTTGTGAGCAGAATTGCAGGAGGCGACGAGAAGCGCCTCGTCTTCTGAACTTGGGTGTTGCAGCCATTGGAAGACGGACCGCCGGTCTTCTTGTACTACCGCCTTGTTACAGCAGCAGTTGACAATGACTTGGGTGCATTGATGTCCCTGACAGGATTCTCTGCACACCAAGTCTTCGTCTCTTTTCTTGCATTTGTGAAGAATCACGTTGCGCAAGTCACTCGTTTTGTGGGCCCGGGAGTTCTGAGCAAATGAGTGTGTTGGCATCCTGTCTGCTCCCTGGTGTGGGGGTAGTAAGAGTACTCGTCCCTGATCATTGTTGGGAGATTCTTGATAACTATCCCGTTCGTTGGCCGCCGGGGGCTGGACACGGATAGTTTTATACAACTTTCCATCAGGGGCCCGCGTAATAGTCAGCGGGACGCCCAGATAGTTAGAAGTTGGAACAGCTGTCTGAGCTTGACGAGCCCGCGCTGCCCGAGACTTCTTCCTTCTGGCACATGAGAGTGTATAGTAGGAAGAGTCCACAGAGACTGGCACATGAGAGCATCTAGGGTCAGGATCGCCTGAGAGGCGGTCAAAGAGTGACCGTGAGCCGTATGGAGCAGATGGTATGCGACTAGGTTTGGTGGTCGTGCAGGCTGTCTGCATTCGGCTAGTATATGTGGCCGCATGACCCTTCTGTATGCGGCTAAGAGCGGTGGCCGCATAAGCAGTCTGCATGCGGCTGGCAGTCGTGGCCGTATGAGCCTTCTTCATGCGGCTGGAAGTTCTGGCCGCATGAGCCTTCTGCATGCGGCTGGCTTCTGTGGCTGCATGAGTTTTTATGTGGCCGGCGCCCTTATGCGGCTTCTTCTTGGACCGCACAGAGTTCCTCTTTGCCCCTGCAAGTCCAGCATCGTAGTGTTTTCCTCTGCCGGACTTGGGGACAGCAGAGTCCTCTATGGCCTGAAGTGGGGCCGCATGAGAGTCTTCCCTACCATTTTGGGCAACAGAGAGCACTTCTTCAAGAACTTGGGGACGAGCGAACGATTTGGGTCTCCACTTCCTGCGGGCCTTCTTCGTGTGGGCTCACCGCTGGACCGGACCAGTGCTCCCGTCGGAGAGCATCTCTTCAAACGCCTGCTAGTCGAACCGGACGACCAGCATCTGTTGAGTAGAGCCAAGTTTGGTTGCGTCCGATTGCGTCACCAACTCCTCAGCCGTGGAGAAGTTAGTCCCCAGCAGAGTCGCCATCGTGTTTGCCATTGATTGTAAAAGTGCAGAACAATTTTATAGGAGGACTGAACTTAGACGCATAATACAAACTCGCTCGTACAAAGAAAGCCTAGGAATGAAAACCTAGGTACAGCAATCTAAGTACGATTGTTTATTTTTGATTCTGGGAGGTGACGGTAGAGGCTCGAAAAAGCGACGGCAGCTCTGCCTTACTCCTTGGACGATCGGACGTAGCCTTGGCTCTGATGAAGAAATGCTCTCAGAATGTGTGGGAAGACTCTTCTGTGCGTGCCTTTGTCTCTCTGTGCGTTCAGTCGGGGGGGTCTCGCTCTCTGTCTTTTTTCTGTCTTTTGCAAGGGAATGGCACCTTGCTATTTATAGGAGTGGGGTGTGATCATTAGGGTTTACAATGATTGTCTCTTGAAAAGTCGGTAGTTTGGGGATTAATTACCATTTTCCTTGATCCTGCTTTGTTGGCAATTAATCTGGCCGTTAATCTTGATTGTAACAAATCTGGGCAGTTAATGTTGATTGTGCCAATCCATATGGGCAATTAATGTTGATTGCCACGAATCTTCATGATTAATCATGACAAGCTCGGATCTCCTGCCACGTGTTCAATCTGCTTGATTGCGATAAATTTGATTTGATTCGGATAATTATGATAATTGTACTAAATTCGGTTGTTGGGATTTGTTGATAAATCTTGATTGATTTGGTGCCACGTGTCCAACCATCGTTATGCTGCGAGCCGTAGGGACACGAGGAAAACTGATCTTCTGACACGTATCCAAACTGCGAGCTACAGGGACAGGGTGTCTTGACAGAGCCGCATGAGGGTGGCCTCTCAGGATTTGAACCGCATGAAGGTGGCAGCCGCATAGGTGTGGCCTCCGAAATCTGAGCCGCATGAGGGTGGTTTCCAACTGAACCGCATAAGGCTGGCCACGTGTCAAGGCTGCATTGTTTGCAAAAACAAAAGTATAGAACTTTATTGATACAAACTGTAATAAAGATTACAAGAATTCTGGGAAAATTACAACTATAGGAATCCAATCTTGATGACGATTGCTTTATCCCTTGGACGATGTGAACTGTGAAGACGAAGCCTTTGAAGTTGAAAACAACTCTGGAAACTGAAGGCAAAAGCCTCTGAAGTTGAAGACAAAAGTCTCGGAAGAATGCAGCAGCACTTTGGCAAGAACTCCTGAACTCTCTGATTTCTGATCTCTGATCTTGATCTTTTTAAAATGAAGACTTGAAACTCTATTTATAGAGTTCTGAAAATAACTAACTTTCAGTTATTTTGGACTGCGCAGGATGATTTATGCAGCATTGGTTTGCGCAACATTGATTTGCGCAGACAGTTACTGGATCGTGGGCCAACTATCATGGACACATGGCATCATTTGATAGAAATGCGCATGATCGTGCATAAACAGTTGCCACGTAATGAGCAATCGATGGCATGAATGCCACGTGTAACTTAACAATTATATTGATGGAGTACGCAGAGTTGAATTGCGCATACATGGTTTGCGCAGACTCAAACTGCGCAGGATTGGTTTGCACTGCCAGCTGTCAGCCGCCCTCGAGCACTGTGCGGTGTAGGAAACGAACAGATTCCTTGTTATTCGTGCTGTCAGTTGTCAGAAAAGATTTGATTTGATTTGGTAATGATGACTTCTGCCACGTCAGTCTGCGCAGTTGGAAGTGTGCGCAAAGCAGTATGCGCAATCGAATTGCTGCGCAATCTATTGTCTGCACAATTCATCCAAATGATAGGTTTCTTGATTTTTTGACTTTGTTGATTGATGCAACTTGATTTTTTAGGACCTACAAGACCCCCTTCAAAGTTTTCGAAAGTTGATTTGATTCAAAGTTTCGAAATACTTTGAATTTTTTGAATTTTGAATCAAGTTGCGCATGATGATGAGCTGTCTGCGCAAAGTAAAGTGCCCCCAAATTTTAGGCGCAATCCAAGGCAGCCGTTTCGTATTTCAGAGGCTATAAATTGTCGTCTTTTCATTTCATTTTTTTACTTTGCCTCCTTCGTGCTTTTGAGAGAAAAATCCCCGAACCCTTTCTGTCTTCTTTCTCCGACGACTTCCATGGCGCCCCGACGATCTAATGTTGCCGCCGCCGCCGCTGCGAAGGGAAAAGCTCCGGCCGAATCCTCTGACAGAGTTGCTCGGCGAGCATCTTGACATGAGTCTGCGCACCCTGCTCTGATAGGTAGTAAAACCGATCGACAAACCCCTTTTTAGGGTGTTTTGACTTCCTTCGATCTTCGAAACTCATCTCTTTTTAGAGATGAGTTCAAATTGCGCCACCCCTTTTTAGGGTTTTTGGTTGCATAAACAGTCAGTCTTCATTTTTATGAAGACTGTAATCCTGCGCAATCTATCGAATTGTGCTGACAGAAAGTCAGCGCAATCGATTGATTTGTGCTGAATGTCAGCGCAATCGATTGATTTGCGCACCCTATTATGATACGCAAACTAATGTTGCGCAATCCATGTTAGCGCAATCTGAGGATTGTGTACTCTTCTGTTTTGCTTGTCTGAAAAATAAAGTTTTTGACTTGTACTGATCTTCATCTGTTTTTGATGCAGTTGAAACCAATGAAGATCCAAACTATGAACATTTTGTAGGAACTTTGTCTGAATCTGAATATAAAGAAGATTTGTCTCACGTCCATTATCCTCAGTACGATCTGCCGGCTTCTCGTCAGGCAATATTGATTTCTCAGGACAACGAAACTTTAATGTGTCTGATGAATGGACAGCCTCTGGAATCAGCAGATGCTGTTGTCCACAAGAAACCCTTATTCTTGTTTGGTGACGCCTTTGAAAAAGTCTCCCAGCCTAGGCCAAGGATGGAGGAGATGGTAGTCCACCGGAAAGACAGATCATTCTTCATTCCTGACATTGCTCGATGCCTTCCTTTGTCACGGTACGCTCATGCGAGCTACCCAAGGAAGATGGAATGGAATATCACTCTTCTCCAGGATGCTCGCGCAGGGAAGATCTTTGTAAAGAAGGTTAACGGGAAAGATATGTTTTACAGCTCTTCTGACAGATACAGTGTTATGTTGAGAGGTTTGAGACTCAGCTACATTCCACCGGAGAACTCCTCGATGCTGATGCCCGTCAGAACCCCTATATTCGCAAATGAATTTGCGAAGGAAGAAGGAAAATACCCTGAACAGGATATCAGAATGACTGGATTAGTGAATCCAGATTACAGCGATGGAATTGTATTGCAAATTGGGTTCTGACAGCCTTCCAAGACAAACTCCAATAAATTAACCTGTTTCAAGCAGTGCATGCCACTGTATACGGGTTTGCTCCTAACCCTCATATGTTCTTGGCCTTGGCTGAGCGATACAATTACAGAACAGGAACCTTCATGACCCCGGGTGGAGAGATAGGGTTTGTACTCCATGAGATGAAGTACATCTCATACTTGCCCATGACGGATGCTCCGTATGAGGAGTTTGTTCCCACAAATGATGAGTTAGAGAAACTCAGAAAAGAAAATGCTGAAATGGTAGCAGTGTTTGAGGAACTGCTATGCCATTACAAGATTTGCTCTTTGTACTATAAAAGTGCTACGTCCAACACTTGCTATTCTTCGAAGTGGCTTCCATACTTGTTTCTCAACCATTTAGAGGAAAAGAAAACTAAGGAGAACGACAAGTGTTACCCTAATTTTTTCAAACCCTTAAATAGCACAGAAGTCATGAAGATGATGGAAGAAAGTAAACATTATGATAAGGAAATGAAGGATGATCATCAATGTCCACCTTTAAAGAAAGGTGACATTTTGGAGAGTTTTTTGAGAATGGGTTACAGACCCATGTCCAAAGAAGCCCAGTTAGCAGGGTTTCTGACACACTGGCTCAGACGATTCGTGGTCCCGGGATCTAGTGCAGTGGACCGTTTTCATCGCGATGCACTTTTTGCTGCCGTCAAGCTAGTCTTCGGTTATAAGGTTGACTTGTTATCGGCAATGACCTGCAGATTGAATGCGAGTCTTCGCTTGTATGTTGACTCGATGCTGAAGGCAAAGGGAAAGAAAGAATTCTCCCGTCTCGAACTGCCGTACACTTATCTCTTTGGATGGTTACTCCTCCACTATCCAACTTTAATGGACCCTGGTATGGGACCAGTAGATGGCAGCTTCTTGCGCAGATATTCTCAGGGTAAATGGAAGTACACCTCTCTGAGTGAGTGCAGATTTGTTTTAAATTTGAACAGAGGATGGAACTTCTGTTGCGCCCCTCTCCCGGCCGGTCATGACCAGATGCCACCCAACATGGTAGATTCAAAGCTGCAGCACTTAAACCGTGTGGCCTTTGAATGGTTGAAGACAATTTGACCATCTCATTTAGTATACCGCTTTGAAGAAGAATGCTTTTTGGAACCATACCTCCCTAGCCGTTTTGCTAGACAATTTGGGTATGATCAGTTCCACGTAGGGAACGCAATCACCTGCCTTCAGGGCAAGGGTTTCTTGATTGACGGGGCCCGAGCTTGGGCCTACTACAATGCCCGTGACACAAAGGCTACCTTCTCGATGCCACCAAAGAGCACTCCTCAAGGGCCTCGGATGCTCTTTACATACTCGGTATTTTACACATCTGCAAATACTTTTGCCGAGAACTTTAATCTCGTCGATAGTTTTGCTTCTGCGATAAGATTGAGGAAAGGAAGGATAGCTTTATCAATCCCTGCCAATGATGAGGCAAACGAGCCGGCGGATGAACCCCTAGAAACTTCAAGAGAAATGATGTTCCAACAAGAAGTAAATACAGCAATGCGTATCTCTCTGAGAGTGGGAAAGTCTCCTGCCAAGAAAAGAAGAAGAGAGGAGCCTCCTGCTCCTGCAGCAAAGAAGAAATTGGTCTTGGAGCATTCTTCTGATAAAGTGACTACAAGATCCCAATCTCGGCAGCTAGCCGAGACAAATCAGGAAGTTGCTACTACACCAACTTCTGTACAGAAGCAAACAGCACCAATAAATGTAGAGAGTTCCGACAGACCTCTACACAGAAAGAAGAAGAAGTTGGTCACCAGAAGAAATTTAGAAGCCTCTTCTTCCAAACAACTCCTGACTTCAGTAGATGCTGCAGCAGGATTTATAATGCCATCTCCCACCCCTGTTTCGGAAACAGGGAGTAAAATCCTTGAAGAGACTGAACAAAGGGAAGATCTTGACCCCAGAACTGAAGTTGAAATACTCAGAGAAAACATCATTGAAGAGGAACTAAATATTACACGACCCCTTTCTCCTGTCGCGGAGACGACTCAGCTTCCTCCTACTCCAAAGACTCTTCGTGAAGAAGAAGAAGAGCGTGAAATGATCGAAGCTTTAGAAGATTGTTATAGCCTGCATGAGGATCTAACCGCAACTGACAGTGGGAATGCAGCCCAAGAAGAAGAAGAAGATAAGGATGAAGAAAGCTCTTCGTCTGGAAATGTTGATAAGTATATACAGAATCCTGAAGGGGACAACGAAGAACACATATCTCTTGATACCGCTGACGATGCTTCGGATCCTAAAAAGGATATTGAAGTAGAGGCGTCCGTAGAAAAGGTTGTTAACCCTGATGAAGACGTCGAGATAGAAATATCTCCTGAAGAAGTGGCTGGTGAAGATGTTCAGCAAGAGAATCCCGCCACCGAACCCCAAGGTATAAAATGAGATTTAACAATCTTCTTTCTTTAAAATAGATTGATATCTAATATCTTTATTTGTAGTTCTTGCAGGTCTTGATACTCTACCAACACCTCCGATGGACCTGGCTATGGTGCCTATTCCAACGGTAGTTGTTAGTAGTAGCCATCACTTATCTTGCGGCTCTGAAGCGGGCAGCAGCCAAGCTATCGCAATTGAAGCTACTTCCATTCAACGGGAGTCTATTCCAGCAGGAAATACAGTTATTGTTAGATCCAATCAAGGTAAGACTGCTTTTTAATTTGATCTTTTTGTTTATTGGCAAATTAGTAAAATAATAATTTTACTTTTTGCAGAAGAACAAACAGGAGGAGCAGCTAGTTCCACTCTGGCTCCTTTGTTTAAAGAGCCTATCATTCAGCAGCAAAGGATTGAGCAACCGACTACCCCATCCTCAACAGGGGTAGCTTCGACTCCTGGAACTATAGCCATTAATCAGCAAGTTGTACAATCATTTACCAAGTGCTTTTTTGAATCGTTGGGATCTCTTGCTCATAAGAGAAGGAAGGAGCTGACTTTATTATGGTTAGGAAGCCAACTTCTTTTTTAATAAGAGCCATAAGGGATCAAGGAGATGAGGCTCAAGTCATTCTTCTTGAACATATATTGGATGAGTTGGAAGTATCCATAAAGAAATATAAAGAGTTCAAGAAGAAGAATATAGATTCTCTGGTGCAAGCCGAATATGAGCGACTAGCCCAAGAAGCTGATATTGAAAGGATAAACCTTCAGAACCTTTTAGAAGCTCATTCTGCAAAGTCCGCTGAATTCAACTCAAAGATAGAATCAGTTACTTTGGCGGCTGAGAACAAAGGACAGAGGCTTACTGGATTGAAAGCGGAAATCATTCGCCTTCAGAAGGAATTTGAAGAAGAAACTGCCAATCAACGACTTATGATTGAACAACTCAATGCCCTAATTCAAGAGAAAAATGAGTATGAAGAGACTCATAGTGCTGAAATTACCCGCAGGACAATAGATATGCCTGTTTTTGATGAAGAAAAAGGGATGGAAGAAGGAAGAATGAGAGTAACAACTAGTCACAAAGAAGAGTTGCAGACCTTGAAGCAACAGATCAACAATTTGATTGTTCCTCCCTCTTGATTAAAACTCTTTTGTATCTTTGTTTTTGTTGCTGTGGAAGCATTTTTGTACTGTCTTATATTCTGATTAAATAAAAGACATTTTGTTGTGGCTCCATTATTTATTGCATATCTTATTCAGATATAAATAATAGATAGATATTTATTGACAACTTAATCGAAAACGACAAGTTTGCTGATGTAGAAGATGAACGATGATGAATCGTCAATATATATGAAAAATGAGTGAACGGGAATACCGTCAAGTAACAATGAAAGAACGAGTAAATCGTCAAATGATATTGAAATGAACGGATTAACCGTCAAATGATAATAAATGAACGGGTTAACCGTCACAATAGAAGAACGGATGAACCGTCAGAGATTAACGAACGGACGAATCGTCGGATGAGTGTAAATAAATGAACGGATGAACCGTCAAGTGAATGTGATAAATGAACGCATGAACCGTCGGATGAATGTGATAAATGAACGGATGAACCGTCGGAAGTTAATGAACGGATGAACCGTCGGATGAATGTAATAAATGAACGGATGAACCGTCAGGTGAATGTGATAAATGAACGCATGAACCGTCGGATGAATGTGATAAATGAACAGATAAACCGTCGGAAGTTAATGAACGGATGAACCGTCGGATGAATGTAATAAATGAACGGATGAACCGTCGGAAGTTAATGAACGGATGAACCGTCGGATGAATGTAATAAATGAACGGATGAACCGTCGTTTCATTATTTGAGGAACTTCTGTCTATATAAATATAGCAGAAATCTGACAGGAATAAACACTTCTGCTCTTCAACATAAAAATGTCGTCCGAAGAAGCATCTAAGAAGGCCGAAATCGCCTCGAAGGTTGAGAAGGGCACTGAAGAACGCCCTGCCGATCCAATCCAACCAAAGGAGGCAAAAGCAGGCGAAGGTTCGTCTACACCTCAGCCACCACGAGACATTCTGGACTTCCTGCTTGAACCCGGAAGGACTAAAGAAGAAGAAGCCATGAGGATGGCTGCCTGCAAGTTTCTTGTGGGATCCAGCAAGGTAGTTCTCGACTCTTTTACTGACCGTATTTTTGAGAAGGACGGCAGTGGCCCTCGTCCAAATGAAGAGAAAGATGATAGTGACCTTTAATATTATGTACTATCATATGATGAAATAAAATTTGTATTTTATTTATGAACTTGATCGTGTCTGATAATTTACAAATATTTACATTTATACATAATACTTCTTTAAGAATTTGCCATTGATAGGCATCATAGCAACTCGACCATCAAGTTCTGAAAGTTGATAAGCACCATTTGAGAAGACTTTGCTCACAACATAGGGACCTTCCCATTTTGTATCGAATTTCCCTTTGCTCATATGAGTCATAGTCATAGGACGTCTGACCGTTAGAACAAGTTCTCCTTGCTGAAAGGCTCTGACCTTCACTTTACGATTAAATGTCTTTGAGATGCGGGCTTGGTATAACTCAATATGCTGTTGAGCCATTAACCGCTTTTCATCCAATGCTTCCAACTCTTGGAGTCGAAGAAGGTCATTATTTTCTGTGGTAAGCTCATTGGCAATAGCGATCCTTAAAGAAGGAATTTGTAACTACAAAGGAAGGACAGCTTCACAGCCATACACCAAAGAGAAAGGTGTAAAGCCGGTGGGATTGCGGACTGTAGTTCGATAGGCCTAAAGACATTCGCCAAGTTTCTCGCTCCAATTCCGTTTGTTAATGGATACAAACTTCTTAAGGAGCTTAATAATGGTTTTGTTAAAGGCTTCAGCTAAACCATTAGCGGCAGGATTGTACGCCGTCGAAGCAACATTGTTAATCCGATGATCATCGCAGAATCTAGTAAACTTCTGACTAATGAATTGAGGTCCATTGTCATGAATGATTCTGCGAGGTACACCGAATCTATATATGACATGGTGTTTAACGAAATTGATGACACTGCTAGTCTTGACTTCAGCCAGAGGTATAGCTTCGGCCCACTTGGAGAAGTAATCGGTTATCGCCAATATGAACCGATGTCCTCTAGAAGAAGGGGGATTAATAGGACCTATGATGTCCATACCCCAAGCTTCAAAAGGCCATGAAGCAGCAGTCGGGTGTAAGAACTCCGAGGGTTGATGAATGAAGTCTGCATAGATTTGACAAGCACGACATTTCCTTGCATATTCAATGGCATCTGATACCATAGAGGGCCAATAATAACCCATACGTCTAATGCGATCCTGTAATTTAGGACCAGGTTGATGTGCTCCACAGACGCCATCATGAGCTTCACGCAACACTTGTTTGGCTTCATCACCAGCTAAACAGCGTAGAAGAAGACCATCATAAGTTCGCCGATAGAGTGCTTTGGTGGTTTGATTATAGTAAAATCGTAGAGATCGACGTCGAATGCTTGTAGCCTCCTTAGGATCTTCAGGGAGTATGTCATGTAATACGAAATTGATAAAAGGAGTCCTCCAATCTTCACTGATAACATTGACTTCAGTAAGATTACTGAACTCAATATTACGATTGTTTTCGACACAGAACAGTTCTCGATTAGAGATGACCACCACTTGCTGTCTTCTGATAGGGATGGCTAAAACTGCTGCAAGATTGGCCAAAGCATCTGCTTCAGTATTGCAAGCTCGACGTACATATTCGATGAAGAAAGCTTTGAATGATGTAGCCATGTTGATTGCTGCTTCAAAGTAAGGCACCAGATCTTGATGGCGAACTTCATAGGTTCCTCTAACCTGATTAACAACCAACTTAGAGTCACCATAAACTTCAAGATACTCGATGTCTAGTTGTTTGGCTAGCTGAAGGCCAATGAGTAGAGCATTGTACTCTGCCACGTTGTTAGAGCAAGGCTCATCTAGAGAGTAGGCTCTTTGGATAATTAATCCGTCTGGAGAAACGAGAACAACTCCAACACCTGCCACTATAGCACCATTTGGTCCAATTCTTGATGCACCATCAAAGAATAAACGCCAGGTTGGAAACTCTTCGGAGATCATGTTGACTTCTAACGTCTCGTCAGGAATTTCGTCATAGAGTTTAGATGTTTCAGGCACAGGATGAGCTGCTAAGAAGTCCGCCAGCGCTTGACCTTTGACAGACTTTTGTGGAACATACACCATGTCATATTGAGCTAGCAGGATTGCCCATGTAGCCAACCGAGAATTAAGTGTACTTGGTTTCTTCATGAGTACCCGGAGAGGGTTAACTCGAGATATAACGTGAATAGTTTGACCAATGATATAATGCCTCGTCTTTTGCACAGCAAACATGAGAGCCAAGCATTCTTTCTCGACAGGACTATAACGGTGTTCAGCACCAATCATAGTTCGGCTAAGATAGTATATAGCTTGTTCATGGCCTTCTTTGTTCTTTTTGGCAAGTAAGGCACCCAATGAATGGTCCATAGCACGGACATACATCAAGAATGGAATGCCAGAGATAGGTGGCACCAAAACCGGTGGGTTCATAAGATATTGTTTGATATCGTCGAATGCTCGTTGACATTCTTCAGTCCAAACAAAAGATACACCCTTCTTCATTAATTGAGTGAATGGTCTGCAGCGTCCAGACAAGTTCGAAATGAATCGCCTGATGTACGCAAGTCGGCCTTGGAATCCTCGTAGCTCTTTTAGGTTGCGTGGAGGACGCATCTCTTGGATGGCTTTGATCTTCTCGGGATCCACGTGTATACCCTTAGAGGTAATGACGAAGCCGAGAAACTTGCCACTAGAGACACCCAAGATTGACTTGGTGGGATTCATCTTGAGCTGATGTTGACGCATGAGATTAAATATTGTTCTCAAATCTTGGAGGTGATCTTCTTTTAGACGACTTTTAACAGCAATATCGTCCACGTAACATTCGACTATTTTGCGAAGATGATCTTTGAAAATAGTACTCATAGCACGTTGGTAAGTTGCACCAGCGTTTTTAAGACCAAATGGCATCACTGTATAACAATAAACACCACGAGGAGTGCGGAAAGATGTATGCTTTTCATCTTCAGGATGCATTTTGATCTGATTATACCCGGAAAATCCATCCATAAAAGATATCCTTTCGAACCCACAAGTATTGTCAATCATGACGTCTGTGATAGGAAGAGAAAATTCATCTTTTGGACATGCTTCATTGAGATCTCGGAAGTCGATACAGACTCGAACTTTTCCAGTTTTCTTCAGAACTGGGACGACATTGGCTACCCAATCAGGATGCTGCTCTTCTCGAATAAAGCCAAAAGCGATGAGCTTCTTGACTTCATCATCAATTGCGTCCATTATTTCAGGCTTAAATCGCCTTTGTTGCTGTTTGACTGGTTTAGCATTAGGAAGAATGTTCAGTTTGTGAGTAGCAATCTTAGGATCTAAACCTGGCATGTCTTCATAACTCCAGGCAAAGACGTCGATATATTCTTTAATAAGAAGAATCAACTCTTGTTTGTCTGCTTCTGGAAGATTCTTGCTAATAAAAATTGGCCGAGGTGAATCTATTTCTCCTACATCAATTTGAAGTAGTTGATCTTCAGTAGGAGGTTCACGTTGTTCAAATCGAAGTACCCATTGGTTATCCATATGTTGAGCCCAAGGATCTGTTTCCGGACTTTCTTCAACATCTTCATCACAGTCTTCTGGTAGTTCAACAGAGACCATGTTAGAAGATACAATTATACGATGGACTTCACCGATGCTGGTATCGAAATCCCATGATCTGGAATCAGAAGAGTTAGAACGTTCTTCACTATCTGATTCAGAAGCTGCTGGGGATAACAGTGGAGGAGAAGTATATCCGAGACCTTTCTTGGTCCTGTCATAGTACATTTGTGATTTTCCGTTTGGAACTGTTGTACGAATGGGAGTTCGTCTACCTTTACCGTAGTTAAGGCCGCTCTTAAAGTCGTAACCCATCTTTCGGAGGATGTCTTTTGATTGTTGACTATAACGATGGAACTGGAGACGTCCCGTATCGTTAACTTTGCTATCATCCGTATAGTTAATCTTTGTTTCTGGTCTTTTATATAAAAAAGCTGAACTTTCACCTTTCTTTAAAGAAGGATGAATACGGTAAGAATCATCTGGATCTTCAAGCGAGACTTCTGTCTGAAGAGATTGTACGACTCCCAATGTAATTGATTGGAAGCTATCTAACATATCCAAATAACTTTTAGTATAATAAATAACATCAGTATACTAGAAAGTAGATGCTTTTTCATTGATTTGTACATCAGTATTTACAACAGGACCTTTAACCTTAGCAGATTTGGTCAAATTGATTACAAGAGGGGGAGAAGAAGAACGTGGAGGAGGCTTGTTACGACGGAGGTCAATAACAAGTGGCTCAGAAGAGGTGAGCTCCCTTTTTTCCTTGTTGTGATTTAGATCAACAACAAGTGGCTCAGAAGGAATGAGCTGCTTTTTGTCTTTGTTGCGACGTAAGTCGATAACAAGTGGCTCAGAAGAGGTGAGCTCCCTTTGATTTTCATCAGCATCAACTGATTTCTTTTGAACTGGTAAGTGAATAACCAGTGGCTTGGAAGATTGAGGATGAGAGACTCGCCCCTTAACAGGTATGATAAGAGTGTCTTGAGGTACTGCTTTTTGATCTTCTTCAGTATCCATAGCCAATACTATCTTCATAAATTCATCCTTGTATATACGAGCATCGTTGCAATAAGCTTCAATACCCTTGAAAGGATAAAGGTCCGCAACTTCCTTATGAACTTATCCTTTGTCATCAACGTATTTAAAACATTGATGAAGAGTTGATGGAACGACATTGTGTTCATGGAGGAATGGCCTTCCCAGGAGAGCATTATAAGAACAACCATGATTGTCAATGATATAAAAGGTCACCTTTGTGCGAAGATTGCCTATTTGGAGTTTTAGACGAATCTTGCCCAAAGGTTCACTCTTTCCTTGATTAAATCCCAGAATAGTAGTGATCGTGGTTGAAAGACTATGCACTGGTATCTTCAATGCATCTAGCATTGTCTTTGGCATAATACTAAGTACAGACCCTGGATCTATCAGGATACGATCAACCTTCATTGAATCTACATAACCCGTATAATAAAGAGGACGATCATGTCTATTATCTTCTATTAACATATCATCCTGAGTGAAGGTAATATTTGGGATCAGTTCCAAGACGCTATGATTGTGATGACAAGAGACTGATTCTGATTCTGGCTTCTTGAGAAGAGTTAAGCAAGTTTCAGCCTGCATCAAAGCTTCACTTAGAGTTTCTCGTGTCTCTTTGGAAAGACGCAAGAGTTCAAAGATTGACAACCTGGCTGGTGTATTGGCTAATTGAGCCAATATATCAAAATTGTAAGGCTTCTCAAGCCCAGTAGGAGATGACTTCTTTAGAGGTTTGTCAAATCGAACTTGTTGCTTGCCTTTATCAGCCGTTGTTGGCTTAGGAGGAATTGATACTACAACTGGTGAAGATGGAGAAGGGACCTCTTCAACAGATGCAGGTTGTACCAGAACAGGTTCGGAAGAAGAAACATGATCCTTTTGCCCTTCAGAATGATCTTTCAAATAAGCTTTTCCTGATCTTGTGCCTAACAGAATCTCTTCGTCAACAATGGGATCAAAAGATACCATGTTGCAGATTTTGGTCTTGTCTTTAGAACGAATTTTCTTCTTGGAAGATATCTCAAATTCTGGAGCAAGATCAGGATGGATCCACATAATTTCACCGTTGTCAAGAGACAAGGGAATAAGACCTTCATTGGATGGAAGCGGGAGATTCTCAATTTCAAGGGTTGCTTTAGGAATTGGAATGACACCATGCTGTATCATCTGCGGAGGGAAATCTCCAAATTGAACTGAAACCATATTTGCCGTAACAGTCTTCTCATCTTGTTGCAAAGTGACTACACCTACATTAACAAGCTCTTGAATCTTACCTTTGAGCACATAGCATGCTCGAGTAGGATGTCCAATAAATCGGTGATAGACACAATACTTGGGATGATCAGTTTTATTGACTTCATCAGGTTTCTTTGGATCAGGGAGTTAAATTTTATTGCTTTTGAGTAAACACTCAAAGATACTTGCAGTGTCACTTTCGTCAAAGGAATATTCTACCTTCGGACGAGGTTCCCTCGGTGGAGGTGCAGAAGGAGTAGGAGTAGATGTAGGTGTGGCCACATTGACAGCCAAAGATTCTTTATTTTTGTTCAAGTTAATGTTTAAAGTCTCTTTCGCTTTGCGATTGTTCTGGCGATTGCCACCACCTGAATTCTGATGCTCATCGCGATCAGGATTAGACATTTGTACCCCCAATTGTTTAAACTTGTCGGCACTTACTTCAGCGACTTTGGCGTTGACGATGAATGAGGGCCAATCTTGGAATTGAGTAGATCCCGTCCACATACTGATAATAGGCAAAAGATTTGCCTTACAAGTATCAATAGTGACAGCAGCTGGAGTCCCTGGAGGCATTTTCAAAGCTTCACGGCGGAACCGTTCAATAAAGCTCTCAGCAGTTTCATTATATTTTTTGTTTGATTTTGTTGAGAGCTGACATCGTCATATCATTAAATCCTTCATAGAACCGTTCCAGAAAGATTTGTTTGAGACCTGAAAAAGAAGTAATGCAACCATCGGACAAACTTCTGTACCAGTCGTATGCTACGCCGGCTAAACAACCGACGAACACTCTGGTAAGAAGAGCGTCATTTGGCTGAAGTTGAACAGTCATTACCTCAAAATGATTGATGAATTGACTCGGGGAAGTACTGCCATCGAACAGAGAGATTGTAGGGATTTTATACTTTGGGGGAAACGGGACGTCCTTCCATTCAACCGGATAGGGCTGTTTAATCCCCAACCTTTGTAGATTGTCTTTCTCTTTAAATGCTTCAAACTGGGTTCGTAAGAGTTTGACAGCTTCATTAGCGTCTTCTGATAAAGAAGAAGGAGCAGGTTGAATTGTAGTGGTAGGAGGAGGAACAGCGTTGTAAGCACTACCCCCAGCTCCTGAATGGCTAGGCGTAGTTTGTACTTGCACTTGTACAGGAGGCATTTGGGGAGGCACTACCCCCAGTCCAGTATTGGCAGGTATTGAAGACGCTATGATCTCTGGACTAGTAATAGGTGCTGTTGGTGGTGTAACATGCTGTGCTACAATGATGGAATGCATACTAGCGACCATTTCAGCCATGGTCTTTAGCTTATCTTCAAGTGCCGCAATTCGCTGTTCTTGATTTGCGGAGGTTGAAGCATCTGGATCATCGGTGACAACATAAGCCGTCACTTCTCTTGGCACAGTGGAAGATACTGTTTGTTCAGAACTTTCACTGTATGCATCATAATCAGAAAACGAATCATCTCCTGACTGAGAAACAGGGAGATGACTTGAAGGATTTTGAGGAAGATTCCTTTGACCGATTGTATCTCGGCTTCGGGAACGGGTATGTTGAAATACTCCTTCTGAAGATTCTTGAAGTAATTCCAAATACCGTTGGCTTGGCTTGCGGAGTCTACCATGCTTAGAGCATCTTTTACCCCCAGTGTCTCGGGAAGTCATGTTAACAGAAGCATACAAAACTTCATCTTCTTCTGACATAGGTTCAGATTTAGCAAAAGTTAAACGATCGAAGCCAGATCGTTTTGTCGTTTGACAACAGCATTGGATGATAACTTTATGATTACAGTGATGATCAGATGATTGAACTGGAGGAGTTGAGGCGTTATCCCGTTTTTGTCTGAGATGTTCTCGGAGATCAGAAACCATGCCAGGACGAGGAAAGGTTCGAGGAATATGTTCTTTAACAATATTCGGAACATGGTTCCGATTCTTCAAATGTTTAGTCCCTTGAGTATACAGGGAAGTACTCACTTCATTGGCATAGGTATCAGGATTTTTGTTCCTGGAGGTTTGTTTTTGAGGCTTGACCTTCGGCATAGGTTGCTTACGTTTTGCCGAAGTTGGCCTGTTAAGATATGTTCTTAGATCTGCAAATTCACCCCCAGGAGTTTCTGTTTGAGACACTAACAGTTTTTCCTGTCTGGAACGACAAATTTGGAGAGTCGAAAGGTCCTGGAATTCTGCTATCGGAGTAGGCAGAATACCTCTTTGATTAGTACAAGTACTCTTGTTATAAAGGAAAGAAGAATCCTTGTTTGCCAGAGTTCTTGAATTGATTGGAGCCGAGACACATTGAGATGGATCTTCTTCAGTAAAGACTGAAGAAGACTGAGAAAAGACTAAAGGACCTTTTCCTTTGTTTTGAGATGAAGGGTTAGCTAAAGTGTGTTTTCCTCTGTTATTTTCCAAGTCATGAGACAAGGAAGTTTGAGAAAAGACCAATGGACCTTTTCCTTTGCTTTGAAGAGAAGGAGGAATAGTCAAAGGACTACCTTCAATGGATTGCGCAGGGGCAATAGGGTGTTTGGGAAGAGGAGTAGAATCTCTTCTTTTATTGTGAGAAGCCGGAAATTTAGCCAAAAGGCTATTTTTCTTAGATTGCGCAGACTTGGTTTGCGCATGGGTGGAAGGTGCACTAGTCATTTGTGCATTAGAAGCTTTGGTAGGAAGTGCATCAGGAGTTCTTGTCTTAGAGTGCTTGGGAAGCACTTTAGTTACTGGAGTGCTATTTTGCGCAGGAAAAGCCACTGCCAATTGCGCCAGAGTCATAGGAGTCTTCTGGTTTGACAAGGCAGCATATGAAGTAGCTTGCACAACAGTTGCAACAGATTGTGCAGTCTTGACTGCAATAGATTGTGCAGCAGTTGCTGAGACAGACTGTGCAACAGTTGGCACAGCAGTTTGTGCAACAGTCTAACTAGCAGATTGTGCAACAGTTGGTACAGCATTTTGTGCAGCAGTCTGACTAGCAGATTGTGCAACAGTTGGTACAGCATCCTTGGTGGCAAAAATGCCAGATTGTGCAGACTTGGAGACCCAAACTGAGCGCACTTTGCTCTTAGCAGAAGAGGCTACAGTACGGGGAGTGGTCTTGGAGTTGAGCATCGCCTCGTAAGCTGTCTGATTGACCTTAACAACCAGCGTCTTCTGCGTCTTCCCGATAGACGCTACGTCACATTGAGTTGCTACTTCCTTGTCGGAGGAGAAAGTTGTCCCCAGCAGAGTCGCCATTTTGTTTGCAAAAACAAAAGTATAGAACTTTATTGATACAAACTGTAATAAAGATTACAAGAATTCTGGGAAAATTACAACTATAGGAATCCAATCTTGATGACGATTGCTTTATCCCTTGGACGATGTGAACTGTGAAGACGAAGCCTTTGAAGTTGAAAACAACTCTGGAAACTGAAGGCAAAAGCCTCTGAAGTTGAAGACAAAAGTCTCGGAAGAATGCAGCAGCACTTTGGCAAGAACTCCTGAACTCTCTGATTTCTGATCTCTGATCTTGATCTTTTTAAAATGAAGACTTGAAACTCTATTTATAGAGTTCTGAAAATAACTAACTTTCAGTTATTTTGGACTGCGCAAGATGATTTGTGCAGCATTGGTTTGCGCAACATTGATTTGCGCAGACAGTTACTGGATCGTGGGCCAACTATCATGGACACATGGCATCATTTGATAGAAATGCGCATGATCGTGCATAAACAGTTGCCATGTAATGAGCAATCGATGGCATGAATGCCACGTGTAACTTAACAATTATATTGATGGAGTGCGCAGAGTTGAATTGCGCATACATGGTTTGCGCAGACTCAAACTGCGCAGGATTGGTTTGCGCTGTCAGCTGTCAGCCGCCCTCGAGCACTGTGCGGCACAGGAAACGAACAGATTCCTTGTTATTCGTGCTGTCAGTTGTCAGAAAAGATTTGATTTGATTTGGTAATGATGACTTCTGCCACGTCAGTCTGCGCAGTTGGAAGTGTGCGCAAAGCAGTATGCGCAATCGGATTGCTGTGCAATCTATTGTCTGCGCAATTCATCCAAATGATGGGTTTCTTGATTTCTTGACTTTGTTGATTGATGCAACTTGATTTTTTAGGACCTACATGCATGGGCGTGGCCTCTCAGCATTTGAGCCGCATGGAGATGGTCCCCATGATCTTAGCCGCATGAGAGTAGCGGCCGCATGGGGGTGGCTTCTCAAGATTTGAGCCATATGAAGTTGGCCCTATGATTTGAGCCGCATAGGGGTGGCCCTATGACCTGAGCCGCATAGGGGTGGTCCTATGACCTGAGCCGCATAGGAGTAGCAGCCGCATGGGGGTTGTCCCCAACAGAACCGCATAAGGATGGCTACGTGTCGGAGCCGTATGGAATGAAGTGCTTTGGAATTCGGTAGATGTGCCAGCTATAGAGATTTTCTTTGTTTCCCTAGGAGCACGCCATTATGTCAGAGTCATCATTGTAGCTTTATGTCAGAGCTGTCAAACCTTCGTGTCAGAGCCGTCGCTTCGCATTAATTGAGCCAGCTGCATAAATTAATTATGGCCGATTTGTGAAGGACTTTTTGAACCGCATAAGTCCACGTGGCTCGCTGGGGACTTCTGAGCCGCATGAAACTCTCCTAGTCTTTGAACCGCATAGGATTGAACTTCTGAGCCGCATGAAACTCCAATGAACTGTTAAGCCGCATGAAACTCTCCTAGCCTCATAGGATTTCCTGTTCATTTCCATGCTTCTACATCTGGCATCTGACCCAGCTGGTTTTGTATGACCAAATTTTGGAGCAGCACCAGAGGATCTACCGACTTTTTAGCCCGATGGTGACCACCAGGCGTAACCAGGGCAACGAGTGGGTTTATTTTTGGCTCTCCCACTCTATTGTAAAATTTTTCTTTTGAGGCGTTTAGCCGGCGAGTACCTATTAGCTCATATTGCATACCTTATTACTGTCTGCCTACGGGCTGTAACATGATTGACAGATCCTAGGGTTGATTATGTATGACTAAACTCTTGCTAGTCCTCATATTTTTGTAATGACTAGCTTCATGATCAGCTGAATATTTAATGTTTAGGACGCCTTACTATTGTAAATTTGGTGATCATACATCTTCTGACTTTACTTGCTTGCTTGAGATTGAGACATTTAGGCTTGTTATTGACCATAGGAGACTGATGGATTGTAGTTAAACCCTCATATATCTAGACAGCCGTGACCGTATAGTAAGGTGGATTCCACTTCATTATACGCAGCTGGCTATGTATGCCCCCGTTCTCCAGTATTCTGGTTCTGAGGCGTTACAATAGTACTTTTTTGGAAGGAAAGCACGCGGCCAGGGTGTAGATGGGAATGGAGGTCAGGACGTGATTGATGAGGATCATCTTGCCTCCTGGGGTAGAGTGGCGTTATGCCAGCCCTCTAGTTTTTTTCTGATGCGATTGATCAGGTCCTCAAAAATGTCGGCGTTGGATTTACCGTACACGAGGGGGCACTCGAGGTAGTGGAGAGGGGGATGCTTGATGGAGAAAGAGGTGGTGTTGGAGAGGCTAGTCGTGTGCTCTCTCTTGATATTGTGGTGGGTATAGATAACACTTTTGTCCGGGTTGACCTTCTGGCCCGAGCATCCGGCGTATCTCTGAAGCATGTTATGGACCACTTCCATCGACCCGTTGTCGCCGGAAGAGAAAATGAGGATATCGTCAGTGAAAGCCAGGTGGGTGATGATCGGGCATCCGCTGGCGGTATGGTAGTGCTGGAAGTTAGGGGTGGTCGCCAACTTATTAAGATTTTTGCTCAAAGCGTCCGCCGTAATGATGAAGATACTGGAGGATAAAGGGTCTCCTTGCCTAACTCCGCGAGTCGATTTGAAGAAGCCATCCGCCAAACCGTTGATAACCGTGGAGAACCACGAGTTGCTGATCGATCTCCACACGATGTTGGTCCAGGTTTCGGAAAATCCGAATGCCCTGAAGACCCAGATCATGAATTGCCAATCCAGTCCGTCGTAAGCTTTCTCCATGTCCAATTTGATAGCTATGTTGCCTCCTCTAGCTGGGAACTTCATGCATGTAATAAGCTCGTGGGCCAACATGATGTTATCTTGGATATTTCTTCCCTTGACAAAGCCACTCTACTCTTCCGAGATGATCTTGGGGAGAAGGTCAGACATGTGCGAGGCGATGATCTTGGATATGATCTCGTTTGTGAAGGTACAGAGACTGATGGGTCGAAAGTCGCAAATTGTCTTCGGGTTATCTTTCTTCGGGATGAGGATTAGATTGGTACTCGAGATGGCTCTGGGGTAAGTAGCTCCAAGGAGGAAAGCAGATACCGCTTTGTTGATGTCCAGCTTGATGATATTCCAGCATTTACGAAAAAAAACCTCGTGAATCCATCTGGTCCGGGCGCACTGTGTTCAGCGAGGGACCAGACGGCATCTTTCACTTCTTGCTCGGAGAGAGGCTATTCTAATCGGATATTGTCAGAGTCGCTAACAAGTTGAGGGACAGCCTCCAGGAAGGTGTTGTCTCTGAGGACCGTTTCCTTGGAGGATAGTCGGGAATAGAACTTCGCGGCTTCCGCTTGGATACCCTTTTGATCCCTGATGTTGCTCCCGTTATCATCGGCAATCTGGTGGAGAGTGAGTTTCTGTCTGCGGCCGTTGACGCAGGCGTGGAAGTAGCTCGAGTTTTTGTCTCCCTCACTGTCCTATTTAAGCCTCGTTTTCTGCTTTCAAAAATCGGTCTCGACTTTCAGTATGAATTTAAGAATAGCTTTGGTGAGGTTAAGGGCGTTGCTGGTAGCAGGCGATTTGTCGTTCATATACCTGACTTCGGCACGAGTAACATCATCCTCAGCTACTCAAATAGTTTGAAAAATATCCCGTAGGCTTGCTTGCTCCAGACCGCTAACAGGGAGGCATGGTCGAATTCGGTGGCATTGAGGTAGGAAAGCTTAGTGGTGGTGCCCATACCATGCCAGTGGGCGTTCGTTACGGCCCTATCAAGGCGGGAGTATTGCTGTCGGTCTCCTTCCTGCATATTGCACCAGGTGAAGGTGTTGCCTGAGAACGGAAGGGGGGAGAGGTGGGAGTTGAAGATGAAGTTATTGAAATCTTGCATGCCCGAATGAGGGGGAGGGCGCCCGCCGGGCTTCTCTTCTCTGCAAGTGATAGCGTTGAAGTCCCCAATGCGAAGCCATAGGAAGTTGAGGTGGTGGTGGTGGAAATCGAGGAGGTCGTTTCAGAGGTGTTTGCGATCAACGATGTCGCAGCTGCCGTGAACCGCCGAAAGGATAGCGCGCTTGGGGATCAAAGGGTGTTCCACCCAACAAGAAAGAGCTTGCCAGGAGTCCCAGATGACTCCGATCTTGACGTCCATCGAGCAGAGGATCCAAATGTCGTGTCTGCCAGCAATGGCCGAATGAAAGCCTAGCTGCAGTTGAATGGATTTGAGTCTTTTGTAGGGGATTTTGGGTTCAATGATGATCAAGATGTCGATCTTGTGGGTTTTCTTAAGGCCGGTGATTCTCCTCATGGTAGGTTTGTTCGCCAGGCCGCGGACATTCCAGGAGAGGATGTTCAGCATTAATGGTGCTTAGGAGTGGTTGGTTGGTCCGCTTGGCTGCTGACCTGGTGTGCATAGTCGGAGATTTGGCGACCCTTTTCTTATCGGATTTCCTGGATGTGGTGGAAGCCTCTCTCGCGGTGAATGTGCTGAGGATGGAGTCTTGGGGGGTAATGGGGGGAGTGTCTTCGAGAGGTTCGATCGATTCTCCAGCGGAGTCGAGATGGGGTTCCTCTGGAGGGATGTGTAGAGTGTCGTCGGAGATGCTGATCTGGTTACATTCCGGCTGGAGCAGGAATCCAGCAGCAAGGACCTGAAGACCTCTAAGGACCTGTTCTGGCCCTAGCATAGCAAGGGCTTCCACGACGGCTGCTTCGTGGGAGGCTGGGTTGTCAGGGATGTTATGGAGTACTTGGAGGGCCTCATTCTCAGCCTCCGTTGGGGGGTCACTGATGTGCTTAGAGTCCGTCCCGGGTACCACGATAGAGTCGACAGGAAAGGCTATCTCCTGGTAGTGGTCGTTCGCTTCAGAGACGAGGGCGTTGAACTAGTTGGAAAGGGGTATGTTTGGTGGATGGAAGGGGATTATCACATTGACTGGGGAGGCTTCTCTGCTTGGTTTGCCTTCACTAGAGTTGAATCTGGTGTAGGAGTTCGGAAGAGGGAGCAGGGGGGTTGGAACAGTTTTTGGTAATTGTCTTCGTTGGGGTAGGTTTTTTTCACACCGATTTCTTCTTGAGCTCGGGATGGAGTCGAAAGCTGTGCTTAGTGAGGTGACCGCACAAATGGCATTGTGAGCAAAAGAGAATATGGTTGTCGTAGAGGATTTGTTGGGTGTGAGTCTGGTTGCCAAGTTCGATAAGGATATGGTTGGGGGGTTCAGAGGTGAGATCGAGTTCCACACAGATCTTGGCGTAGTAGACTTTGGTCAGGTTGCTGGTTTCCGCAGCGGTGGCCACGTATGTCCCGAAGGAGTTAGCGATACGCTTAAGAGCCGCTGGAACAAAGCAAATGAGAGGAAGATTGGAAAGGGTCATCCAGGCAGCTACCATCGCTGAGTCTTCCTTAGTGTTAAAGTTCGTTGACCATTTGATTATCTTCATCGGGTGGGAATCAACCCTACTGGTGCCTTTGGACCACACGGTCCTATGGTCAAGATCGGTGGAGAGGTAAAGCAGAATATACCTCGGGTCGAGAAGGGCTACCCTGTATGCGGCCGATTGCCGCCAACCAGCAATAACCTCCTGTACCCAGGAGAGTTTAGGGCAGCCTGAGGAGAATTTGAGAATGAAGGAGTAGGGAAATGAATTGGCCAGAGAGGACAGTTCCTAGTCGGTGAAAGGCATCGTAGGCATGGGAGATGCCAGCGAATACTCTACTTCGGGAAGGGGGACGTCCAGGAACAGGAGACCCTGTTTGGACATTCTGTCAAGACGGAGCTTGTCGGCGAAGGTAGGCAGCGGGGGAGCCGACTTAGGTGATGTGCCCCAGTCCAGGCAGGGGGATTGCTACGCGGGGGAAGGGGGGAGGGTGGAGCTGCAGCTGTCCGGGGTGCTAGGGCCGAGCAGGGGATGAGAGCGATGAGGTTGTCCAAGAGCGATTTGGGGGATGGGGTGACGGTGGGGGCGCATAAGGGTGCGCTGCCGCCGCTTGAGGACGCGGGGCATTCGGCACAAGCTGTGACACCATACTGTGCGTCAATCATGCGCGAAGAGGAAGAGGGTGGGGGGCCAAATGCGCTCACAGAGGAAGGAGGGCGGGCATATGAGCCTCGAATCGAAGGGATGTATGCGCCTTGATGGCCCCCGCATGCGCCCACGGCTTCAGTTGCGGGGACGGGGCCACTAAACACGACACCTTGGACGGGGCCGGATGCGTCCAGGGGATAGGGGACTCCACCCAAGGAGGCCGGCAGAAGAGAGGGGTCGTATGCGCCGAAGGATTGGTAGGGTGGGGGGCCTATACGCCCAAAGCAGGAGAAGGTGGGGGGCCGCTGCATGCGCCCAAGGAACAGAAGGGAGTGGGGACATATGTGCCCCAAGCAGAGGGTGGCGGGGGGCTGCCGTATGCGCCCGAAGAGTGGGGAAGAGGGGGGGCATATGCGCCCGCGGCTACTAGGTTTCCATATGCGCCGACCTTAGGGTATGCGCCCACGATCGAGTGAGCACATGGCTACGCGCCTCCAGGCAGCAAAATTGTACCGCTTGGAGGATGCGCGGGAGATTCAAAATTCAAAATCGAATTTTAAACGTGTCCCGCGGAAACTAATCCCGAGGAGGAGAGCTGGGCGGGAAGTGCTGCTGACAGCGGCGGAAAGGAGGATGAGGCGAGGGTGGGGGGCAGACCGCCGCCCCGAGGATGGACAGGGGCGACCAGGGGTCCGGCAATGGTGGGTGGAAGAGACGAAGGCATCCGGGGATGTCGTATTGCGATCAGCAAGGGGGACGGCGACAGGACGAGGCCAGAGAAGGCGGGGAGGGAGGGGGCGGCGGGGCCTGGCGACGGGCGGGCGAACGAAGCTCCGGCTGTGGACCGAGAACAACAATGAGGTCAGAAGGGACACTGGGAGAAGCCCCGAAGGGAACCACCATGCGCGGAGAGAGAGTGGCGGGAGGAAGTCCGGGCGAGCGCCGCCGGCCTAGGCAGGGCCGGACGAGGAGGCCACCGCGAGCAGGGAGAAGGGGGCGGAAGCGGTGGCCAAGCTCATTCTTATATATATATATATATATATATATATATATATATATATATATATATATATATATATATATATATATATATCTTATACAAAACACAAAGGTTTTTGAATCCTAGGGCTGACTGTGCCAAGATAAAGAGTGGTTGGGATTTAATCTTGGTGAATCAACGGTTGTGGGGTTTTATGGGGAAGAGCATTATTGGGAGTGGGGTTTTATGGGGAAGAGCATTATTGAGAGTGGGGTTTTATGGGGAATCCAAAGATGGGGATTTAATTTTTTGATGGTTGGGATTTAATATTTTGATGGGGGCCTCATAATGGTTGTGGATGAGCATTATTGAGAGTGGGGTTTTATGGAGAATCCAAAGAAAATTAACATCCAGCAGTGGTTGGGATTTAATATTTTGATGGGGGCCTCAAAATTATTTTTGTTCGTTTAAAATTGGGGGTCCAAGATTTTGAGGGGAATACCTTAAATGAACCATGCCCTATGGGCACGGGTTATGACTAGTATATATATATATAAAATAAAATAAAAATTATATATATATATATATATATATATATATATATATATATATATATATATAAATAAAAAATAAAAAAAATAAATATATATATATATATGTATGTGTGTGTGTGTGTGTGTGTGTGTGTGTGTGTGTGTGTGTCCTGGTATCCCAAAATAATTTAACTAAAATATTACAATTAATAACAATATAACATTATATAGCAGGAAACATTTTTGTACATATATTTATTCATAAAATCTTTATGTGAGAATATATATATATATATATATATATATATATATATATATATATATATATATATATATATATATATATATATATATATATATATAATTAATTAGGTTTTCTTCCCGCACCTCCTGTGCGCGACCTAGGGCTTCCGAGTACAGGCGTTGTATGGTGGCTCCGGCGGGGGGCTCCGCCCCCCTGTTGGCTCGTCGGTCGGGGTCTCCGGCCACCCTGGCCACCGCACGGAGGGCGGCGTCGCTCACGTGGGCGACCCACCTGTGGCTAGCGGCGGCCTTCACGGCGTGGCAATCGCTCCGACGGGGGGCTCCGCCCATCCTGCTGGTTCGACGGCGGGGGTCTCCGGCCACCCTGACCGTCACCTGGAGGGAGGCGTCGTCCCTGTGGACGGCCCGCCAGTGCGACAGACTGATCGGTCGGGGGGCTCCGCCCACCCTGGTAGTTCGGCGGAGGGGGTCTCCGGCCACCTTGGCACGAAGGGTAGCATCGTCCGTGTGGACGACCCGTCTATGCGTGATGCTAGTGGCGTCCCCCTCAGTGTGGAACGGATGTCTGATCCGTCGGGGGGCTTTGTTCCTCCGGCCAATGGATCGGCGCCGGAAGGCAATCTTCTTGGTCGACGAGTGATGAGAGGCTCTGCCCCTCATGGCTCTGGTTCGGGGGTGGGGGGCTCTGACCCACCTGGACCCGTCGTAGGCATTGACCATGGGGACTTCTCGGCTGCGGGGGGGGTTTCGTCCCTGCCCCGAGGGGGTCTTCGGTTCGTGACGAGGTGACACTGCGGATGGACCTTCCGGCGGCAATGGCGCCTTCGTCGAAGGTGGCAGGTGGCGGGTCGGTTGGCCCGGCATGGACCTTCGCCGCGGTGGTAGGCAGACCCGCGTCAGCGTCGACGAGGGGACAGCCGAGGGTGGATTTCCGTCCAGCAATTGTTTCCGATGGTCGAAAGGTGGTTGTCTTCTCTCAGACGGATATGGAGGCCCTCACGGCGCCGTGTGGGCTGGACCTTATTAGCAAGTTTGCTAGGCGGAGACTCCCGGTTGAGGCTATTAGAAAGGCCTTCGACTCGCGGGGTTTCAGGGGGTTGATTGACGTGAAGGCGATCGATGATCGACACATTCTTATACAGCCTCTTGTCGAGAGTGACTTTCTCCGGCTGCGGTCTAAGGACTGTTGGTTCGTTGGTCGGGTTCCGATGGTGTTATTCAGGTCGTCGGTGGACTTTTCGCCTTTGAGAGAGGACCCTCGGGTTCCTATCTGGGTGGCCTTCCCCGGACTTCCCCACTGTATGTTTGATACCAATGCGATTCTGTCCATTGCTTCTGCTCTCGGTACTCCGCTCAGTACTGATCGGGCTACGGCGTCCTTCTCTAGGCCGGGGGTAGCCAGGATTTTGGTTGAAGTGGACGTAAGCAAGCCACTTCAACATGAGGCGTTCTTCCAACTGCCTGATGGTATTCGCTCGCAGCCAGTTGTCTATGAGCGGAGCCCTCTCTACTGTGTCTCTTGTGGCCACCATGGTCACGTTGAGAGTGCCTGTGGGCGTCCCCAGGTGGAGCCTTCTTCCGTGGGAGTAGCTGATAGTCTACCCATCCCCGACGGCCCTTCTCCAGGCTTGGTGCGTGAGGAGGACGGCCCGGTGGGTGGCCGTGGGACTAGCAGGGGTCGTCGGTGGAGACGATCGAGGCGTGCGAGAGGGAAAGGGACACGGCAGGTGTGGAGGCGCGTCGAGGGGCGTGATGATATCACGGGGACCACGCAGCCCAGATTGTGCGGTAGAGATGATAATTGCGCAAATTCCGTTCTGCCATCCTGGCACGTGGGGGAGTCTTCTTCGGGCCAGCCGGCTTTATGGTCGGATGATGGACGGCCCATGATAGAGGGACGCAGCGCTCCTGGCTCTAGCTTGGATGGACAGATGGGCCCTGAGCGGGGTATTGGACCTATCGATTTATCGGATCTTCCTATTATTATTCATAGCCAGCAGGGTCAGGGAGTCATAACGGATCTTCCTATTATTACTTTATCCCTTGGACGATGCGATGAAGAAAACTCGAACTTTGAAGAACTTGGACAGCAACTGGGCAATCTCTCTGTTCTCTCTGAAAATGACCTGTAGTCTCTGATGAATGTGAAGAAACTCTTTTTTATAGAGTTCAGGATAACTGTCCTTAAGCATACGCTCAGGTAGTTACTTGACGTGTGCATAACTGCAGGGACGCGTGGCGAATTCTGATGGAGACACATTAGCGTGCGGTTGAAAGTAGTGGAGCATGTTCAGGAGAGATTGATGGCCTGGATGCCACGTTGCATAACTTCTAGAGAAGTGGATAACTGGTACAGGACACGTGAGAACGTGTGTTGACTGTAATCCTGGATATGGTTGCTGTAATACGCTGCCTCGTTGAAGGAGAATTCATACGCTGACTTGGACAGCGTAGTGCCATATGAAATCCATACGCTCACTTTATGGGCAAGGAGTCATGTGAGGTCATACGCTCGCTTGTTTAGCAAGGAATCATGTGAGGTCCATACGCTCACTTGACTGTGTGAAGAAGGAGTCATGTGAGGTTGATACGCTCACTGGAGAAGTGGCCACGTGGCTATCATCAATCTTCTTTGGTACACCATATCTTCCCATAACTGACAAAATCTTCTCGAGCGTCATGACTGCGGATTTGACGGCTGACAGACTGTCAAAACTGACAGTAATAATAGCTTTTGTATTTATGAAGGCTGCTGAGTTGTCCTCGTAAAAGACAAAACCGACTCTTCGAAAACCTATACGACGGTTACTTTTCTCGTGACAGCTGTCTTTGCACGAAAGATGAAGTGTCAGATTCATTCCTCATTTAAACATATGCTGTGCTGTCACTTCAGTAAATAATAAAATATTTACTGAGCGTATGGCTTTTGAATGAGCGTACAACCCTGAATTGAGCATATGGCTTCAACTGTCATCTGTCTTTAAGCGTATGGATGAAAAATGACAGCGTGTCATAATTTTCCACATCCTACAGTTCCATTTAAGAAGGCGGCTGGTAGGCGGAGGAAGTCGACGGCACCTTAGTCGGATCGACTTCTTCGATCACATGCTTCCCGGGTTAGGCGGGACCCCCAAAGGGTCCATGGTTAAATTCCTTATTTGGAATGTTCGGGGGACGGCGAATAGAGCTACTTTATCCCGTCTCAGGTCCTTGTGTCGGACCAACTCTATTCAGGTTCTTGCCATTATTGAACCCAAGGTGATATCCTCTTAGCTTCTTTCTTATCAACTGAGGTTGGGTTTTGATGATAGCCTTTGTAATGATAAGGGAAACATTTGGATTTTCTGTAAGTCGGGTCTTGGGATCAATTGTATTGACTCCTGTGATCAGGCTATCACGGTGCAGCTTTCTCTGAGCTGCTTTTCGGTTCTGGTACGGTTGTCGATTGTTCATGGTGCAGGGACACGACAGGGGAGGAGGAGTCTGTGGAGGCACCTTCTGGACGTCCAAGCCAGGGGCACTGCCTTGCCCTGGGTGGTGGGCGGGGACTTCAATAGCATTGCTTCTCCGGATGAGAAATTTGGTGGATGACCTCCTGACACGAGGGCCATTGCGGACTTTCTCGACTTTTAGTTGGCTTCCGGGCTCTCCGATGTTTATTTCAGAGGTAGCATCTATAATTGGGTGAACGGCCAGACGGGGCTTGATCGTCAGGGATCCCGCCTTGATAGGCTACTCGTGACGGGTAGTTGGATGGATGGAGTCCAAGTTTCTTACGAGCACCTTAATCGGACAGAATCTGATCATTCTCCGCTTTTGATATCCTGCCAGCCAGCTTCTTCTCCTCTGCGAAGAGGCTTCCATTTTCTTGACTTTTGGACTTCTCATCCGAATTTTCTTACGATTGTGGCTCGGGCGTGGAATTCATGCTGGCATTATGATGCGCTTGAGCGATTGGGTATGCGATTGAGGACGACGGGGCACGTTCTGGCTGGATGGAGCAGAGCTACTTTCGGGGATGTTTTTTAGGAGGCACGTCGGGCCGAGGACGCTGCCTTGGCGGCGGGACAGGATTATGAGCTTCATCCTTCAGAGAGGGGGAGGGCTTCCTGGATGGAGGCCGTTGCCAGATTGAAGCAAAGGGTCCAGGTGGAGGAGTCTTTCTGGAAATAAAAAGCCAGATTGAGATGGGACCTGGAAGGAGATAAGAATACTCGTTTTTTCCATGAGTGCACCAGGAGCAGGCAAAGAAAGGCGGGTATTCAGAAAATTATTCGGGCTGATGGATCAGAAACTGGGTCTGCTGAGGAGGTTGCGACGGAGGCGTCTTTATTCTTTTCGAAGCTGTTTAGAGCTGAGCCTATTTCAGATGAGGACGCCTTCCTCGATGTCATCCCTAGCATCATTTCTATGGAGGACAATTCTGATCTTGTTCGTTGTCCTGACAGAGCGGAGCTGTTGGAGATAGTTCGGGAGATGGACCCGGCTAGTGGTGCCGGACCGGATGGCTTTTCTGGAAGATTCTTCTCAGTTTGTTGGGATATTATTGCTGCGGACATGGAGGAAGCCTTTGGTTCATTTTTCTTGGGTGCTCGCCTTCCGGTTTCCGTTGCGGATACCTTCTTATTTCTTATCCCAAAAGTCGAGCATCCGAGGAACCTTTCTGATTTTTGACCTATTAGCCTTTACAATTTCTGTAACAAAATTATTTCCAAGATTATTGCTTACAGGTTGCGGAAATATCTTCCCAAAATTATTTCTCCAGAGCAAAGTGCTTTTGTTTAGGGGAGAGAGATTGTGGATAACATCATCATTGCTCAGGATATGGTAACTTCTATGAGGGAACCCAACCATGGTGGAAATGTTGCTATTAAGCTGGACATGCAGAAGGCCTATGACAGAGTCAATTGGCATTTCCTCCTGCGGGTTCTTCGAAGATTTGGTTTTAATGAGATCTTCTGTGATATTATTTATCGTCTCCTGGCGGATACCCGGTATGCGGTTCTTCTTAATGGCGCTCCTACTGCTTTTTTCTCGGCATCTAGAGGGATCCGGCAGGGGGACCCTCTTTTCCCGGCTCTATTCATTATTGCTGCGGAGGTACTCTCTCGGAACCTCAAGCTACTTCAAGATTCAAATAGAAGATCTTCATTTCATACTCCGATTGGAGGTCCACGTATCTCGTACTTGGCTTATGCGGATGATGTTCTCATCTTCACTTTGGGGGATATTGCTGGATTGCGTGCTCTCCAGCAAGTATTGCATATCTATGAGGCTGTTTCTGGACAAAAGATTAATTATTCCAAATCTGCCTTTTATACTACGACTCCTTTGGGTGAGGATCGTGCTCGGACTATTTCTACTCTCTTCGGATTTAGTACCGGTACCTTGCCGTTTTCTTATTTGGGTTGCCCGTTAACTTGTGGGAGAAGGAATACGGGGATGTTTAGTTATTTGCTGGATAAAATCTGTTCGAAGCTGACGGGCTGGCAGAACAAGATACTTTCTCCTGGGGATAAGTTGGTCCTTATTAAGAATGTACTCTCATCTATCCCTATGTATACATTGGCCGCATGTTGTCCTCCCCGGGCCGTTCTTAGGACGATTGAGAGGATGTTTGCGACTTTCTTCTGGGGTAGCAAGGATGGGGTGGCTAAGAGGAGTTGGCTGGCATGGCGGTTCGTTACGCGGACTAAGTCCGAAGGAGGCCTCGGGATCAAGTGCCTGAATGATATTATGGATGCCTTTTCTATGAAGCTTTGGTGGAAGTTGAGGCTTGGGAAGGGCCTTTGGGTGGAGCTTCTTAAATCAAAATATTTTCGTAAGCGTCATCCATGTGATGTGTTTATGACTTCCAAGTGCTCCCATATTTGGCGACGGATTTTGCGGGGGAGGAAATTGGCGGAACCGTATATCTCGTTTAGACTTGGGCGTGGTGAGGGCTCAGCGAGGTGCGAAGATTGGATCCCGGGGGGTCCTCGGTTGAATAGTGTGGCTATTCCATCGGATGTGGCGGTGACTTCTGGGACCAGACGCGGAACGGGGAGACGGCCTCGGGTGCGGAGACGAGCACAGGTGAGGGAGTCTGCTGATTTCGGCCGGACGGGTCATTTGTTGGCCAGCATGGAGGATCGGGTTGGGGGAGAGGGTGCTGATTCGACGGCGTCACAGCGCTTGGGCACTGGGGAACTTCGAAGATCGGCCAGATTGGCTGGGAGAAGGGTGGTTCTTCCACAACGCACGGTGACTGTTCGGGCTCTTTCGGATAGGGGAAGGAAGATCAGAGATTATAGGGCGAGAAATTCTGATAATGGTGACCCGGTTATCCGATCTTTTTGGATAGCCACTGGATGGGATCTATCTTTGTTTTTGGAGCAGTTTGGAGTAGAGGCAGTGGGGCGGCTCAGAGAGGCGAATCTGGCTTGTACTTCGGCTCCTGATTCACTAGTTTGGGGTGAGCGGAAAGGTTCTTTTACGTTGGTTGTGGCTTGGAGATGCTGTCGGATCTCTCACCCTACATCCATCACTTTTTTCTAATATATGGAGCAAGTGTATCCCGGCGAAGTGGAGCATTCTGATGTGGCGGGTCTGTCACAACCGGCTTCCTACGGATGACATTATTCAGAAGATTGGATTCCATCTGGCTTCCAGGTGTCATTGCTGTCAGGTTGGGCATGGGGAGACCCTTCAGCATATATTTTTCCACGGGGATCTTGCTAAGACGGTTTGGTCTGCGTTCTGGGGTTTCTTTAAGGCACGAATGCATAGTGACTTTCTAGTTTTTCTTCAGAGGTGGTGGCGGGGTCAGGGTAGTCATCATCGAAGATCACTGGCTGGTGCGATCATTTGGGTGCTTTGGAAGAACAGGAACAAGCATCGATACGAGGGCCGAGGAGCTGGATCGGACTTCTTGGTTTGGGAGGTGAAGCGACAGTTTCAGAAGTCGCTTTCGAGTTGTCGCCATCTTCCGACTATTCCTCATTGGGCTTTAGAGTAGAGTTGTTATTTTATTTTCCTTTTTTGTCTTGGTTACCATGAGGTCGGATGTACTCATTACCCTCTTTTTTCAATAAAGGTAACGTTGTTTAAAAATATATATATATATTTATATTTATATATATATATATATATATATATATATATATATATATATATATATATATATAAAAGAAAGTAACTGATGTATTGAGGAATTAAAAGGTGGTTACAAATAGGCGGGTCACAAAAGTGCATTGCACGACCACAGGCGGATCATCAACATAGGAGAAACACAAACTCCTCTACACTCCAAAGAAAAGCTCCAAAATAATCTAACTCTCCTACTCTAACCTACTGCCCAAGGAAACGAGTCAGGGGCTAAAGAAGACGACGACACTGCCAAGATTTCGAACACTGCCTCGCAATTTCGGAGATCAATTGCTCGGGAAGAAAAATGGAGCCTTCATAACGATGTTTATTGTGATTTTTCCAGAGAACCCATAGGACTGCCATCACGATTGAGGAGTGCTCCGGCTTGTGTTGACTCTCACCCCATACGAACTGGCGGGATTGAAGAGTGGTGTCATTAGAGCAACCGATACCGCAGGAAGACTGGAAGTGGTCCCAGACTGTTCGATCGGAGCAGCCGGAAGAGAAGATGTGGTCGATGCTCTCAACCACCGATAATTCACAGCAGTGACACTTCGATGTGGTGGCAATCGCGGACTGCCGCAGAACGTCGTCGGACGGTATTTTGAGGCGCACCACCCTCCGTGCCAAAATAGACCATTTGATCGGGGTCCAAGAGTTCCAGAACGGGTACTAAAATTGTGGCCCATGAAATGCGAGTCTAGCGCTCTTCCACGCGGAAGGAGTAGAGAAAGAACAGCAAGGGGTCGAGGTCCCATCTGAAAGCGTCGTTCCTGTCGGAGATGCAGAGACCGTCGGCCGCGATCCCGTTCGCTGCCTCTTCTCCGAAGAGCCGGATGATGAGCGGAAAATCCCACCTTCCCTCCACCGCAAGCTGGTGAATCTTGGGCGCTGTGACCTGTGGTGTTAAGAGGGAATGCTTACCTCGGCCAGTCCAGTTCTCACCGATGGCGTCCGCGTCACCTCGGCCAAGTTGAAGACTGATGTTGGATTCTCCCAGATACATCAAAGTTCCAATAGCACTAAGATATGGTACTTTTGGACCTAATAATTTTTTATTGTACTCTCGAGAATGGAATGGAACTTTCTTTTCATCTAACGGTCGAACAACCATGGGGCAACTCAGTAGATGAACTTTACCCATACAAAATATTTTCAATTTTTTTCTGCATAGGTAGAGTGATAGATAAAAATTTCATTTGATAAGTGTTCGATCTGTAGACCAAGACAAAATTTTGTCTTTCCAAGATTTATTTTGTCAAATTCTTTCATCAGATAATTAGCGGTTTTTTTGAGCTATTCGGGGGTTCTTACAAGATTTAAGTCATCAACATATATCGTAATAGTAGAGAATCCATTTTTAGATCTTTTGATAAAAAATACATGGACAAATTAGATTATTTATATATCCTTCTCTAACAAGGTATTCCTTAAGACGGTTATACCACATTCTTCCGTATTGTTTTATTCCGTATAGGGATCATTGTAATTTGATTGAGTACAACCCATTAGACCTTTTGTTATTTGCTTCAGGCAATTTGAATCCTTCTAGGATTTTCATATAAACGTCGTTATACAACGACTCATATAAATATGTGGTAACAACATCCATATGCCGTATATCAAGTTTTTCTGTGACTGTTAAACTGATCAAGTATCATAATGTGATCGCGTCGATCACATGGGAATATATTTTATCATAATCGATTCCAGGTCTCTGTGAAAAATCTTGTGCAACAAGTCGTGCCTTGTATCTCACAATTTTATTGTTCTCGTTGCGTTTTCGTATAAACACACATTTGTATCCAATAGGTTTCATACCTTCAAGAGTTTGAACTACTGGTCCAAATACTTTACGATTTTCTAAGGATTTAATTTAGCTTGTATCACATCTTTCCAATTTGGCCAATCATTTTATGTCGACATTGTTCAATAGATTTTGGTTTAGGATCCTCATTTACTATATCAAGTGCGACACGATAAGCAAAAACATTGTCTATAGTTTTTTTTTATTCCAGCTTTCTCTTGTACTCATATAATTTAAAAAGATTTCTTCTGAAATTTGTTCATCGTCATGTGGCTCTTCAGGAGCTACCTTGGACTGATCATTCAAATTTTCTATAGTGGTTTTATGTTTTGAAACTATTTTCTCTTCAGAAGTAATTACTTGTACCCTTTTCTTTCGAAGATTTTTATCTTTAGCGCCAACATGGCGTCTACGTTTCATGCATGGTTTTAGTGTGCCATTATGTTGTCCTTCAGGAATATCAATCCGTGCTGATGTATTTAGTGTCGGTATATGAGATTTTATCACTTTTTTAATATCAGTGAATGCATCTGGCAACTGATTTGTGATATTTTGCAAATGAATGATTCTTTTCACTTCTTGCTCACATCTTCTTGTGCGTGGGTTAATAAAATATGGTACATTTTATGTAATTTACGTCATTCTACAGGAAATGACATCTTATCTCTCCCTAAGGGTGGAAAAACGGAGTCATCAAAATGGCAATTAGCAAACCTTGCCTTAAAAAAATTGCCCATCATGGGCTCAATGTATTTTATTATAGATGGGAAATCAAAAACAACATAAATTTCAAGACGTCTTTGTTGTTCATCTTTGTTCGTTTAGGTGGAGAAATGGGAACATAAACCACAAAACCAAAAACTTTTAAGTGTGAAATATCAGGCTGCTGGCCAGAAACAAGTTGCAATGGTGAATAATGATGAAATGAACTTGGTCGAATACGGACCAATGCAGCTGCATGTAATATTGCAGGTCCCTAATCAGAAGTGGTTAAACTAGAGCTTAAAAGTAAAGGTCTGGCAATCAATTGTAACATTTTAATAAAAGACTCTGCAAATCCATTTTAAGTATGTATGCTAATTGACAGACAATAATAATTAATTACTTGAGATGTATATTCACCAATATTATCAAGATGAATAGTCTTAATGGAATAATCAGGGAATTGAGCCCTTAATCTTATAATCTGAGCAAGAAGTTGGGCAAAAGCAACCGTTTGTGTTGATAGTAGACTTACATATGACCATCTATATGGTGCATCTAGCAAGACCATAAAGTAACGTACAAAACGGTCCACATGATGGGTCAATAGGCCCACAAATATCCCCTTAATATTCTTTGTAAGAACATAGGGGACTCAAGATTAACTTTCATTGGAGATAGTCTTACAATTAATTTTTCTTGTGAGCATGCAACACACACACAATCAAGAGGTAAAACAATCTTCTGGTTCTTTAGAGGATGTCCACATGAGTTTCTAACTATTCGATGTATTATACTTGATATATCTAGGGTAGCCAAGTCGATCATGCCAAAGCATAAATTTTTTTGGATCATTAAACTTCTGGTTTATCGCAGTGTTAGATTCTATGGCATTTATGTTTGCATAATACAATCTTGATGAGAAAACTGTAAGTTTTTCTTTCACATGCTTCTGGCATGAATCATTGGATGTAATACATAGATATTCCATATTCCCCTCATTCATAGTCTCGATATGGAAACCATTGAGACGTATATCTTTGAAACTTAGCAAAAAAAAATTGACTTGCTAGAATACAAAGGCTCTTTCACCAAAATATTTGTTCCACCTGGTAATATAATATTTTCTCTTCCAGAGCCCTCAATTAGTTTTGTAGTACCAAAAATTGTACTAAAATTTGCTTTTGCCAATTTTAAGTCCGAGAAGTATTTTCGATCTCGAAGAATTGTGTGCGTTGATCCACTGTCAACCAGACATATATCTCCATCGTTGGAGTTGTTCACTGCATCATTATTTTTCATATTTCTATAAACACAAAATAAATGAAGTAAGAAACATTATAAAACTTAAATTTATTAATTCGATATTATAATGACCAAGACTTAAACTTAGGAAAATAGAGTTCAAATAGTCTAAATCATAACACAATCATTTTTGTTCTTTCCATCTCCATCATTAGCATCATCACCCCAAAACTTAATCGCATTAATTCCTTTACTTGGCACGTTTAAGAAATCATCAATATTCAAATGAGTAAATTTTATTGGATCATTCTCATTTTCAACAATTTTACTGAAATCTGCAAAATTGATTTCTTTCTCTTTTTCTTTACCCTTGATAAATGCTTGGTAAAGGTCAATTAGGTGCTTTGTTATACGATAGGTACGAGACCAATGTCATTTTGCTCCACACCTATAGCAAGCCTCTTCATAATTCTTCTGAGAATCTATTTTTGCATCTTGTTTTCCGCCATTGTTGTTCCACTTCAATGGCCCAACCTTCTTATTGAAGCATGATAATTAGGACCACCATGGTCTCGAGTTTTACCACGACTATAACTATGACCATGACCACAGCCACGATCGCGACCATGACCGCAACCATGTCTTTGTCTATAGTTATTTGTATTCGCTTCAAGGAATGGCTGTGATCCAGTATGGGGAGTTATGGTTTTTCATTAGGACCTTATTATTTTGTTCAGCAATAGGTAGGTATGAGATCAATTGAGAACATTTTAAAATCTTTTTCATGGTACTGCTGTTACAGGAGCATGTTCGTGGCATGGAATGTAGTGAATGTCTTTTTTAACATATCTCAGCAACATTATCTCCGCATAATCTCATTTGAGACACAATTTTGAATATTGTAAAATTATATTCGTTTACCGTTTCGAAATCTTGAAACCTCAGGTGCATCCAATCATAAGGAGCCTTTGGGAGTATCATACACTTTTGATGTTCATAACGTTCCTTCAAGTTTTTCCATAAAACAGCTGTATCTTTTACTCCAAGATATTCATATTTCATCCCTTCCTGTAGGTGATGTTGAATGAAAATCATTGCCTTTAATTACTTTATCTTGTTCGCTTGCCTTATTTTTCCTTTGATGGCATATGCAAGGTTCTTTGCACTCAAATGGATCCCATCCTCTAGAACCTAAGTCCAATAATTTCTTTCGAAAATATCAAGAGCAACGAACTCAAGCTTGGTGATGTTTGCCATATGTCTGAAAAAGAAATATTACTTTAGAATATGATACACATACTCAAATCTACAAGTTTGAGTTTTGTCAATTAGGCTTCAAGACTTATATTTAATAAAGGTTTGGAGATGAAACTTCAAGTTCATCTAAATACAAAGCTCTAAGATATTTGCCATAAGTCACAAATTTTGGAGCTAATAAAGTCACTCGAGATAATCAATCCTAGATTAGTAAGCAATCCAGATAATTTTATCAAGACTATTAATTAAAGGTAGAAATCAGTGGACAAATAATTAGACAAAATTTGATAACATGATTAAGGGGAATTAATAGCCACTAGAAATTACTCTAAATAAGATGACATAACTGAAGGGATGAGAAGGTGCAATTTTTGTTTTTTATTGAAGTGATATGCTCAAGACGAACATGATTAAAAAACAAACCATAATCAAACGAATCCATAAACAAATATAGTAATATATTTTGGCTATTGGATCTACTATTGGATATAACTTAAAAATGGATGAATAAAAAAGACCAATATTATGAATAAAAAGTCATCAATAAGCAAGCCATGACTTGGTAGAAAGTTGCATCAGGTAGAGAAAGATAGCAGCAAGAAGAAAAGTCAGGATGTGAAGCGCCAATTTGCTAAGAGTGATTCTATCATGTGAGTAGCAGTGCCATATGAGTAAGTATTTACAAGTAAGTGAAAATAATTTCTCAATTGGATGAATTAGTGAACAACCAATAGTAAACTAGGAGCAGAACACCAACCAAAGGTATCTACTGTTGGGCTAAAAAAATAGAATCTTGTGTGGGTTAGTTTTGTTAACTCCAACAATTTTCAACCCCAAAGGTGAATATATTGATAAAAATTGGCACCGGCTGCAGGAATAAGAAACCATCCAACTGCCATATGAATGTATGAATAAAAAATTAAAAGAATGACAGAAGTTTGACTTACAATATCTTTGAGCAAAGTCGTGCTGATAACTTACAATTTCCTTGAGCAAAGTCGTGCTGATATCGTGTTATACTTTAGAGGAGAATAAGATAGAAAATATAGAAAAATAGTGTAACGCCTCAGTCCCAAAATACGTAGGACTAGGAACGTAGACATGTCAGCTGTACTCATACGAAGTACACTCCAATATATGGAAACCTCGTATGAATACATAAGCTGTAAAATGCAGTAGAACCATAACTAATCTCATCCACACAAAAATAAATGAATAAAAGATATCATATAATGGTAATGAATTGTCTTGATACAATATGTTGGGCGGAGACAAATCCACTACCAACAAATAAAGGAAATACATGAGAAAAGAAATGATTTTGGCGAGCGAAGCGAAGACGATCAAAGTGCAATCATCCTCGAAGAAATAGAGATGATCATGGCTACGGCCAGAACACCTGCGAAAGACAAGAGCACACACCTGGCGAGATAACCAGGTCCTCAGAGGGACGTAACAAGACACATAATATCATGCCATATAAACTGAATAAATACTGCTCAAATAAATAAATCAATTGAATTATAACATGGTCCAATACACACCTATTGAACTAGCTTATCATCCCTCCAACCAAACAAGGACAGGAGATGGTAAACTAATTCACGGTGACGTATCTTTTCATGCTATGAATCCAATATAGTATCCGGACCCCAACAAGGTTCAATACCTTCTCATCGAAGTAGTAAGTCATACCTACAACCAAACAAGGACAAGATGTGATGAACTAATCCGCGACAAGTTATTGTTCCAAGCCACGGTCAGATACAAGTACCCAAACCAAAAGTACTTGTACCTAACGGATAAAGGTGCCTAACCGTTCTAAGTGAAATGTAGTTTAAGAACAATCCTTCCTACGCATGGGCCCTGGCTAAATAGGATCGACATAGTCCTCCCTTGGGGCACCAGAGGCCCAATCAGTAAGAGCATAACGTTCCGCAGAACGTCAGTGGCCGTCAGTAATCCTGGGTAATCTGACCCGCGTCTCCGACGGAGCTCACGGGTTACAAAAGGAAAAGTACATCGAAGCCTATACGCTAAGGAATTATCCTCCCCGCCCAATGCCTACTATGTTGTATCCACAACATTAATCTCTATAACCGCTAAGTCAAACTAGCATGCAACTTCTATTAGCGGTTAATCCTATCGCACGGCTTATACACACCGGTGGCCAGCCAGTCACGCATGTCCGTGTTCTACATGCGACACACAACTTCGTGTTACAACGTGTCAAGGCCAATGGATGCAACACACAAGGTGGTCCCTTAAATCTAGGTTTAATGTGTAAGAAAAATAATACATAGCAAGAATATAAATGAACAGTAAGTTCTAACAGGTTATGCCATGTATCACAGTTTATTTTGCATAAAGAAAATAATAAACAATGCATAAAATATGAGCTAAAATAAGTAAACAGCAAATGGCAAGGTGTCTTGCCTGGTAGAGCGCCTGGTGTGCTGCGATAATCAATGTGGCACAAACTTCGACTTCGGTGCAACAACTGTGCAAGGTGACCTCTGATGTCGGTACGGACGGTTCCATTGGGTTCAGGACGGTCAAATTAGTTAGAGTGGACATAAGGTAGTACATAATTGGTGAGAAAATGGAAATAATGGGTTGGTCATGGTCTGGACGATAATCGAAAGATTTTGATCGAATAATATGAATTTAGAAAATTATTTATAACCTTGAAAATTGTATTTTATTATCTCAAATATTTTGTAAGTGGTAAAATCGTTTTAAGTCCAAAACTATAGTTTACGCAGTAAAAATATTTTATATAAATACTTGAAAATATATTTTATTAGTCAAACTAGTTTTTGGATAAATACTTAAATATAAAAATTATTTTTAGGCTAAAAATACTTTAAGGTTGTCAAAATAAATTTATAGATATAAAACTTTTAGTAAAAATAATTTAGAGAAAATTTTGAAAATATTAGGAAACCGATTTATCATTTGGAAACTATATTTTTTTTATGGGTCAAAAATAAATACTTGGAAAGGACTAGAAACTTATTGTATATAAAATATTTTTAGAAGTAGTTAAAATCTAGCAAGTGATTTAGGGCAACAAACTAACTTTTGTCAAATATAAATTTGTAGGTCAAAATATATAAGTACCCTAAAATAATCTACTAACATATCTTTCATGAACAAATTAATATTAGTGCTTTATAAATCTCCCAACATTTAGAAATACATTACTACAACAAGTAATACTAATTAGGTTACCATATAATATAAAATAAAATACAATTTAATCAAATATCTACTGTTAATAAAAAAATAAAATAGAATAAATAGAAAGTAAAAAAGAAGGAGTATTTACTGTTAATAAATAAATAGAATAAAATAAATAAAATAGAATAAATATCCACTATTGTCTTTCTGCAAATGAGAGAAAGAACGAAAGAAAAAAAATAAATGGGGAAGTGAGTGAGCGGGAGGGGAGGCGGAGGAATCGGTCGGCGACGGGGGTTTAGTGGAAGCGGCGCACGAGCTACGGCGGGGTACGGCTGCACGTGGTGCGGAGCTCCGACGCAGGTTCGAGAGGGATGCGGCCAGGGAGAAGGAGAAGGGGCAGCGACCGCACGGATCCGACGAGGAGGTGGAGGTAAGTGTTGGTGGTTGAAAATTTTACGGTTTTTGGCTTCTTTTTCTTTTTGGGCACGGCCGGCCGGCGATGGCCGGGTGGCGGTGGTTTATGCTGTGGTTCAATGGGGCGTGGCAAGGGTGTGTCGAGGCTGGCTGCGGGATGGTATTGGGGTTTAGTCGGAGGTGGTGGCGGCAGGCTGGTCGGAGGTGGGTTTTGGTCGGGATGCTCTGTGGGGGTCGCACCTGGGGTTTTGGAAACCACGATGGTGGCGTGGCGGTGGCGATCGGGGTAGATGGCGGGGTTTCAACGGAGGTAGTAGCAGGTGGTCGTGTCACGGCATTGGGGTGCCGCAGGCTGCTGGTAGAGATGATGACGGTGGTGGTGTTGTTTGGCTTAGGGCGGTGGTTGTGCATGGTGATGGTGGAGGATTGGCTAATCTGCGGTGGCCGAGGAGGCTAGGGTTAGGATTAGGGCTAGGGTTTGTATTATGTCGGGGTGTCTGACACGGGCTGGGTTTGTGTCCTATGACACAGTGGAGTCGAAGTCGTGTCGGGGATGTCCGACACGAGGAATTGATGTAATTGTAAAAATGGAATAAGATTATGGATGGTGGTGTCACGCCCCAGAACCAGAATACTGGAGAGCGGGGGCGAACATAGCCAGCTACGTATATTGAAATGAAGTCCATCTCGCTATACGGTCACGGCTGTCTAGATATGAGGGTTTACTACAAGCCAACGGTCTCTTAAGGTCAAGCCTACTGTCTCAATCTCAAGCAAGTAATATAATCACAAGATGTTTGACCACCAAATATACAATAAAAGGCGTCCCAAATATTGCATATCAGCTGATCATGAAGCTAGTCGTACAAAATGCTAGGACTAGCAAGAGTTAAGTCATACATGATCAACCCTAGGATTTGTTAATCATGTTTACAGCCCGTAGGCGGACAGTAAGTAAAAGTGCATCGAGCTAACAGGTGCTCGTCGGCTAAACGCCTCAAAAGAATAATTTTACAATAGAGTGAGAAACAAAATAGAAAAAAAAACCACTTGTAGCCCGGATTCCTTCTAGTCGCCACCATCGGGCTGGAGGTTCGGTAGATCCTCGGGAGCTGCTCCAAATCTGGCCACACAAAACCAGCTGGGTCAAACCCCAGAAAGAGCAAGTGCCACAAAGGAGGCCACGAAATAAGAACAAAAGCCAGCATATCAGAACATAAGAAAATGAAAGAAAAGTACAAGTAATAAAAGTACAGCAGGACAATAAACGACTAGGGACGTGGAACCAATCCGGAAGCCAGGTTACAACCCGTAAACCAAACAAGGACCGGGGTTGTAACCCTTCGCCTGAATAGCTCCTTGTCCCTACCCAATTATTGTTTAAGCAAGTAAACAATCATGTTCAGGAGTACCAGGTGCTGGGACTAGACAAGACTTAGACAGGGCTAGATATCATCCATTCACAAGCAGCCAAGCAATTACTAAGGCTTACTACTTTAACTAACTAGGGTTGTCACAAGCCTAATTACTAACAAGATGCAATGAGAATTCCCCAGTCCCAAGCCCTGCAGAGTATCCAGTTATCCTTCTGCGGGTTGAGAGTATGGTTGGGTACATCGCCCAGGAGACGATATACCCTTAGGTGACTTAGAAGGTGCAACACATGACAGTGTGCTGGAAATGTGCTCTACTCGTCGGCAAGCTACAAGTCCAATTAAGAGCGCCCAGATAACAAGATTGCCTGTGACTGGAAATTCTCCATGAACTATAGTTTGATCTAGTCATTATCCTAATCCATATTCAGTGTGAATCCCTGACCGTGGGAACCAGGGAGTCAGTCCTAGACATGATGCAAGACAAGACAAGTGGATTGCACAAGCAAGCAAGCAGGAACACCCACGGTGTCAAGGTTGATTATACAAGTCAAGTTAGCCATCGTAACGGCATCAAGTCAAGTCAAGTTACAAGTCAAGTTGCAAGTTACAAGTCAAGAGTGCGCCGCCACGGGCCACTATCAAGTTATCAGGTTACAAGTCAAGAGTGCACCCCATCGGGTCACTATCAAGAAGATCAGAAAGTACCAGGATCGTAAATCACAGAATACCACGAAAACTGTACTAGTCATAGCGAATACTGAAAATCGTGTCAAGTCGTTTTGGGTCAAGATAGTCGTGCTGTGTGGAACAAAATCTCAAAACACAATCCACAAAAGAGGAGCCAAGCTCAAGAAATAAACCAATTCATCAGGGGCAAGTGGGTTGCGTGGGGGGGGGTTGATGGCGCAGGGGTCAATTGTGCCGGAAGCCAACTGCGCCGGGGTCCAAGTGCGCGGGGGCAGATGGCGCATGGGTCCAAGTGCGCGGGGGCAGATGGCGCATGGTCCAAGTGCACGGGGGCAGATGGCGCATGGGTCCAAGTGCACGGGGCAGATGGCGCATGGGTCCAAGTACGCGGAAGCAGATAGCGCATGAGCAGACGGCGCATGGATGGATGGCGCATGAGCAGACTGTGCATGAGCAGACTGCGCATGAGCAGACTGCGCATGGATGGATACGCGCTGGGGTTGAGCGCAGTTCGCCAAGGGGCAAGCAGCGCGATCGGCGCTGCGCTGAAGAGCGCAGGCCGAGAGGGGGATGCACAGTCCAGCACGGCGCTAAAGAGCGCAGGCTGCAGTCTTCGTCTCCAGGCCGAGAGCAAGCATCATGAACACCAAAAATTCTATTCATGTCTTGGTCAAGTCAAAGCCAAATCTAGATTTTCAAAGTTCTAACTTGAGTAAAATTGAGTTCTCTTCCACATGGAAGCATCAAAACCCACAAAAACCCAACTAAAATAGATCAAAACCATGTAAATCTGAAAATAGAGAAAACTTAGATATAGAACAATGGAGACTCCAAATCACAAAATGTCAAGTTCTAATGTTGATCTCCATGGCCTAATCTAGCTAATGGACAAATAAAAAGTGGTTCTCATGTGGTGGCAAGGTGCACTTGCCTATGGTGTTGGTGAGTTGTGTAGAGGAAGGAAGAAGAATGAGATGGAGAAAATAAATGAAAGAGTTATGAGGAGAGAGAAAAGGTTGGTAGGGTTTTAATGAGGATGGTTGTGGTGGAATGAAGGTTGAGCATAGGCTAAGGTGTTCCAATGCATATTAAACCAAACCAAACCAATCCTTCCCCACAAAATAAAACCAAGCCAAGTCAAAACCCATTTTACGAGAAAACCAAAAATCTGCAAGTCAGCCAAAATACAATTACAGGCCAAAATCTGAGAAAAAATAAAAATACAGGTCCAGGATACATACAAGCTTAACCAAATACGTGTTCTGAGATATGGTGTTACAACTCTACCCACCTTAAAAAATTTCGTCCTCGGAATTTAATCAAGGAGTTAGAGAGACAAGGATAAGTCATACTATTCATATGCAAGCTATACTACAGTCATCAAAAATCACGCGTGCAAGCAAGGACGGAAGTCATAAGGCATAAGGAAGACATTATACCTTATGAGTCAAACAAGTCGGATATCGCGATCGGATGTCGTCCTCACGCTCCCACGTTGACTCACCTAGGGAGTGATGACCCCAAGCAACGCGGACTAAGCTAATAGTCTTGTTCTTGAGTATCTTCTCTCTCCGGTCCAATATAGACACGGGCCTCTCCTCATACGAAAGGTTGGTACCAACAACCAATTCCGAATGGTCTAGGATATGGCTCGGGTCCGGGATATACCGTCGTAATTGGGACACATGGAATACATCATGCACCTCACTTAGCGACGGCGGAAGAGCGAGACGATAGGATACATCTTCTACTCGCTCCAGAACATCGAACGGCCCTATATACCTAGGACTAAGCTTTTCCCGCACGCCAAAGCGAATGACGCCGTGGTTAGGCGAGATCCTAAGGAATACATGGTCGTCGATAGCAAACTCTAAGGGTCGACGATGAGCATCGGCCCAATGCCACTGGCGATCTTGGGCAACTCGAAGACGATCTCTGATCTTTCTGACCACTTCAATGGTCTGGGCAATCATCTCTGGACCGAGCATCTGTCTCTCTCCAACATCGTCCCACGCTAGCGGGGATCTACACTTCCTGTCATACAGTACCTCGAATGGTGCCATCTGGATGCTGGCCTGGAAATAATTGTTGTACGAGAACTCCACCAGGTACAGGTGATCTTCCCACGAACCACCGAAGTCAAGGGTACAAGATCTTAACATGTATTCAAGAGTCTGGATCGTGCGCTCTGACTGGCCATCTGTCTACGGATGATATGCTGAACTGAACTGGAGACGAATCCCCAAATTCTCTTACAGGCTATGCCAAAAGTGACGTGAATCTTGAATCCATGTCCGAGGTGATGCTGACTGGCACACCGTGAAACCTGACAATCTGCTTGAGGTACATCTCTGCCAACTGAGCCGTTGACTGACCCACTCTGAATGGAAGAAAGTGAGCCACCTTCGTGAGCCTGTCAACTATAACCCAAATAGAATCTCGACCAGCTGGGGATCTAGGCAATCCAGTCACAAAATCCATGGTCACATGCTCCCACTTCCATTCTGGAATCGGCAAAGGCTGAAGAAGTCCAGCGGGCCTCTGATGTTCAGCTTTAACCTGCTGGCAAACCAAACACCGAGAGACAAACCGAGCTATCTCCCTCTTCATGCCATTCCACCAGAAGTGCTGACGGATATCACGGTACATCTTCGTGCCACCGAGATGAATAGAATACTGTGAACTGTGAGCTTCTGCCATGACCTCTTATCTGATATCTCCACTGGGTACACAAAGACGAGTGCCATGCCGAAGTGTACCATCTTCATGAATGTACAACTCTGGCCTTCTTCCTGCCTCAAACTCTGCTCTGAGCCGCTGAAGCTTGAATCTATGGACTGCGCCACCCGGATCCCCTCAACTATGTTGGACTGAACCTGTAGACTGGCCATCAATGCCACACTGGTAGGAAGAACCACTTCTATTCCCATCTTCTGAAGATCTGCCAGTAGCTCTGGTTGCACCGTCAGGAAATAAACTCCGGCTCTCCTGCTCAACGCATCTGCTACAACGTTGGCCTTCCCTGGGTGATATTGCAAATCTATATCGTAGTCCACAAGTAGCTCGAGCCATCTTCTCTATCGCATATTAAGGTCCTTCTGGGTGAAACATACTTCAGGCTCTTGTGATCAGTAAATATCTCCACTCTATCTCCATACAAGTAGTGTCTCCACAACTTGAGTGCAAACACTACGGCTGCCAATTCCAAGTCGTGGGTCGGGTAATTCTTCTCATGATCACGAAGTTATCATGATGCATAAGATATTACCTTCCCATGCTGCATCAAAACACACCCCAATCCTCTGCCTGAAACGTCACAATAAACTGTGAATCCTCCGGTCCCATCTGGAAGTGTGAGAATAGGAGCCGTTATCAAACCTCGCTTTAACTTCTCAAATGATTCCTGGTACTCTGCTGTCCAAGTAAACTGCATATCCTTGCGGGTCAACTGGGTCATCGGCGCTAAATCTTTACAAATCTGAAACGAATCGTCGGTAGTAGTCGGCTAATGCAAGGAAGCTACGAACTTCTGCCACTGAGCTGGGTACTGGCCACGTCTCGATAGCCACAATCTTCTGGGGATCCACTTCTACTCCTCCTCGGGTAATGATGTGACCCAAGTACGAAATGCGATCGAGCCAGAACTCGTATTTACTGAACTTGGCATACAACTGATGCTCTCTAAGCGTCTAAAGGACGACTCTGAGATGCTGCTCATGCTCTGCTTTGCTCTTGCTTTAGACCAGGATATCATCTAGGAACACGATCACGAACTGATCCAAGTAAGGCATGAAAACGATTCATGAGGTCCATGAATACTGCCGGCGCATTGGTCGCTCCGAACGGCATAACAAGGAACTCCCAATGCCCATACCTAGATCGAAAAGCTGTCTTCGGGATGTCTTGTTCTCTGACTCTGATCTGGTGGTATCTTGATCGCAAGTCTATCTTCGAAAATGCTGAAGCCCCTCTGAGTTGATCAAACAAGTCATCTATCCTCGAAGAGGGTATCTGTTCTTGATTGTCACTGAGTTCAAGGTACGATAATCTACGCATAGCCTGGACGTACCATCCTTCTTTTTCACAAGAAGCATCGGGCTCCCCAAGGCGATCCACTTGCACGAATGAATCCCTTGGTCCTGAGTTCTTCAATCATCTTGTACAAAATCTCTAACTCTGAAGGCGCCATTCTGTAGACTCGCTCTGATACTGGTGCTGCTCCGGGGATCAAGTCTATAGTAACTCAATCTCCCGCTCTGGCGGCATTCCTGAAAGCTCTCCTGGGAAACATCTGGAAACTTTTCAACTATCCGGGGCAACTGCACTGCTGCCACTGCCATCTGTAATACTGGAGAAGATGGCTCCACCGCGCCTCTGGAAAAGAAAACTCTGGCTCACCTGGAATGCTGAAAACAACCCTGCCAACATGGCAGTCTATCCTAGCATACTGGTTCCTCAACCAATCCATGCCTAAGACTATATCATAGTCTGCCATAGGGAATTCTATAAATCTAGCGGGAACTCTCTACCGCTAACTACGATCCGACACGAGGAAAACACTCGATCTACTCCCATAAACCATTATCTGTGTCGCGAATCGTGCAGACATGAATACGATGCACCAGAATCAAATAATACCGATGCTGGAAAGGAGTTGACAAGAATACTACCTGCCACTACCTCACCTGGGGCAACTTCTTCTTCCATAGCCATCATCACGGCCTGACCTCTAGCTGCGGGTCCCCTCTGCTGGAAACCTCTCTGTCTACTCTGCGCTTGGGCTTGGGTATACTGTTGCTGCTGCACAGGTGCTGGTCCCCTAACCGAGGGACTGGTTAGGTTGGACGAGGACGAACTACCCCTATTCGGGCAGGCTCCTATCTTGTGATCTGCTGCTCCACAAGCTAGGCACAATCCTTGCGCCCTACGACAATCTGCTACCACGTGGCCTGGCTTCCCACAATGAGAACATCCCATCGCGGAAGTCTTCTTCTGCTTCTGCTTCTGCTTCTGCGGGTACGTCGGGGTTGAATGCTGAACCGACGTCACTGAGGCCGCCCGCCTCGGAGTTCCGATAGTCAAACTTCTAGCTGCCGGGGCGGGAGCTGATGATTGGTGCATCTGACTGTGGGACCGCTTCCTACCTTCGGTCCTATCCACGATCCTCTGGGAGGTGTACTCATGCCTCCTAGCTGCTCTCAAAACTGCATCGAACGTCTGGTGTTCGAACTGCTCGACTGCCAACAAGATCTCCAAATGCAGTCCCTGCTGGAACCGCTGGGCCCGATCAAACTCGGTTGCCACCAAGGTGGGGGCAAACCTACTGAGTCTAGAAAACTCAGATGCATAGCTGTCGACCGTTCTGCCTCCTTGCTTCAAGTTGGTAAATCTCGTCTGCAGGTCCTACCGAGCTACAGCATCAAAATACTTCGTCTGGAATCTCTTTCTAAATACCGCCCAAGAAATGGGCGCCACCAATCCTATGGCTTGCGCTGTCCACCAACGCGAGCTAATCA
>JANAVB010015600.1:20200985-20215985 GCA_029216955.1 Iris pallida
CAACTGGGGCATAAGTCTTATCGTAGTCGATACCTTCTTCTTGATTGTATCCTTGAGCTACGAGTCGAGCCTTATTACGAGTTACTAAACATTCTCATTCAGTTTGTTTCGGAATACCCAACGGGTGCCAATGACCGGATGATCAACAGGCCTGGAACAGTTCCCAAACTTGATTCCGTTCAAATTGGTTTAATTCCTCTTGCATAGCATCTATCCAAAACTATCACACATGCTTCATCAATAGTTTTGGTTCTAGTTGTGAAATAAATGCAACACTAGAAACAATATCTCTACAGGATGTACGAGTACTTACTCCCTTGGTAATATCACCAATTACCAAATCCTTTGGATGATTAGCTGTAAATTTCAACCTTTTTGCTTCATTCTGAAGGTAGCTGGTTCCTGGATCTTCTCTACGAGGTTCAGCTAGTGCAGAGCTTGGTTGAGAATCAGCTGGAGTTGAGCTTGGTACAGATGTATCTTCGTCATTGTCATCAATCGTCATTTGATTTAATTCATCAAAGGTGACATTGATTGACTCTTCGATGATCATGGTACGTTTGTTGAAGACTCTGTATCCTTTGCTCTTGGCCGCATAACCTAAAAATACCTTCATCGGCCTTTTCATCAAATTTTCCCAAATTATCTTTTGTGTTAAGAATAAAATTTACAACCAAAAATTCTAAAGTATGAAACTGAGGGAATTCTATCAAACCATAACTCAAATGGAGTCTTCTTCGATTTGGGTCGAATTAGAACTCTATTGAGAACAAAGCAAGCTGTGTTGACAGCTTCAGCCCAGAAATATTTGGGTAGACTAAACTGGTTTAACATTACTCTGGCCATTTCGGTTAGAGTTCTGTTCTTACGTTCCACAACTCCATTTTGTTGTGGAGTCCTAGGGCAGGAGAACTCGTGTATAAAACCTTGTGTCACAAAATTGCTCAAAATCAACATTCTCGAATTCGCCACCATGATCACTTCTAATACGAGTGATCATGTAACCTTTTTCATTCTGAACTTTCTTGCAAAAGGCGACAAATTCGAATAATGCATCATTCTTGCGTGTCAAGAAATATACCCACGTGTAACTAGAGAAATTATTACAATTACGAAAGCATAAAGTTTACCTCCGAGGCTAGCAACTCTGCTAGGACCAAATAAGTCCATATGAAGCAATTGTAGAGGTCTAGTAGTACATACTGCGTTTACTGACTTGAAAGTAGATCTGGTAGCTTTGTTCCTTTCACATTGACTGCATACCGAATCCTTCTTGAATGTAATATCCGGTAAACCGGTACTAGCTTCTTTTGGATAATCTTGATATTGTATCCATATTAGCGTGACCGAGTCTCATTGCCACAGATGACTCTCATCACTCTTGGCCATTAAGCATCTACCTGAAATGTTAGTTTCTTCTAACAAATAGAAAACATATAATTGTCTTCCCTGATACCTTCAAAGATAGTACTACCAGTTGAGCTATCAACTATAGTACATTTGTCTTTGCCAAAGTTGATGCCATAACATGATCAGCTAGATGACTTATGCTGAGTAGATTATGTTTCAACTCGGTAACCAGACAGACATCCTTAATTACAGGATAGGAGACTTACCAACATCACCGATACCAATAATGTACCCTTTCAAATTATTACCGAAGGAGACATAGCCTTCCTTCTTTTTCTTCGACAGTGTTGCAAACAGGGTAGCGTCACCGGTCATATGCCGTGAGCAACCGTGTCGAGGATCCATTTGCTTCTAGCATGTGAAGGGTTCCACCTACAAAACAGTTTACAGATGAAACCTTTGGTACCCATTTCTTGTAGGGTCCTGAATTGTTAGCTTTAGGTATCCAAGCATAAACATTTAAATCTACAAGCTTTCTCATTCTACAAGCAGATGATATATGACCAATGAGGCCACAATAATGACATTGTGCATGTCGAGTGTTGAAAGCTGAGTGGTGTGCATAGTTGGTAGGTTTGGGTTTTCTAGTGTAGAAGAAAGCATACCTATAATCTTGTTTGGGCTTAACCTTTTGGGGTAAAGGTTTGATAGGGTTAGGTCTGACAGTGTTTGGCTTGGGAATGTTCCGATTTCTCGGTAAGTGACACGTGTTAGGGTAGGAAGCAGCAGGCTCAGGCTATTTTTAACCTAATTTCTAATCTTTTGGAAGTGTCATACAACTTAATATCAGAAGTAAGTGATTTATTCTGATTTGTGCACATTGAAGACTTTTCTTCTCTATAGAAAGTTCTTCCTTGAGTTGGTCAATAATTTTGTCTTTCTCTTCAGATGACTTGGTAGTCTCGTGTAATAAGAGCTTTATTGAAGAAAGCTCACCAGACTCACTAACATTATTTCTAACCTCAGCTAGTAGGTCGGTAAGTCTATCTATTTCACCTTTGTACTCTTTGAGTATCTTCTTAGAGGTCTGATACTTACTACGTTTCCTGTAATCAGTCATCAGGTCACTGAAGGCATCTCCTAATTGCTCAAAGGTGAAGTCATCATAAGTTTCTACAGGTTCAGTTGGTACCTGATCGGTTGCCATGAAGCATACATTTGCAGCGTCCTCTGAGTGTTCGTCTTCTGAGTCGCTGGCTTCACTCTCATGCCATATGTGGTGTTGGCATATTTCCGAGATGTTGATCTTTTCAGGTTGCCCTTTTCATACCTGTTGTTCTTCTTGCTCGATGATGAGTTGGTGGGATAGTCCTTCTTCATATGTCCTTTCTTCTTGCAGCCATAGCAGACAGCATCTTCTTGGTACCAGTTGTTGTTGTTCTCTTTGACTCTCTTCTCATGTCTCATGAATCTTTTGAACTTCTTTGCTAGGAGTGCTTGATCTTCAGCGTCAGATCCACTGCTGTCTGAGTCATCTTCAGCAGCTTTTCTGTGCTGAGCCTTGAGGGCGATAGTCTTCTCCTTTGGTGCAGGCTCTTCAAAATCTTGTAGCTCCAGTTCATGAGTGAGTAGCTTACCTATGAGTACTTCGAGGGACATAGTTGTGAGGTCGTTCCCTTCAATGATTGCAGTAGCCTTTAGAATCCAGTTCTTGGTGAGAGCTCGCAGGAGTTTGCGAATCTTTTCATGGTTACTGTAATCTTTGCCTAGGAGGACAAAGGATTTACAATATCCAAGAACCTCTCGAATTTTGTAACTGTTTCGTTGGGCTTTATTTCGAACGCCTCGTACTCTTGAGTAAGTCTGCTGACTTTAGATTCCTTGACTTGAGTCGTGCCTTCATGTGTGACTTCGAGTACCTTCCATACTTCATTAGCCGTTGTGCAGATAGACACCCTATTAAATTCAGTTCTGTCTAAAGCACAAAAGAGCATTAATGGCACGTGCGTCAAGACTGGCCCTTTTTTTTCATCCTCTGTATATCTGCTATGGGGTTTTTCAACTAAAACTCCATCAACATTTATACGAGGTGGCTTTTGATAGCCATCAAGAACAATGGACCATAAATCAAAATCAAGAGATTTCAAGAAGAAACTCATCCGTGTTTTCCAATATGTATAATTCGTACCATCAAACAGTGGGGGTCTATTTGTGGCCTGGCCTTCACTTGTAAATTTCACAGTTGCCATGTGTTTGCTGTGATCTATATAACAGTTAATTAAAATAATAAATAATTGCACTGTTACCTTTACTTTACCTGTAACACCCGCTCTGATACCAATTGTAGAAACGAAATAGTAAAGCGTAATACTCTAGAGGAGGGATGAATAGAGTTGGCAGCGGAATAATGCTAATTAAAAATGTTAGCAGCACAATCACAGAATATTAATCATAACTAAAATAATGTAAAGACAGAGTTAAGAGAGCAAACGCAAAGACAGCGATGTATACTGGTATCCCTCTGTTGAGGACTAATCCAGTCGGTAGAACTCTTGCTACCAGTTGAATCCACTATTGGAAAAACCGCAAGTTTTCTTACGAAGTCCTTGCAACTTCTACAACGCGAGCTTTGATACGAAGAACTCCTCCAACTTCAAATGTGAAGAGGTATTCTTCAATCAAGCCTTCTGATTACAATCTCTCAGAAACTTCTAGACCGTACCGCACTGGCAAATTGACTAGAGGATTGTAACTGGCTTGGATCTGAAATTGAAAGCTCTAGAAAACTCTTTGGAAGACTGAAAGCTTTAGATAGAGAGAAGATTGAAAGTGAATGAGTGAGTTGAAATGATCGAAATCCTTCTCTATTTAGGAGTTCCAAAAGCAGAATTCAGGGCAGAACTCTTTGAGCAAATCTCGGTCAAATCCGCAACTGCAGGAGGACCAAGTTCCAGAGATTCAAAATCACAACGGCCACCAACCGAACTCTCTGGCCGAACTCTGTCCGAGTTCTGTCTGGGTTAAGTCAGGGTTTAGTTAGGGTTTTTGAAAAGCTTTTGGTATTTTTGAAAACCATTTTGAAAACCTTTTGTAAACCTTTTTTTGAGAGGTCATTTTAAAAACATTTTAAATTATTTAGGGATAGCCTATTTGCCAGTATGATTCGGTGTACAACATATTCCTAGACTCAAGTAAAATGAAAATTATATTGCATAGGAAATACAGACTCGAGTTGGCAAACAGATCTTCAGTCTTGAACGGAGTGGATAGCCAATCTTGCTTATGTCCAAGAATCGAGATGTCCCAACTAGCTTTGTATATCCAGACAGAGTTTGATCAATTATTAAAATCAGGTTGACCATATGACCAATGGGCCAACATCATCCTCACTATCACCATTAGCGGTAGACCAAAAATGGCTGTCATGTCGCCCACACTTGGCGATATTTTAACAGTAGTGCTCAGTTGAAAGTATCTGATGCCATATTTATCTTCCATAAAAGTTCCTATCAATTTCTGAAGACCTTATTAAACCTTGGCCAATTTTGTGTGCCAACTTTATTTTTGTAGAATACCTCGACGAAAGTATAGAAACCGGTATTCTTCAAAGAATAAATAACTGGCTCGGGCAAACGACCGCCATCTTTTTTGACATCATCCATAAGAGTTACCATCGTCTTGAAAGAAGAACGGAAAACTCTTGAATGTTTATTCTTGACAGTTTTTTCCTGCAAGAAAAACAAAAAATTAGGTTTCTGTCAACTGTTGTCCGTCAATCTAACACAGAGAATGTCAATTTCCCGTGATTTTAACACGGAGAATGGCCGTTCTCCTGTATTTTAACACGGAGAATGGTCATTCTCCATGATTATAACACAGAGAATGGTCATTCTCCGTGACATCAACACGGAGAATGATTATTCTTCAGCACTTTAACACGGAAAATGGTCATTCTCCGTATTTAACACGAAGAATGACAATTCTCCGTAATATATACGGAGAATGACTATTCTCCTGCATTTTAACACGGGGAATGGACATTCTCTGTCAAGTCAACACGGAGAATGGAATTTATCCGTCAATGTAACAAAGAATGGCAATTCTCCATGATATTAACACGAGAATGACTATTATCCGTGATTTAACCACGAAGAATGGCCATTCTCCTGTATTTTAACGGAGAATGACTATTTTCCTACATGCTAACAAGGGAATGGCCATTTCCTGTGATTTTAACACGGGCCATTCTCCTATTTTAACACGGAGAATGACCATTCTCATGAATTTTAACAGAATCATGAACAAAACTTATAGTTATGCCTTTTTTTGCCCTTCTTTTTGCCCTTCTTCTTGATTACTAGTCTTTGGTTTATGTGCAACCTTCTTAAATCTCTGAACAATAGCTCTCTCTTCTATATATCTACTGTCATGCCCCGATCCCGCTAGGGTCGTCCGTCTTGCCTGGATCCCGCGGATCGATCGTCCTCGCTATGACGTGATGCCGTGTAAGCCTAAGTTGTGTGCACAAGGCCATGTACCTATACAAAACAACTAGTCAAGCGAAACACACACGCATGCACCCATTCATTGTAGAAAACCAAATATTGGAGAGAGAGATTTGAAATGGAAATACTTCTTTTATTGATAACTTGATAGAAATACAAGTACAAAGCTTTGCAACTCAGATTTGCCTTATATTGGCTACATGATTCTCTTTTAAAATAGTCACAATGCCCATACATGATATCCCTTTATTACATGCTGGAAAATAAAGACACCTTCAAAGAAAAGAACACTTGAAACTTGACTGGAATTGAAAGGAAGCTTCGAGGCAATCCACAGCTCTACTGGGCTAGACGAGCTTTAGTGCCTCTCCTGAAATCCCCTGTCTCCTTTGCTTTCTGAAAAGGATGCCCACAACGTGGGTTAGCAAACATCATGTACTGGCGAGAGGCTCTTCGCCGAAACTCACAAATATCTGCACTAATTCAATGTGGAGCTACATATTTACTAGTGATCTTTCTACTTGTCTAGGTTCTTTTTAATAATTCATAAGAAATATGACAGCAGAAATATTCATAACCAACTTACCATCGCCGACAGTCATCCCTGCACAAAATAGGTTAGCACAATTTGCATATATATAAAGCATACTCATTTTCCGTCCCTGTATGTTAGGCTTGCAATAAATCTCTGTTTATATGCATGAACCTAACTATTGGTCCATGGGTATTTCCATTACTAGCAATTGGAACTTCTAGCCCAACTACCAATAGACTGACACCCCCTCTTACTGCGGGGACTTCTAGCCCCAGGTGTCATGTTCTCTCCTAGGCCGATCGACTCCAGGTGCCCCCAGAATCGATCGAAAGATTACCACCTTGTGCACAAGTTGTCTAGGCCAATGCGAATGCAGCTATCAAATAATTTACTATGCATGAGTCTAGGCAACATGTAAATATTTCTATTTCTTCTTCTTCTTGCACGGTCAAGCCATAATTTCCATATCGAGCTATCTCTTTTAGGCAATTCATAAGAGCATACAGTTCATATTAAAGCAAGCAAGCGACAGTTCCAATTTATAGTGATTCATTCATTTAACTTCTCTTATCTTTTGTTATTGAGGTATCGTCGATCACAGGAACGAGGCAACAGAGTGGACTAGAGATAATTTTTATTAGGGCATACAAATAAATGCAAGCCCGGTTAAAGCAACTCACCAAGATTGAATCTTAGTTGAGAGAAGGAGGGACTTCACGCGCTGTTCAGTTCATGTCCTACATTGGCACCAACAGTTGATTAGAATACTTCGTCTCTTTCTCTCAAGATTCGGAATGAATACGAAATGCGATGAAAGCGAACAATGAAAACCAATCATCGAAAACCAACACGAAAACGCATTCATCAAAACCAAGCAATGAAAGAAAACATCCAACAAAACCCTTGGATTCATTTCAATAGAAGCCAATCCATCAATTGGAAAGGTTCATTGCATTTCATCCGTGATCAATCGATACGGCAAAGGTTTTCCTAAATACTCAGTTCAAGACTGAGTCAACAAGCCGTAGGTATTACATAGTGGACCGCGAGGAGCGGGGCACTACATAACAACCCACAGAGAAAAAGTTTTGTCCTCAAAACTTTAGAAACAAGCTCTCACCTTCGCTAGTGTTGCATTCAGGATCGAGCAAGGTGGATAGATTATAGATGCGCGCTGTCGCAGTATTGGCATTCCGCAACTGCTGATTGTGAGGATGGTCTCGAAGCGACGATGGGCCTGGAAGCGGCCCACGCTCTTCCGTATCGTTACTGTTTAGCGGCCGAACTCTCTTATTCTGTCAATTCATAGCACGGTGGCCCTTTTGGCCAAAGTTGTAGCACTCTCCGTTGGCAGAACGGCAAACTTCCTTTGTGTGTCCATGCCTACCACAGAAAGTGCACACGGGCTTATTGTAACACCTACTTTTCTAAAATGAGGGTAATTTTGAACTTTTGTAAAAGTTTATTATTTAATAAGGATTTATGATTTATGGGAATTTTTAATTAATTTAATACTATTTAAAATTGGTGAATTATAATTTTGATGTGTTAGCTAGTGAACCCTAAAAATTTTGAGCCTAGAGATAACCATGACCATGGGGACCTAACCATGTGATTAGAATGACTATTTACAACTTTTTAGGCTAAGGGTATTTTAGTTATTTTATGACTTTTGAATTATTTAGGATTTTAATTAATTGGTGAATTTTATATTATTTTAATAATATTTAAATTGATTTATTATGATTTTGGTCATTTTTCATATTTTAATATTTTGGGAAAATTTTAATTTTAATATTTTTTTATTGGATTTGTTTAGTCGGATTTGAGTTTCGTCTCGTTCCGACTTGTATTGTGATCCGGGTAGCTTAAACTCTAGATGGGACCCAATATTAAGTTAAGCATGGCCCACAAAACCAACATTTAAGTTAGTTAAACTAATTTTTATTATGTTAGAATGGTTAAGTTAGAGACTCAAACTAGATCATTTTGACCCCCAAACTTGAACCTAGTCTAGACTTAACCATATGAGACTAGAGAGGGGCAATTAGGACATTTTCCATTAGCCCTAATGGACACTTTATGGCAGCCACCTTTAGGGGGAATGATTCATTTCATTCATTATAATCTTGCCTCTTTTATTTTCCTTTTGTTCTTCTCTAATTTTAGAGAGCCTTCCCTTTGATTTGATCTCCAAATCAAATCATTCCTTCACCAAATCTTCCCTCAATCATTCCTATTCTCCAAGGGAAGGGTGCTACCAAGGATTGGAAGAGAAGTGCAAGGAGGTGTCCACTTTGAGGGATCTTCGTATCGGAGCCGTGTCCTAAAGAATTTCATTGGGATTCTACTCCCAATAGGTAAAACCCATCCTCTAAATCGATTTTCTTTGCATATAAATTAGTTTTGAATCCGTAGGATCCATCCTCATGCATGTGTCCCCTTTAGATTCAAATTTGAGGCCATTTGGAGCTCTCTTGAGGATTTTAGATATGTATCTTGTGTCCTACTTGATAGATCCCAAATTAGGACACCCCATGTGTATGTTTGTATGTTAATAGTTTAAATAAATATTTAAATTCAATTTTAGAATGGTTAGAGAGTGGATTGATCTTAGTTAGGATGGTTAGAATGAGTTTCATTTGGATACCTATGTTGGTATCCAAGTATCTTGGCCTACATGTGTTTCTTTTGTCCAAAATAACTCAAATTCGTCATAATATTCATCCACATTTTTATTAACCAAAGCAACTTAGAAATCATAACTTTTAGCTTAGAACTCCTTTTAATCTTCCGTTTTTTTAAAAGAAGCATATAGAAGTTAGCTTTCCAAATATATATTTTAATAAGCTAAAATCGTTCTGAAACTTTTTGTAAAATTATTTGAGTCAGCTGTACGAAAGACGAACATGTTTCGGTATTTTCGCGATTCCGGGAGCTTCCGGACACGAAAATACGATCCGTTTGAAGTTCGGAAAGCTAATACGAAGGACTACGACATAATTTAATCCTAGAATTTAGTGAAGGCCCAATTAGTACAGTATTGATTTTAAGTAGAAGAGTGACTATACGACATAGACATTTTGTGTAACCTATGAGCCTATGTAGTATGGATATTAAATAAATGTAGAGTATGTAATGCATGATATGTTAGATGAATGAAATGATATATATATGATATGTATCATCTTTACATTAATGTATATATATGGTTGAATAAGCATGTAGGAATGCAATCAATGTAATGTATGTAAGCAATTCATAAATACATGAATGAAAGAATGATATACAACGTATGCATGAAAGTATATAATGAATGCTATATATGAATGCAAGGTATACATGTAATGATAGATATGAATGTATAATATATACATAATGTAATACAATATATAATGATAGCATGTATGGTAATGTAAAATATGATGCAAGCATGTATATGTCCATTGTTATTTCTTTTTCTTACATTTTTCCTTCCTTCCCTTTCCATTTCAGTTTTTCCTTTTTTTTTTCTTCTATTTTACATGTTGTATACAATATATAATATATAGATGCATGTAAGTATGTAATGTGCATGAATGAATGCAAGTATGCATATATGATACGTATGTAGGCATGTATACAATATGTATGTATACATGATATATATGTATGCATGTATGCAATATAAGCATGTATGAATGTATACATGTATGTTGTGTATCCATGTATGCATGTGTGGGTACGTGAATCAAATATGTATATAGTGATAACATGAAAGAATGTTATAAATGCATGAATGAATGTCATATATGAATGAATGAATCAAAGGTATCAGTAAAATATAATGCTTTGTAATGAATGTTAACTATATAATGTATAAAAGTATGTACGTAAATGTGCATGAATGTATATATCTATGTGACTATGTAAATATGCATGATGTAACATATGCCTATATTATAAATATGTATAATATGGATATGCATATATGTATTAAGGTATGTATTTATACATAGTATCTATTTTATATTATGCATTGTTGTGGTTCACATTGTCTTGTGATTGTGTGAGTGCTAGCCTAGGCTTGGTTAGGCCTAGTGAGACTTGTTAGACTTGTTTGGGCTAGGACTTGACCTAGTTGACCTACTTTGACTAGTGTAGTTGACTAGAGTTGACCAAGGGTTGACTTTAGCCTAGATTGACCAAAATATCATGTAGAATGCATTGTAGCAGTCTATTTTACTATTTTGGACATGTAGTGACTTGTACTGTTCTATAGGAGCCAGACACCACTCCTCAGACTGTATATTCTCTTCAGATATTCAGGATACCAGGCGAGTACATTCTCTGATCATTTTATATCATGTTTAGGAGTATGCTTCCTGCTTAGATTACTTTACTTGATGCTGACACGTTGGTACACGGATTAGTACTATATGGATCTTATCGTGCGATGTTATCCCCTTAGCGGATACATCGGGTATTTTGTGTTCGTGTACTTTATCATGAGCATCGTGTACTCCTTGTGTTCGTGCTTTTCGTGTACAAATCATGTGAAATCGTGTATACTCATATGCTCACATGATCTTCGTATGACTATACTTCGTGTGCAATAACATATCTTGGCTAGATCCTTGTGTATTGATTGGGGCGGGGGAGTAGAAGTGGTTATGTAATCAATCTAGTAGATTACTCGTGTACAACCTCTGTAGATTACTCCTTGTGCTCTGAATCACTAGTCACTGATAGTTCTCTATATATTGTAGCTATTTACTTACAGTCTCTCTCTTTACATCATATTGTTCTTCAGTTTCTTGTATCTTACTCTCTAGCATGTTTATATTTCCTAGCCTGTTATGATTTGTTGAGATGTACTGTACTCGCTCTTGTCCTGACTGGACCTGTTGATAAATTTTACAGATAGCTTGGAGGTTGCCTGCTAGCCTAGAGGAGACACAGTAGAGGTTGTATAGATAGCTAGGGTTTTTCTTATAGCTTATTTTCAGTTTTCTTGAGCTATATTTACTCTATGGATTACTATATTTGAGATTTGAGATGTTTTCCTGGATTTGTGTATCTTAGACACTTAGACTTTTATCTGCTGTATCTCTTTATGGATTTCATGTTTTATCTATCTTTTATCATGCTCTACCTTAGATGTGATTGAGACTGTATTTGCTATGTCACCTCCATTCGGAGTGTATATACTGTACTGGTACCTTTATATTGTTAGATGTTTGACCTAGGACACCGTTCTACCATCGACACTGCGGCGTAGGCTGGACGTACCCATGTTTCATGCCCTTACTCTAGGGTACGGGTCGTGACACTTATTATTTTGTTCTCCGCCAATCCTCTTTTCTCCGTCAGTCTTTTTTTTCCCGTCGTGATATCTTTTAGCGGGCTGATTCCGACCGTACTGCATTTTAGTTGACGACTTCTTCAGGCAAAACTGTTCCACCTGTAGCGTCGCCTCAAAGGCCTGAGAATACGATCCATATTCTCGGTTCAGCACACTCAACTGAATGTCATCATTCAGACCTTCAACGAACCGATCTATGTGAGTCTGTTCCGTGGGTAACATAACAGCAGCAAAATTTGCTAGCTTAGCAAATTCAGATTCATAGTCCTCCACGGACATATCTCCTTGTTTCAGTGTGATGAAGTCATTCTCCATCTTTTTGCTCATGGCTGGAGGCAGATATTGATCCAAAAATGCCTTCTTGAACGAGGCCCATAAAAATTTTCCATTCCTAGCCGTTGCGAACAGCGCTGGCATCTTTGCCTTCCGCCAGTCCTTCGCCCGCAACCGTAGAAGCAAAACGGCACAAACTACCTTTTTGCTACTCGGAACTCCTACGAACGCGAACAAACTCTCCATTTTATCAATCCAGTCCATCACCTTATCGGGTGATGTCCTGCCTTTAAATTTCGGAGGTTTCACGTCTAAGAAGTCCTTTGGCCTAAAGGAAGAGTGCCTTTGTGCCGGCTGGGGCTCGTCACCCTCCACGCGCTCAATCTCGGGCGTTTCCGTTGGTTTGGTCGTTATGGTGGTATCTCGATTTGCCGCAAGCGCCGTTACCAGTTGGGTCAAGGAATCCAGCTGCTTCTGTTGGGCCTCCAGTCGAGCCTGTTGTTTCTGGCCACGTTCCTCATTATCTTGCCCTCTGTAATTCCAACAATGTCATGATCCGTTCTATCGGATCTGTCGAGGAAGCTGGTCGAGGAGGGGCCATTTCTCTACAAAAGAGTATAACTTCTGTCAGTCTCAGAAAATATTATGGACTTATTGTATGGGGCATTACTTTTCATAACTCAAAATTGGGACATTTGAAAGCCATCGAAATACTTTATATACTTTTTCGAAAATGACATTTGCAAGAGGCCAAGGACGTAAAATTGTGCTCTGATACTACTTTGTCATGCCCCGATCCCGCTAGGGTCGTCCGTTTTGCCTGGATCCCCGCGGGATCGATCGTCATCGCTAAGACGTGATGTCGTGCAAGTCTAAGTTGGGCTTGCACAAGGCCATGTACCTGCACAAAACAACTAGTCAAGCGAAACACACACGCACGCACCAATTCATTACAGAAAACCAAATATTGGACACAGAGATTTGAAATGGAAATACTTCTTTTCTTAATAACTTGATAGGAATACAAGTACAAAGCTTTGCAACTCAGATTTGCCTTATATTGGCAACATGATTCTCTTTTGAAAGTAGTCACAATGCCTATACATGGTATCCCTTATTACATGCTGGAAAATAAAGACACCTTCAAAGGAAAAGAACACTTAAAACTTGACTGGAATTGAAAGAAAGCTTCGAGGCAATCCGTAGTTCTACTGGGCTAGACGAGCTTTAGTGCCTCTCCTGAAATCCTTCTATCTCCTTTGCTTTCTGAAAAGGATGCCCACAACGTGGGTCAGCACACATCATGTACTGGCGAGCGGTTCTTTGCCGAAACTCACAAATATCTGCACTAATTCAATATGTGGAGCTACATATTTACTAGTGATCTTTCTACTTGTCTAGGTTCTTTTTAACAATTCATAAGAAACATGACAGCAGAAATATTCATAACTAACTTACCATCGCCGACAGTCATCCCTACACAAACAGGTTAGCACAATTTGCATATATATATAAAGCATACTCATTTTCTGTCCCTGCATGTTAGGCTTGCAATAAATCTCTGTCTATATGCATGAACCTAACTATTGTGGTCCATGGGTATTTCCATTACTAGCAATTGGAACTTCTAGCCCAACTACCAATAGACTGACACCCCTTCTTCCTGCGGGAACTTCTAGCCCCAGGTGTCCTGTTCTCTACTAGGCCGATCGACTCCAGGTGCCCCCAGAATCGATCGAGAGATTACCACCTTGTGCACAAGTTGTCTAGACCAATGCGAATGCATCTATCAAATAATTCTACTATGCATGAGTCTAGGCAACATGTAAACATTTCCATTTCTTCTTCTTTTTGCACGGTCAAGCCGTGATTTCCATACCGAGCTATCTCTTTTAGGCAATTCATAAGAGCATGCAGTTCATATTGAAGCATGCAAGCGACAGCTCTAATTTACATGTGATTCATTCATTTAGCTTCTCTTATCTTTTGTTATTGAGGTATCGTCGATCACAGGAACGAGGCAATAGAGTGGACTAGAGATCATTTTTATTAGGGCGTACAAATAAATGTAAGCCCGGTTAAAGCAACTCACCAAGATTGAATCTTAGTTGAGAGAAGGAGGGACTTCATGCGCCGTTCAGTTCACGCGTCCTATATTGGCACCAACAGTTGATTAGCATACTTCGTCTCTTTCTCTCAAGATTCAGAATGAATGCAAAATGCGATGAAAGTGAACAATGAAAACCAATCATCAAAAACTAATACGAAAACGCATTCATCAAAACCAAGCAGTGAAAGAAAACATCCAACAAAACTCTTGGATTCATTTTAATAGAAGCCAATCCATCAATTGGAAAGGTTTATTGCATTTCATCCATGATCAATCGATACCGGCAAAATTTTCCCCAAATACTCAGTTCAAGACCGAGTCAGCAAGTCGTAGGTATTACATAGTGGACCGCGAGGAGCGGGGCACTACATCTACAACTTCTTCCTCTTCTCTAACTTGGGTTCCATTTGATGCTAATGATTGTGACATGGTGTGAAGATTGCGAATAGAGAGTCACTAACGAGTTTTTGAAGTAGGGTTTGAAGATTTTGGAGAATAAAACCTAGAATCAAATATAGCAGCATATGGAAGAAGAGGAAGAATCGAAACGTTTTTGTTTTGAAGAGTAGGTTTCATGGGTGTTTTCAATAAATTAAAAGGGCAAAAAGGACATGCCGCACCCTTTTATATATTTTTTGCTAATTCTGGGCACGCGATAAAATGTTATTTTATAGTAGATTTTTCATAAAACTTTTGCGGTTTTTGGGCATTTGATAAATTTTCTCAAAGATAGATTATATAGCAGCAAGATTATGAAACAAATAAATATTTTGATATAATTTTCATCCCACATTTTAAGAAGATTATAACTCCATAAAACTGTATTCCTAACCATTTGTTACAAAACAAATGAACATAATTCATTAGATAAAAGAAGAAGAAA
>JANAVB010015600.1:20220985-20380985 GCA_029216955.1 Iris pallida
GGCCATTTTGTTTGCTGGCCGCATGTAATTATGCATTTCTTGCATAAGCATTTGTTGCATGGCCATTTAATTAAATAGCTTTGGTCGCATAAGCATTAATTGTATGGCCATTTGTGCATGCAATTGCTTGCATGCCATTTGCTTGGCCGCATATGCTTCCCCCCTCCATTAATTGCTTGGCCGTATATACTTCCCCCCCCCCCCCCAATTGCTTGGCTGCATATGCTTCTTCCTCCATTAATTGCTTGGCCGCATATGCTTCTCCCTCCATTTACTTGCTTAGTCGCATATGTCCATTAGAGTTGCATGGCCGCATATGGCTGACTTGCATGGCCACTATTTATTATTGGCCGTATGGCCATTAGTATTTAATGTTGGCCGTATGGCCAGTTGTATGGCTGTATGGCCTTAGTAATTTATTGTTGGCCGCATGGCCAGTTGCATGGCCGCATGGCTATTAGCAATTATTCGTTTTGGTCGCATGGCCATTAGTCTTAATTGCGTGGCCGCATGGATTTGCTTGCATGGCCACATGAACATTTATTGGCTGGCCGCATGGCAATTTCATGCAGCAAGTTTCTCCTGAGCCGCATGATTCCTCCACAGCCCTTGTCCCTGCTAATATTTAATTACTATATGTATGCTTGTGCCATATTAATTTTTATATGTTGCCTGACACGATGGTGACCCATTGTGGTGCACTTTTGACAAATGATATGACATGATAGGGGCCCATCGTGGTGCACTCCTGACAGTGAATATGACATGATATATATCTCGAAGGCTGTTGCGACGGCTAGTATGTCATGACAAGATTGAATGGCCTGAACATCGTGGATGATTGTGTTTGTACAATTGAACCGGTAATGTTTGCATCATGTCTAGGACAGGGATCCCTGAGTACCACGGTCAGGGGTACCTACTGTAAATGGCTAAGGCTAATAACTAGAATAATTCAGTAGTCATGAGAGATTTCCCCAGTTACAGGCGATCCCGTTATCCCGGCCATCATTGTTGGACTTGCAGCCTGCCGACGAGTAGGGCACAAGTCTAGATTCACTGATATATAGAAAAGAACGAGGCACTGCTTAATGAATCCAAGTCGCCTGGATAACCTGGATTAGCTGCAGGGCTTATGGCTGGAGGAATATCTCACTACATATTGCTAGTAACTAAGGCTTGTGATAACCCTAGTTAGCTAATGTAGAAAGCCGTAGTCACTGATTAGCCGGGAGCGATGGTATGGTGTAGTTTCAGTGCTCGATTATTGCAGGCTTGATCGCATGATTGTCACTTTTAACAATAAAGATCAGAGGCTAAGTTCTGTTCAGGTAAAGGGTTACAACCTCGATCCTTGTTTGGTTTAAGGGTTGTAACCTGGCTCCCGGAGCAGTTCTGAGTCCTCTCTTCGTTTATTGTCTTATTGCACCCTATGTCATGATTGTTATGTTTTACCTTACCCACAAGATTTGGAGACGGAGTTCTATTCAGGTGAAGGGTTACAACCCCGATCATTGTTTGGTTTAAGGGTTGTGACCTGGCTACTTGAATGGTTCCCTCGTACTCCATTATGACTGTTGTTATTCTTTATTATTAAGCTCTTTTGTAACTACTTTTAATATTTATTTCTGATATGCTGGTTTTAGTTCTTAAATGAAGCCTCCTTTGTGGCACTTGCTCTTTCTAGGATATGACCCAGCTGGTTTTGTATGACCAGATTTCGGAGCAGCTCCAGAGGATCTACCGACTTTCCAGCCAGATGGTGACCACCAGGCGTAACCAGGGCAACGAGTGGGTTTATTTTTGGCTCTCCCACTCTATTATAAAATTTTCCTTTTGAGGCATTTAGCCGGCGAGCACCTGTTAGCTCGTATAGCATAACTTATTACTATTTGCCTATGGGCTGTAACGTGATTGACAGATCCTAGGGTTGATCATGTATGACTAAACTCTTGCTAGTCTTTACATTTTTGTAACGACTAGCTTCATGATCAGCTAAATATGTAATGTTTGGGCGCCTTACTATTGTAAATTTGGTGATCATACATCTTTTGACTTTACTTGCTTGCTTGAGATTGAGACATTAAGGCTTGTTATTGACCATAGGAGACTGATGGATTGTAGTTAAACCCTCATATATCTACACAGCCGTGACCATATAGTGAGGTGGATTCTATTTTATTATACGCAGCTGGCTATGTATGCCCCCGCTTTCCAGTATTCTGGTTCTCGGGCGTTACATGGTTTAAATGGTGGCCCATGTAGGTCTTGTAAATCAAGATATGTGAGGGTTTATCGAATATATGTCTCAATCAGCACTCGCCCTTGATCTCTGCCCGTATCTTCTAATCCCTAAGATTTTCAACCTGATTACATGCTTGTATCGTTGATCTGTCTTGGTCCTTCTTTATTGTTCCCTATGTCATCTTCTTCAGCGGCATTGTTCCTGGTCATACTGATCGGCAAGGCGAAGCACCTCCCATGGACCAGCAGCAACCAGAGGATCAGGCCCAGCACTCAGGAGCAGCCTTCCGGGTCATGCCTCCCGGAGATCCAGAATCCCCGGTACATCCAGCCCAGCCCACAAGGCAGGATGATGGAGCCTTGGTTGGACTTATCAGGGAGTTGCTTGCATCGCAGGATCGTCGAAGAAATGTCTTGCATCAGGCAGTGGCAGATGCTCTGGGCAGAAGTGGACATCATGGGAACAGTGCAGCGAACAGTTTCAAGCGCCTGAACCCTCCATTCTTCGATGGCAGTGAAGATGCTATCGCTGCTGATGCATGGCTTCAGGACACAGAGGTGATATTGGAGGCAGCAAAGACCCCAGAAGATGAGAAGGTGGTCGTAGTACGCCTGCAGTTATTGGATCTAGCCCGCAGCTGGTGGGCGGCACAGGTCGTTGGACTAGTGGCGCCTATTGCCTGGACAGTATTCCGTGAGAGGTTCCGGACTAAGTACTTTGATGCTGCAGCTCGGTACGATCTACAGACCATGTTTACCAATTTAAAGCAGATGGGCAGGACGGTCGATGGGTATGCGGTCGAGTTTTCCAGGCTTAGTCGGTTTGCTCCCACCTTGGTGGCGACTGAGTTCCATAGAGCCCAGCGGTTTCAGCAGGGACTCCACCTAGAGATTTTGCTGGCGGTAGAGCAGTTTGAGCATCAGACTTTTGATGCAGTATTGAGGGCAGCTAGGAGGCATGTGTATACCTCCCAGAGGATTGTGGACAGGACCGGAGGTCGAAAGCGATCTCACGGCCAGATGAATCAGTCGTCAGCCCCAGCCCCAGCAGCTAGGGCTTTGACCATTGGAACTCCGAGAAGGACAGCTTCAGTTATGTCGATTCAACATTCAATCCTGACGTATCCTCAGCAGCAGAAGCAGAAGCAGTCTTCCCCCATGGACTGCTCTTATTATGGGAAGCCTGGACATGTTGTTTCAGAATGTCGCAAGGCTCGAGGGTTGTGTTTGCTTTATGGAGCGCCGGACCACAAGGTAGGGTCCTGCCCGTTCAGGACTGACTCATCACCAGCCATTACCAGTTCATCAGTTAGGAGACCATCTCCAGTACCGGTCCAGCAGCAGCTTCTATCCCCGAGGCCGTTGTCGACGCAGACCCAAGCTTTTCAGCAGCAAAGGCCTCAGCAGTATGCCCAGGCGCAAGTTCATAATAGGCAGAGAAGATTCCAGCAGAGAGGGCCGGTACCCAGAGGACATGGTCAAGTGTTGGCTTTAACCATGGGAGAAGAAGGAGTGGCACCAGGTGAGGTAGTGGCATGTACTATTCTCGTCAACACCTTTCCGGCTTCAGTGTTATTTGACTCTGGTGTATCGCATTCATTTATGTATGCACGATTCGCAAGACGGATATGACTGGAGCCCGAGTCATTATAAGTAAGGCTCAATATACTTACTGGTAACGGTCTTGTGGGAGTAGATAGAGTGTTTCCACGTGTCGGATCATGGTTAGCGGTAGAGAGTTTCCCGCTAGGCTGATAGAATTCCCGATGGCCGATTATGATGTGGTCTTAGGGATGGATTGGCTGAGGGACCAGTATGCTAGGATAGACTGCCATATTGGCAGAGTAGCATTCCAGGCGAGCCGAAGTTTTTTTTTTCTCGATGCGAAGTTGAACCTTCTCCTCCAATATTGCGGGTGGCCGTAGCAGCAATACAGTTACCCCGGATAGTCGAGGAATTTCCAGAGGTTTTCCCGGAAGAGCTTCCAGAAATGCCGCCAGAGCGAGAGATCGAGTTTACTATCGACTTAATCCCCGGGACAGTACCAGTGTCAGAGAGAGTCTACAGGATGGCGCCGTCAGAACTAAAGATATTGTACAAGATGATTGAAGAACTCAGAACCAAAGGATTCATTCATGCTAGTAGATTTCCTTGGGGAGCCCCGATGCTTCTTATGAAAAAGAAGGATGGTACGTCCATATTATGTGTTGACTATCGTACCTTGAACTCAGTGACAATCAAGAATAGATATCCTCTCCCAAGGATAGATGACTTGTTTGATCAACTCAAAGGAGCGGCATTATTCTCGAAGATTGATTTATGGTTAGAATACCACCAGATCAGAGTCAGAGAGCAGGATATCCCGAAGACAGCTTTCAGATCTAGATATGGATATTGGGAGTTCCTTGTTATGCCCTTTGGAGCGACCAATACGCCGGCTGTATTCATGGACCTCATGAATCGTATCTTCGTGCCTTATTTGGATCAGTTTGTGATCGTGTCATAGACGATATCCTGGTCTACAGCAAGAGTAAAGCGGAGCATGAGCAGCATCTCAGAGTTGTCCTCCAGATTCTTCGAGAGTACCAGTTGTATGCCAAGTTCAGTAAATGCGAGTTCTGGCTCGATCACATTTCATACTTGGGTCATATCATCACCAGAGGGGGAGTAGAAGTGGATCCCCAGAAGATCGTGGCTATCAAAATATGGCCAGTGTCCAGCACAGTTACAGAAGTTCGCAGTTTTCTTGGATTGGCCGGCTACTACCGAAGATTTGTTTTGGACTTTGCTCGGATTTTAGAGCCATTGACACAGTTGACCTGCAAGGAGGTGCAATTTGCTTGGATAGCAGAATGTCAAGATTCTTTTGAGAAGCTGAAGCGAGGCTTGATGACGGCACCGTTCTCACACTTCCAGATGGGACCAGAGGATTTTCAATGTACTATGATGCTTCAGGCAGAGGTTTAGGATGTGTTTTGATGCAGCATGGGAAGGTAATAGCTTATGTGTCACGACAACTTCATGATCATGAGAGGAATTACTTGACCCACGACTTGGAACTGGCAGCAGTAGTGTTTGCACTCAAGCTTGGGAGACACTACTTGTATGGAGATAGGGTGGAGATTTTCACCGACCACAAGAGCCTGAAGTATGTGTTCACTCAGAAGGATCTTAACATGCGTCAGAGAAGATGGCTAGAGCTGCTTGTGGATTATGATGTCAACCTGCAGTATCATCCTGGGAAGGCCAACGTTGTTGCAGATGCATTGAGTAGGAGAGCCAGAGTTTATTTTCTGACAGCGCAACCAGAGTTGTTATTAGATCTTCAGAAGATGGGTATAGAAGTTGTCCTTCCTACCAGTGTGGCATTGATGGCCAGTATGCAAGTTCAGTCCAGTATAGTTGAGAGGATCAAGATAGCTCAGTCTTTCGATTCTAAGCTTCAGCGGCTTAGAGTAGAATGTGAAGCAGGACGACGACTAAAATTATGCATTCATAAAGACGGTACACTTCGACATGGTAAGCGTCTTTATGTACCCAGTGGAGATATCAGACAGGAGATGATGGCGGAAGCTCACAGTTCTCAGTATTCGATTCATCCCGGTAGCACGAAGATATACCGTGATATCCGTCAATACTTTTGGTGGAATGGCTGAAGAGAAAGATAGCTCAGTTTGTCTCTTGGTGTTTGGTTTGCCAACAAGTCAAGGCTGAACATCAGAGGGCAACTAGACTTCTTTGGCTCTTGCCGATTCTAGAATGGAAGTGGGAGCATATAACCATGGATTTCGTGACTGGATTACCTCGATCCCCGGCCAGTAGAGATGCTATTTGGGTTATAGTTGAGAGGCTCACGAAGGTGGCTCACTTTCTTTCCTTCAGAGTTGGTCAGTCGACGGCTCAACTAGCAGAGATGTACTTCAGGCAGATAGTCAGACTTCACGGAATACCAGTCAGTATCACCTCGGACAGAGATTCGAGATTCACGTCACACTTTTGGCATAGTCTGCAAAAGAGTTTGGGAACTCACCTACAGTTCAGCTCAGCTTATCACCCGCAGACAGATGGTCAGTCGGAACGTACGATCCAGACTCTTGAGGATATGTTGAGATCTTGTACACACGACTTCGGTGGTTCGTGGAAAGATCACCTGCACCTGGTGGAGTTCTCGTACAATAACAGTTTCCAAGCTAGTATTCAGATGGCACCGTTCGAGGTACTGTATGGAAGGAAGTGCAGATCTTTACTAGCATGGGACGATATTGAAGAGAGGCAGATGCTTGGTCCCGAGATGATCACGCAGACAGTCGAGGTGGTCAGGAGAGTCAGAGATCATCTTCGCGTTGCACAAGATCGTCAGCGTCATTGGGCCGATTCTTATCGGCGTTCCCTTGAATTTTCTATCGACGACTATGTATTCCTGAGGATCTCGCCTAACCGTCGCGTCATTCGTTTCGACGTACGGGGAAAGCTTAGTCCTAGGTATATAGGATCGTTCGATATTCTGGAGCGAGTAGGAGATGTGTCCTATCGTCTCGTTCTTCCGCCGTCTTTGAGTGAGGTGCATGACGTGTTCCATGTATCCCAACTACGACGATAAATCCCAGACCCGAGTCATATCCTGGATCATTTGGAATTGGTTGTTGGTACCAACCTTTCGTATGAGGAGATGCTCGTATCCATATTGGACCAAAGAGAGAAGATACTCAAGAACAAGACTATCAAGTTAGTCCGTGTTGCTTGGGGTCATCACTCCTTGGGTGAGTCAACGTGGGAGCGTGAGGATGATATCCGATCGCGATATCCCGACCTGTTTGACTCGTGAGGTATAATATCTTTCTTATGCCTCATGCCTTCGATTCCTTGCTTACATGAATAATTGCTTGATTGCTTGACTAGTATAGCTTGCCTGTGATTAGTTTAGCTTGTCCTTGCATCTCTAGCCTCTTGATTAAATTCTGAGGACGGAATTCTTTTAAGGTGGATAGAGTTGTAATGACCATGGTTCATATTATGTATTTTGATATATGTGTACGTATTTTGACTCGTATTGTATGTCTCCACGCATGATTTATTTGGCATTTTATTGCTTGATTCAGTTCGGCTTGTTTAGCTTGGTTCGATTTGTGAACCAAACTCCTATCTACCCACCACCACCATCATCATTTATTAACCCAATACTCTTTCTCTATCCTCATTTACTCTTCTTCTTCCTCACCATTACTCTCCACCTACCAGGAAGGTTTAGGCAAGTGCATCTTGCTTCGTGGAGGAATTCCATTTTATTGTTCCACTGTCTTCCTCATGTGCTTCTAACCCACTTTAGTACTATTTAGCATTTTTCATTTCTGTGGTTAATTTCTTGTAAATCTAGCTTTGTGGTATTTTCGGTTTTCATGAGTTTTGATCTATCTAACCTGCATATTTTTGCTATTTGATGATTCCATGATGTAGAGAATTCCATCTTAGCCAAATTTGACCTACGGGAGTCTGGATTTGGGTTCCTATTGTTGTTTGATAGAGCATGGAGGCCATGGTATTTTCCATGGACATGTTCTCTGTGGAAGCCATTAATTGCACTTTTGGCCGCATGCAACATTGTGTTGCTTAGCCGCAGTTGCATTTTTGCTAGCTGTTACTGAACAAATATATTTCTGACCGCATGGCCAATTGCTTGCATGGCCGCATATGGCAATTAATTGCAAGGCCATTTTGTTTGCTTGGCTATTTTGTTTGCTGGCCGCATGTAATTATGTATTTGCTTGCATAAGCATTTGTTGTATGGCCATTTAATTAAATAGCTTTGGCCGCATAAGCATTAATTGCATGGCCTTTTGTACATGCAATTGCTTGCATGCCATTAGCTTGGCCGCATATGCTTCCCCCCTCCATTAATTGCTTGGCCGCATATACTTTCCCCCCTCCCTCAATTGCTTGGCCGCATATGCTCTCCCCCTCAATTAATTGCTTGGTCGCATATGCTTCCCCCTCTATTTTGTTGCTTATCCGCATATGGCCATTAGAGTTGCATGGCCGCATATGGCTGACTTGCATGGCTACTATTTATTATTAGCCGCATGGCCATTAGTATTTTTTTGTTGGCCGTATGGCCAGTTGCATGGCCGCATGGCCTTAGTAATTTATTGTTGGCCGCATGGCCGCATGGCCATTAGCAATTATTGTTTTGGCCGTATGGCCATTAGTCTTAATTGCGTGGCCGCATGGATTTGCTTGTATGACCGCATAAACATTTATTGGCTGGCCGTATGGCAATTTCATGCGGCAAGTTTCTCCTGAGTCGCATGATTCCTCCACAGCCCTTGTCCCTGCTAATATTTAATTACTACATGTATGCTTGTGCCATATTAATTTTTATATGTTCCCTGACACGATGGTGAACCGTTGTGGTGCACTTTTGACAAATGACATGACATGATAGTGGCCCGTCGTGGCGGACTCCTGACAGTGAACATAACATGATATATATATCTCGAAGGCTGTTACGACGGCTAGCATGTCATGACAAGATTGAATGGCCTGGACACCGTGGATGATTGTGTTTGTACAATTGAACCGGTAATGTTTGTATCATGTCTAGGACAGGAATCCCTGAGTACCATGGTCAGGGGTACCTACTGTAAATGGCTAAGGCTAATAACTAGAATAATTCAGTAGTCATGAGAGATTTCTCCAGTTACAGGCGATCCCGTTATCTCGGCCACCATTGTTGGACTTGTAGCCTGCCGACGAGTACGGTAAAAGTCTAGATTCACTGATATATGGAAAAGAACGAGGCACTGCTTAATGAATCCAAGTCGCCTGGATAACCTGGATTAGCTGCAGGGCTTGTGGCTGGAGGAACATCTCACTGCATATTGCTAGTAACTAAGGCTTGTGATAACCCTAGTTAGCTAATGTAGAAAGCCGTAGTCACTGATTGGCCAGGAGCGATGGTATGGTGTAGTTTCAGTGCTCGATTATTACAGGCTTGATCGCATGATTGTCACTTTTAACAATAAAGATCAGAGGCTAAGTTCTGTTCAGGTAAAGGGTTACAACCCCGGTCCTTGTTTGGTTTAAGGGTTGTAACCTGGCTCCCGGAGCAGTTCTGAGTCCTCTCTTCATTTATTGTCTTATTGTACCCCATGTCATGTTTGTTATGTTTTACCTTACCCACAAGATTTGGAGACGGAGTTCTATTCAGGTGAAGGGTTACAACCCCGGTCCTTGTTTGGTTTAAGGGTTGTGACCTGGCTACTTGAATGGTTTCCTCGTACTCTATTATGACTGTTGTTATTCTTTATTATCAAGCTCTTTTGTAACTACTTTTAATATTTATTTCTGATATGCTGGTTTTAGTTCTTAAATGAAGCCTCCTTTGTGGCACTTGCTCTTTCTGGTATTTTCCATTGATTGTAAAAGTGCAGAACAATTTTATAGGAGGACTGAACTTAGACGCACAATACAAACTCGCTCGTACAAAAAAAGCCTAGGAATGAAAACCTAGGTACATAAATCTAAGTACGATTGTTTATTTTTGATTCTGGGGGTGACGGTAGAGGCTCGGGAAAGCGACGGCAGCTCTGCCTTACTCCTTGGACGATCGGACGTAGCCTTGGCTCTGATGAAAAAATGCTCTCAGAATATGTGGGAAGACTCTTCTGTGCGTGCCTTTGCCTCTCTGTGCGTTCAGTCGGAGGGTCTCTCTCTGTCTTTTTTCTCTGTCTTTTGCAGGGGAATGGCATCTTGCTATTTATAGGAGTGGGGTGTGATCATTAGGGTTTGCAATGATTGCCCCTTGAAAAGTCAGTAATTTGGGGATTAATTACCATTTTCCTTGATCCTGCTTTGTTGGCAATTAATCTGGCCGTTAATCTTGATTGCAACAAATCTGGGCAGTTAATATTGATTGCGCCAAATCCATATGGGCAATTAATGTTGATTGCCACGAATCTTCATGATTAATCATGACAAGCTCGGATCTCCTTCCACGTGTTCAATTTGCTTGATTATGATAAATCTGATTTGATTCGGGTAATTATGATGATTGTACTAAATCCGGTTGTTGGGATTTGTTGATAAATCTTGATTGATTTGGTGCCACGTGACCAACCATCGTTATGCTGCGAGCCGTAGGGACACGGAGGAAATTGATCTTCTGACACGTGTCCTAACCGCGAGCTACAGGGACAGGGTGTCTTGACAGAGCCGCATGAGGGTGGCCTCTCAGGATTTGAACCGCATGAAGGTGGCAGCCGCATAGGTGTTGTCCCCAAAATCTGAGCCACATGAGGGTAGTTTCTAACTGAACCGCATAAGGCTGGCCACGTGTCAAGGCTGTATGGGAGTGACCTCTCAGCATTTGAGCCGCATGGAGATGGTCCCCATAATCTGAGCCGCATGAGAGTAGCGGCCGCATGGGAGTGGCTTCTCAAGATTTAAGCCGCACGAAGATGGCCCTATGATCTGAGCCGCATAGAGGTGGCCCTATGACCTGAGCCGCATATGGGTGGCCCTATGACCTGAGCCTCATAGGAGTAGCAGCCGCATGCGGGTGGCCCCCAATAGAACCGCATAAGGATGGCCACGTGTCGGAGCCGCATGGAATGAAGTACTTTGGAATTCGGTGGATGTGCCAGCTATAGAGATTTTCTTTGTTTCACTAGGAGCATGCCAGTATGTCAGAGTCATCACTGCAGCTTTATGTCAGAGCTGTCAAACCTTCGTGTCAGAGCCGTCGCTTCGCATTAATTGAGCCAGCTGCATAAATTAATTATGGCCGATTTGTGAAGGACTTTTTGAACCGCATAAGGCCACGTGGCTCGCTGGGAACTTCTGAGTCGCATGAAACTCTCCTAGTCTTTGAACCGCATAGGATTGAACTTCTGAGCCGCATGAAACTCCAATGAACTGTTGAGCCGCATAAAACTCTCCTAGCCGTATAGGATTTCTTGTTCATTTCCATGCTTCTACAAGACCCCCTTTAAAGTTTTCAATTTGAAAAATTGAAATACTTTGAATGAGAAGCATGGCTATGTCTACATAAGCTCTTCCTGGCCGCATAAGATATTCTGGCCGCATGTATTTCCTAGCCGCATGGCCTTTCTGGCCGCATGGACTGCCTGGCCGTATGGACTGCCTGGCCGCATGGACCGCTCTGGCCGCATGAGCTGCCTAGCCGCATGGACCTCTTTGGCCGCATGTTGTCTTTTCTGCCACGTAGGCATCATTAATTGCCCTTGATTCGTTTTTTGATTTAGAGCCATCTTTTGGGGGAATCCCAAGAGTCGGTTCATTAAATATTTGGATTTTGTGCTTTGATGAATCTCCTTTATGAGAGGGGACAAAATCCTAGTAGTCGGTTTTGCCTGCAGCACACGACCCGAAGCGTTCATCGGTCCACGTGCCCCCCTTTGTCCTCCTATAAATAAGAGTAATTTGGAGAAAGAAACTCTTTACTCTCTTTCCCGATTTAAGCTCTTCTAGCCCTAACTGTCGTCCTCCTCTTCTTCTTCTTCGATCAACAATGGCCCCCAAGACTTCGAAGGCTGCTGCGAAGGGTAAGGGAGTGGCTTCGACGTCGACGGCGACGCTTGAAGTTCATCCCGACGTCCACCCCACCATTGCTGGTAAGGATTTTGGAAGGATCGTATGCTTCAAAAACCCTAACAAGGATAGCTCTGTTGCATGTTTTATGCACAAGCCTTTAATGCGTCCTTCGTCTTCATCGAACTGTTCAAATTGTACGGGCCGCATGTACGTCCCCTATCCGAGCCGCATGGGGGGTATTCCCCCTGTCCGAGCCGCATGGGAGTTTGTCCAGTGGCCGTATATGCACTTCGCAAACTGAACCGCATAATGACCCTTCGAACATAGCCGCACAAGTCCCTCTGAATCGAACTGTATGAAGCCCCCTCAAACAGGACCGCATAAGCTCATCTGGACTAGGCCGCATGAGGCTACGCTAAACCGAGCCGCATAAGCTCCGCTAAGCAGAACCGCATAAACTTATCTGAACTGGGCCGCATGAGGCTGTGCTAAACCGAGCCGCATAAGCTCCGCTAAGCAGAATCGCATAAACGTATGTGAACTGGGCCGCATGAGGCTGCACTAAACCGAGCCGCATAAGCTCCGCTAAGCAGAACCGCATAAGCTCACGCTAAGCAGATCCGCATAAACTCATGCTCAAACAGAGCCGCATGAAAACAGAACCGCATAAGCTCGCGCTAAAACAGAGCCGTATAAGCTCATGTGGACTGGGCCGCATGAGCCTAAAGATATTAAGTGGTTTTGTGTAGCCATCTTTTAATCTTGTTTCTCTTTGTCTTTCTCCAGTGAATCTGCCAGTCAATCCAGCGGGAGAGCCCCTGGTGGGTTCGGCCCAATCTGCTGTGGGTATACGATTCGACCACTTAGTCCAATATGTGGCGAATCAGCTTCCTACAGATGAGCCTTTGGAGAGGCTGAATGCTATCAAGAACCAGCCTTTCTACTTTCTCTGTGCCATGATGAACTCGGGGCAATTGGAGGGGAAGTACCTGAAGCCGACGTTCCTCTTTGGGGATGCTTTGTCTGTAAAGAACCCTCGGGTGCTGGATATATCCGAGAGTTGGGACTTTACTCTTGACGGGGTGGCGATCCATATCCCTCCGATAGAGCGTCATTTTGCTCTGTCATGGTTCAACATGTTATCGATGGACAGAAAGATGGTGGACTCCTTGACTCCAAGAAGGTCAGGGATGATTGTGGGAAACATCCATTACAACAGGAATTTGGGGTCAGCATATGCGGGAAGAGAACCGGTCAGTCGGTATGTGATAGGACTGGCTCCGGGTACCTTCATAAACGTATCGGGTCCCAATTTCACGTTCTCCCAAGCTGATACCTTCTTGAACCAGCTTGCTCGGAAAGGGTCCTATCCCGTCGGCCGGTTGGCGTTGCTGAACTGGATAAACCCTATCCCTGCGTGGGCCAACTTGACCACGTGGATTCTGCGGAATTATGAGACTCCCCTGCGTGAGATCGGCCTCTATCACGCCATTCGGGGCACCTGTTATGGTCTACCCATAAATAAGCCGTTGTTCATGGCTATCCTGGAGAAGTATAATCGACGGACGGGAACCTTCTTCACGCCTGGAGGGGAGCTGGGACTCACTCTCCACGAGATGTACGTCATTTCCAAGCTGTCCTGGGGGGATGAAGTCTTTGAAGTGTACACCCCTACGAGCGAAGAGCTCGAGGATTTGGATCGGCAGTTCTCGGGCTTTGTTGCCGAGTATCGAGAATTGTTATGTCACCACAGTACTTGTCACCAGATGGCCATCAAGAAGGATGGTAGCTCGGAAGGGAGCATTCCTCACACCAAGTCCTGGGTCTCATACCTTTTCACACTAGGCACCTCAGGCAGGGTTTCTTCCCGAGATCCTCAAACCCAGGAGGAGGTACAAAACCTGGCATCGACTGCCAAGAGATCGAGGTCCACGGGCGACATATTTGGGAGTCAAACTGACTCCTTTAGTTATTTTTATCATGGTACTCAGCGACTGTCGGAGAAGGCGCTCCTTGTAGGATTTCTGATGGTGTGGCTACGGAACTGCGTAGTCTCAGGAGGGGCGGGTTCCATTGAGAGGATCAGTCGCCACTTTATCCTCCCTGCCGTAAAGCTGGTCGTTGGGGCCAGACTGGCCCTTCTTCCGGCCATGGTGTGCAGCATACACCACGTCCTTCGCGCCTTTTCGTCGAAGGTCATCGCCCGTGACACGGCGATAGATTTTGAGCACATAGAGCTGCCATACCATTATCTGATGGGGTGGCTGTTAATGCACTGTCGGTCATTGATGAGGCCTGGAGCAGAAGACGGCGTTACGACTGATGACGCTTTCGTTTTCCAATTCCACCATCAGTCTTGGGAGTGCAGCACCATGCCAGCCTGTCGGAGGGCGCTGGCGAGAGTGGATGGATACGACTTTTTTGTGTCTGTTCCTCGTTTTACCGCTGAAGAAGTGAGGGGCGTACATGTTGATGGTACCGGGCCTCCTCACCTCATACCTGAGAAAATGCTATTTTGGCTGCGTAATATCCGTCCAGCGCACCTAGTATATCGTAACCGCAACAACGTCTACCTTGAGCCCTACTTGCCCAGCAGGTTCTCCCGCCAGTTCGGGTATAGCCAACTATTCTTCGACAGTCCCAGCTCTTGCCTGGGCTTTGAAGGTAGCGTCCTGGACGGTATCAGGGCATGGCATTATTATGACACTGTTCATACCCGAACCACCTTTTCGGTTCCTGATGGTGAGGTACCAGGGGAGATTTTGTATATGGCGGCCCTATACCATGTTACGGCGAGCAAGCCTCCCGTTAATTTTGACCCGAGTACCAGCTTCATTGTGGGTACTGGCTTGGCGGAGAAGCCCAAGGGGTCTAAGACGAGGAAGAGGAGGGCGAATGCGATTTCTGTGCCTGACTCGGAGTCCACCAATGTGGACAAAGAGGATGACGAGCACGATGTCGATAACTCTCTCCCTCCTGCGGAAGAGGTGGTGGCGGATCAGCCTCTTGTTGTGCCAGATGAGGTGGTGGCAGGTCAGTCGCCTGTTGTGCCAGGTGAGATGGTGGCGGATCAGCCGTCTGTTGCGTCTGGCCTATCACGCAAGCGAGGCAGGCGTGACTCTATTAGTGGCGTAACCTTCTCCGTGAAGCAGGCTGCGGTAAGATGCCGTGGGCTGCTCATTAAGGAGAGGGGCGAAGGTGATTACGTTGTTTCGGAGGTGAATTGAATTGTGACCATCTCCTTTTTTATCTCTTTCTTTTCTTGAATTATGACCTAATCATTTTTCTCTTCTCTGTAGGCGTCGGAAGAGTCGGATTCTAGAGAACCGACCACTGTTTCTGAAGTCAATTCGGCCTTGAATACTTTGATAAGTGACATGTGTGTCGAGATTATTTCTGCCGGGGTTCTCTCGGTGGTGGTTGAGGGATCACACGTTGCTGAGGTCTCGACCCGGGGCGATGGGGGCTCTGCTGAACCCGTCCCCGAGACTGCTGAATTTCAGCAGGGTGACCCTGATCCAGTCGTATCTCCTTCCGGGGCGTCTGGGGTAGAAGAGCCAGCTGAATTCGGCTTTGAGGTTGCTGGTGGGGGGACTATGGAGGCTGTGAGCGAGCCTCAGCCTCCACAACCCGCCCCTGGTAAGATAAGCCAAATTTTGACTAGTGAATAGGCCCGTTTTCTCTATCATCACATCCTTCGGGTTATGCTGATTGTTGGTTGCTCTGGGCATACAGGTCATGCCTCTTCACTGCCAATGACGGATATTGTCCGGGAAGGCTCTACCAGCGGGAATCAGGTGGGAGGGAGTGTGCCCCCACCTCTTCCGACTTATATTGAGGGGCCTTCCGCTGGATCAAGCTCGGAAGATTGGATAGCGGCGCATCCGGGGCAGGGAGCAATGGTCCATGCGTCCTCCTCTGCTCATGTGGCTTCGGGGGTCGACCTCTCCGCCTTGCCGAGTATCCAGGTTCTTCGGGCCGCGGAGGAGGAGTTAGCTGCTATCCATGCATCTTTTCGCTCGAAATTTGTTTCCCTGGTGGCAAGGGTAGCAAGTTCTGGCGTATCTCCTTCGACACTGCCAGCTACACTTCCTCTGACACCGTCCTCTACGGAAGTTCTGGATGAGGCATCACAGGATGTAGTCGACAGTTTCTACCGCCACTTGAAGAGAGGGGTCGAAGCTGCTGTGGAGCGGGGGACCCCCTTTGTCTTGGCCCGATAATGTGCCCGAGGCCAGATTAACATTCTTAACACCCTCCCTGGTGGGGCAGGGATAGCTGTGCTTCTGGAGCCCAAATTGTTAGAGGCTGATCAGCTCATGGCCCAGTTTCAAGTGCTGTGGCAAGCTGATCTGTCTGCTGCAATAGATCAGGAGTGGGGCTTCCTTACCACTGTCCTGGAGAAGGTAAGGGTTATACGAGATAAGTCCAAGCCGGTTATAATGAAGGACCTCAGTGACCTATCTCTTCAATATGATCAGCTGAGCCGTAGGAGCGAGGATTGCCTAGCTCGGGAAGCGGCCGCCTCTCACGAAGTAATTGATACAAGGGAGCAGATCCTCAAACTCCAGAGGAAGCTGGCCTTCATGGAGTCTGAGCTTGAAGCTTCTCGTGCGGATAAAGAGCTGATCGTTCAGGAGGCCGAAAAGGTCTCCCGAGCTTCTGCTAGCCTGGAGCGTGCTTTGAAGAAGCTCGAGGATGGCTGGCGGGCTCATGCACACCTAGAAGACGCGGAGCAGCTGGCTCAGGAGGCCGAGCGTCGGGCCAAGCAGGGGTTCGAGCGGTCGACTATCTTGCTGAGGGACCGTCTCATGGAATTGTGTATCGCCGAACCATAGTCGGCTTTTTTCCTTCTTTCGTTTTCGTTCTTTTCCTTTCTTGAGGGGGACGTGGTCCCCAGAACATGTAGTACTTTTGACTTTCAAATAAAAGAGTATATTTTATTCTACCCTTCATTTGTATTGCTTATTGCGTTTGTGGTGTTGTGGTATTTGCCCCATTGGGGGACTGTTTGTGGACTTGTTACCATGGGTATACCTTGGTTTTAGGTACGGATAACAAGTTTGATGGGAATACTTAGAACAATTCTACAGTAAGGTGGCCATGGAAGTTCCTGATATCGGGGGAAAGAATGCCATAGAGCAGCTGGGCTCCCGGGGCATGATGAGAAACGAGGGGCATGTACTGGGAAGCTTAGTACAGCATTTGTGGTCAACAGAGGACATTTATGGTCAACAGAGGACATTTGTGGGCCTATTATCCTTGGCGTACTCCGGTCTTGGGTACGGATAATAAGTCGAGAGAAAAACCAACATACTTACTCAGAGGTAATGAGGACATGGTAAATATGAGGGTTTCTTCGATCGAGCCTTCCCACTCAGAGGTAATGAGGACATGGCAGGAGTGGACTCCATGAAGGGTGCATAGAACAACTCAGAGGTAATGAGGACGTGGAAGTGTGAGGGGCGGTTTGTTTTTGATGGAAGGGAAACAACTCAGAGGTAACATCGACTTGGTTGTTTCGGAGAATTTGTGGATCTGTTACCCTTTTTTGTGCACTGAAAGTGTGGGTATTGGATCATGAGGGGGAGCTCTTTTAGGAAGAAAGTTCAGAGGTAGAATCATACATGACTTACTACCTAAAAGATGCGATATAGATTCATCTGTAGTGACCAGAGTGTAAGTTCAGCGGTACCTGCGGGTACATAACTCAACAAACTGGGAGATTTGGAGTCAGAATATGAGTTCAGCGGTACCAGAGGGTATATAACTCCACAATCTGGGATATTTGGAGTCAGAATGTGAGTTCAGCGATACCAGAGGGTACATAACTCGATAATTTGGGATATTTGGAGTCAGAATGTAAGTTCAGCGGTACCAGAGGGTACATAACTCAGCACTCTGGGATATTTGGAGGTTGTCGTTTCAGACATAATATTTCTTCAGGAACTTACCGTTGATGGGCAACATGAGCAAGTCTCCATTTTGTTTCGCGAGGCAGTAAGCACCATTAGAGAATACAGCTTCAATGATGAACGGGCCTTCCCACTTTGGTTGGAACTTGCCGGCAGTTTTGTGAGTCATAACCATCGGCCTTCGAACTGCCAGAACGAGATCGCCTACTTGGAATGTTCTGATTTTAACCTTCTTGTTGAAGGCTTCGGAGATACTGGCTTGGTACAGCTCGATTCGTTGTTGAGCTAACAGGCGCTTCTCATCTAGGACCTCCAACTCTTGTAGTCGGCGATGGTGATTATCATCTGTCGTCAATCGATAGGTGAGAGCGACGCGGAGTGAGGGGATTTGAGTCTCCAGTGGGAGAACTGCCTCACTCCCATATACCAGAGAGAATGGTGTGTTCCCGGTGGTCGTCCGTACTGTAGTACGGTACGCCCATAAGCATTCGCCGAGCTTCTTATTCCAGTCGCGTTTGTTTGATGACACGAACTTCTTGAGAAGCTTGATGATTGTTTTGTTTAACGCTTCAGCCAGACCATTAGTCGTCGGGTTGTATGGTGTTGAAGCAATATTCTGGATTTGGTGTTTGTCGCAAAACCGATAGAAGGCGTGACTTGCGAACTGAGGACCATTGTCCTGGATGATCCTTTGGGGCAGTCCATAGCGGTAGATAACATGGTGCTTGAGGAAGCTAATCATGTTTGAAGTCTTCACTTCTGCCAACGGAATGGCCTCTGCCTATTTGGAGAAGTAATCTGTGATTGCTAGTATGAAGCGATGTCCTCGGGACGAAGGAGGAGTGATTGGACCAATGATATCCGTTCCCCATGCTTCGAATAGCCAGGATGCCACCGTCGGATATAGAAACTCGGATGGCTGGTGGATAAAATCTACGTGGGCTTGACAGGCTTTGCACTTTCTTGCATAGTCTATCGCATCGGCAACCATCGTGGGCCAGTAGTAGTCCATTCGGCGAAGGCGATCTTGTAGTTTCGGGCCAGGCTGATGGGCCCCACAGATGCCATCATGAGCTTCACGCACGGCTTCTTTGGCTTCTGTATTTGACAGACACCGAAGCAATAATCCATCGTATGATCGTCGATACAGCATTTTCGTCTCCGTATCGTAGAAGAATCTGAGGGAACGTCTTCTGATAGAAGTGGCTTCCTTTGGATTCTCTGGTAGGATGTCGTAGACTACGAAATCGGTGAATAGTTGTCTCCAGTCTGGTACTTCGTCGACTGCCAGAGCGGAGTAACTCTCAACACGTTAAACATTATTCCTGGGACAGACCAACTCACGGCCTATTATGTCAACCAGATGATGAGCATGATTTGGTACCGCTAGGGAAGCGGCCAGGACTGCTAGGGCATCGGCTTCAATATTCTGGAGTCTGGGAACGTGTTCTATGAAGAACCCTTCCAAGGACGAGATGATGTCAATCGCTATTTGGTGATAGGGGATCATGTCTTCATGACGCACCTCGTATGAACCTGGGATCTGGTTAACGATTAGCTGCAAATCGCCGTACGCTTCAAGATACTCTACCCCCAGCTCCTTTGCAAGTCGGAGGCCGATGACCAAAGCATTGTACTCAGCCACGTTGTTTGAAAAGGGCTCCGTGAGGGAGTAAGCCCGATTGATCACTAGCCCAGAGGGAGAAATCAGCACCACTCCGACTCCAGCGACGATGTTGCCTTTGGGCCCAGTTCTCGAAGCGTCGTCGAAGAACATTCGCCATACGGCATCATGAGAGGCCACATTTGAATTGGCGACCTCATCTGGAATCTTTTTGTCTATTCTGGTTGACTCCGAACTTGGATGAGCTGCTAAAAAGTCTGCCAGAGCTTGACCTTTAACAGCCTTCTGCGGGACGAAGATCATGTGGTAGGGAGACAGTAATATCGCCCAGGTAGTGAGGCGAGAGCTGAGTACACCTGGCTTAGTCATGAGGACCCTGAGAGGGTTGACTCTTGATATGACATGGATAGTTTGTCCTGTGACGTAGTATCGCGTCTTCTGAATGGCGAACACCAGAGCAAGGCACTCTTTCTCCATGGCAGTGTATCGATGCTCCGGCCCCATCATCATTCGACTGAGGTAATATATAGCTTGCTTATGACCTGTATCGTTGTTTTGTGCTAGTAAAGCACCGAGAGAATGCTCCATTGCTCACACATAGAGCAGGAATGGTTTTCCAGCAACCGGGGCCACCAGGACTGGAGGGTTCGACAGATATTCTTTGATGTTGTCGAAGGTGCGCTGATATTCTTTATCCCATATGAATGAAACACCTTTCTTCATGAGATGGGTGAATGGCTGACATCATCCGAGAGGTTAGAGATAAACCTCCTGATGTAGGCCAGCCTCCCTTGAAGGCCTCGGAGTTCACGAAGATTTCTCGGGGGACCCATCTCCATGATCGCCTTCGTCTTCTCAGGGTCTATATGGATACCCTGGGAAGTAATGATGAAACCCAAGAACTTTCCGCTGGATACGCCTAAGAAGGATTTTGTAGGATTCATCTTCAAATTGTGTGCTCACATCAGGTCGAACACTGTCCTTAGATCATGCAGATGATCTTCTTTAGAGCGGCTCTTGACGGCGATGTCGTCCACGTAACATTCCACTATCTTGCGCAAGTGATCTCTAAAGATAATGCTCATAGCCCTTTGATAGGTGGCGTCAGCATTCTTTAAATCGAAAGGCATGACTGTGTAGCAATATGTGCCAATTGGTGTTCGAAATGATGTATGCTTTTCGTCATCAGGGAACATCTTGATTTGGTTGTACCCCGAGAAACCATCCATGAATGACGTACGCTCGAAGTCGCAGGTATTGTCAATCATGATGTCTGTGATAGGGAGAGGGAATTCATCCTTAGGACACGCCTCATTCAGATTGCAAAAGTCGATACAGATTCGAATCTTTCCATTCTTTTTGAGGACTGGTACTATGTTGGTGACCCAGTCTGGATGCTGTTCCTCGCGGATGAAACCGTTGGCTATCAGTTTGTTGACCTCAGCTTCAATGGCATTCATGATGTCGGGGCGGAACCGTCGTTGCTGTTGCTTGACCGGTTTTAGGTCTGGACGGATATTGAGTTTGTGAAGTACAACTTCGAGGTTCAGTCCTGGCATGTCTTCGTAGCTCCAGGCGAACACGTCGATGTATTCTCTGACGAGTTGTAGTAGCGATTCCTGCTCTTCCTCTGTCAGACTTTTGCTGACAAAGATGCGCTTTAGAGAAGACTCATCACCGAGATCAATTTGCACAACCTCATCTTCGGTGGAAGGCTCTCTTTGTTCGAACCGCTTCTCCCATTATGCATCTAGCTGTTGTGCCCACGGCTCTAACTCAAGAAGTTCGGGAATGTCTTCATCTTCTTCGTAGGCGTCGGCCCATGCCATATTGACGGAGAAGACTTGCCTGAATACGTCCCTGATGCTGACATCCGAATCGGAAGTGGGTGATCCGGTTGAGTGTGAATGCCAGTCGCATTCCTCGTCTGAGCTATCAGGGGTCGTTACCGGTGTAACATAACCCAGCCCACATCTAGTTTTATTGTAATAGTCTCGTGGTTTCCCAGCCGGGATCGACGATTGTAAGGGTAACCGCCGTCTAGTACCGTAGTTCAAGCCTGGTATAGTTTCCAGATCATACCCCTATTTTTGCATGAGGTACTTGGATTGGGAACTATACAGATAAAGGGGCAATCTTCCGATGTCGGGTTCGAGATCAACTTCTTCTACCCTAAAGGGTTGTGGATCATTCTTTCGGCCGAAGATGATTGGATGATCATCTCCCTCAATTATACGGTAAGCGTCTTCCACTGGAGTAAGTTGGTTTGCGGTGTAGACATTTGTCACTTGTGTGTGTTGGTGGGTGCCTATACCGTGTGTCACGCCCCGCTCCCGTAGGAGCGATCGTCCTCGCTAAGGCGTGATGCCGCACGAGCCTAGATTGCGCTCGTACAAGGCGGGTTCCATAACGGCCGATTTCAGCGGCTGCGACGGGGTCGTCGCACAGAAGTCCCATGCAGAGACATTGAATAATAGCAGCAGAAATTTGAATCAAAACACAAGTTATTCAAAGAAGCTCTTTATTGATATTGAAACAACGATTACATTGGGGGCGCAAGGCTAAGATTACAATCACTCGAGCTCACTCTTCTCATATTTTACAAGTTCACTCAGCTCTCTCTCATCACTCAATTACAAGTCTTGATCCAGCGGAAGCTTCGGAAGGCGATGTCCATACATTATGTCCTGTATAAGTCTTTACTCTATGCGGCTGCACGCTTCGAGTCGCCAAGGAACTCCATGCCTCGACGCATCCAAGCGAGCCCCGCGCCACGAGCTTCTACCTGTGCCTGCACATGTAAACTATGTGGGTGTCAGTACTCAACTGTACTGGTGGAATGAGCTCCTCGCCCACCCATACAAAACCAACACGTTTACTTTACTTTGTGCAACATAGTCCCCTTTTTTATTGTCTTTCTACTCTTGCCTTAGGATTATTTTAGGACCGAAGCCTTGGCTATTTGTGTCTTTAGACCATCCCGTGCTTGCAACATTCAACGTTAACCTATCAAGTCGTGTTTGCCTTACGGCCATAATCAGAGATGTACTACGCGATAGTACCCAATTCCTTGTGACCGTGCTACAAATCCACCTTGCCGTGCCTCGCAACTCACTAAGACTTAACCATATCGCCGCTTCGCGGCCCTTGCTACTTTGATCACCAACCGACCCAATCAAGACTTGTGAATCTTAGTGTCACTCAACCAACTTTGTCTTGCGGCAGTTTCCCGACATAAACTCAAACAACTCAACCAACTTATGCAACTTATATACCGACAACTCAAAACTCGATACCACATCTCGTGACGAAGCACGTTGCCTATGTTGTAGCCATTCTTAAGCCCAAACATTTGTATCCTAACTTGTATACACATTCAACAACTCAACTCAATCCAAATGCACTCACGCGGATTACCGCTATGCCGACTCATCTATATGATTTGGTCACTGACTCCCAGAGCCATCCTGGACTCCTTTAGCTTGTTAGGCGGCCGCCCTTGCCAGGTGGGTAGCTAGCCCCGCTGGCAAGCCTCTGTGCTAACTTGTGCGGTCATCCAGCACGTGCTAATGCTGCTTCTCAAGAACCGGTCCCCTTCCATCGGGCTACCGTTCGAGGAAACTCTACCTTGTCGACAAGTTGTCCATGACCATGCAAGACTCGACTCAACTGACGTCTCACACAGTCATTCCACCTCTAGTGTTATCATCTCTTTCAGGGCCAAGTTCAATACGTCTCACCTCTGATATCTTGCCTCGACGACCCGTGGTCGCGAGCATTCTTCTTTCTTGCCCTATCATTTTACACAACTTAAGAACAACTATTCGTAACACTTTCCAAAACTCAATGAATCAACCGTGGCTCGTGCCTTAAAACTCTAGGACCGTGCCATCGTGTCTCAAACCGACTTTCGATCTACGCGACGCTATCGCCCAAGTCATACTTTATATGACGGGCCTTGGGATCATGGGACTATTTAACTTGACAACCGCAGAAAGAGCGGGACAGCACTAGAAATGACTTAGGTCGATCGGCGTAACTTTGCCTAACTTAATCGAGCCTATAACTTGACTCAAGGGACGAGCAAAGGCTATGCCAAGCCTTGCATTATGGAAACGTGCATGCTTTGTCGAGCATTTATGTGGGCGACGCCTATGACTTAGGCCAACTCAAGTGTCGGGACAATTCGACGGGACCGTGCATGCTTTAACAAGCATTCACGCAGGCGACGCCTGTGACTTAGGCTATTTCATAACTTTGTGTCGAAGACCAACTTTCCTTCTTCCAAGCTACAGGACGAAGGACCGAGTGTCATTTTCAAAGCACGCCGTGCACCAGCTCTAAGCCGACCGTGGGACGTTTTCCATGTTCTAACTCGATTCGGTCCATCGGGATTATTCCCTTAGCTATGTGGATTCGTAGCTTTTATTATTAAGCCTACTTGTGCAAGTTGAAAACGCACAATTTATTATGTGAAGGCAAAGATGAGGTAAGTTCACTGAAACTACCCCACCTGAGCGAGCGATCGCCTAGACCGAGCAATGTCTTCAAGCAGCCGTTGTAAGGCTAAGTCCGAACGCCGTCGGCGTTCCTATTCCTCCGATTGACTGAGCGGGTCGGGGCACTACATCATACACCACTCAGAAAAAGTTTCATCCTCGAAACTAACTGAGTACACTTATCGACTTATCACTTTACTCGACATTCAAGAACTCTCGCGCACACTATGCCTATGCGTTTCCTCAATCCGAGCCACGCTCGTACTATCCTCAATCCTTTCTTCAAAACTCACGATCTCAAAATCCTCGACACTTTTCTGTTCCTCAAGTCTCACTTGATTCAACGTATCACTTAGTATGGATCGTGCACATATCTTAGGCGTCCCCAAAATACATGCATTTCAACCAAGCCTCGTGATAGAGAATCCACCATCACCACTCGAGTCGGATCGTGCACATATTTGGGCGCCCATGATTTACGTGCATGTCAACCGAGACTCGCGAGTGGTGCCTCCGTAACTCCTATCGCTTCGCGCTCGGACGTCTGCCTAACCGCTAGGCTATGTCTTTTGGCTAAGGTTATTCGTCAGCATTGGAATCATAGTTCCCAAACAACAATATCAACACTGATCCCATCCTAAGGTCAAACCAAGTTGATAGTACGGGTTTTCTATCCTAGCTCGCATTACTCCGATTTCTAAACATCGAGCATCGATTCCCTACGCACATCCCAACATTCATCGTACGGGGTTTGAGTCATTCAGCAAAGCCATCATACTTCAACTTACGTTCTACCGAATTTTACGACGTATCAATATCGCTCGTTCAACAAACCATCTTGCATAGACTATTTCTTCGAACACCTTCGACATAATCCGCCTATCAATCCTTCCAAGTTAGCACGCTAAGACACGATTCATCTCTAAACTATAATTCACATTTCATATTTCCTAAGTCATTCATCCCAATTCACGTATCCGATCATGAGGTCATCTGACTTAACAATACGTTGCGCCCCGATCTCACGCGAGTCAGATTATCCATGGTGGGCATGAATCACCATGCACGTTCCCGCGAGATAATTATTCTCATCGGGACGTAACTCTTGTTTTGTGTCTAGACTAATTCGTTCTCGATGTGCGGATTGGACTTACTCCATCCTCAAGTTTATTCAATCATCAATCGCAAGTCCTACTAATCCTCGAATTCACCTTCGCGTCAAGCCAACAAGTCGAGACAATCAACGTTGCCGTATCCTAATTTTCCGAGTTCGATCGTTCCTGCGACATGAATCACCATGTCAACGCTCACGCGGAACGATCGCCCCAAATCTGACGCAACGCATGTGTGAGGCTAGAGTTGCGCTCGTGCAAGACAAGATCGTCAACATTGTGGTTATCCGCGTAACCATCAAAACACAATCATTTTCATCCAACATTCATCTCGATCAAAATCCTAAGCATAGCATCCAACCGAACAATAACACTTACATGATCGTCTTTCGCCGAGTCAGAGTACCTATGAGTTATCGCATATCGATCTTTGATACGCCTTAATACCATCGACGATATGCGTAACTTGACGATCTTCCTTTGCAACACATTTCGAGTCGTACGAATGATGCTATCGTCCAACTGGATAATCTCTTCGACATTCAAATTCAAGTTCGATCATTATCCCTCGAATCATTCACGACATCAATTTCCTTAAACCAAATTCACGTATCATTCATCCGTTTATCTTAAGTCATCGACCAACATATTTCCTCAATTCACATCATTCCTTTATCAATCGATCGACATCCCTGAGGCTATCGCATACACCACTCAGGGATGAAGCATTCAACAAATCCTCAACTTATCATTCGAATCAACATCGACTTCTTCAAATTTTTCGTTCGAACCATTCCTCGAATTCCAAGTACGCTCATCTATATCGCATCGACGTTATCATCGATCGATAGCACCCCTATCGATAGTCGACTCACTTTACTCAATCGAGTTCAACTCATTCTTGCTCGACACTATTTAATTCCCGCACTCGACTTTTCTAAGGTAGACTCAACTTTGGTGTATATGCCCAGCCCGACTTAGCCAACCGTGCTTACGCGAACCATCTTTTTATTTTGTTATCAAAAACTGTTCTCCTACGTTTTGTAAAATAGATAGACTTATTGTATGGACATCCCGTGGGACAATTGAGAGAGAGCGCACCAACGATATCAACTTGCAGAAGCAACAGAGTTTGCGAAAACAACGAGTTAAAGAATTCAATCGGTTATCCAAGGACGTAAAGCCGTGCACTGATACCATTAGGTCACGCCCCGCTCCCGTAGGAGCGATCGTCCTCGCTAAGGCGTGATGCCGCACGAGCCTAGATTGCGCTCGTACAAGGCGGGTTCCATAATGGCCGATTTTAGCGGCTGCGACAGGGTCATCGCACAGAAGTCCCATACAGAGACATTGAATAATAGCAGCAGAAATTTGAATCAAAACACAAGTTATTCAAAGAAGCTCTTTATTGATATTGAAATAACGATTACATTGGAGGCACAAGGCCAAGATTACAATCACTCAAGCTCACTCTTTTCACATTTTACAAGTTCACTCAGCTCTCTCTCATCACTCAATTACAAGTCTTGATCCAGCGGAAGCTTCGGAAGGCGATGTCCATACATTATGTCATGTATAAGTCTTTACTCCATGCGGCTGCACGCTTCGAGTCGCCAAGGAACTCCATGCCTCGACGCATCCAAGCGATTCCCGCGCCACGAGCTTCTACCTGTGCCTGCACATGTAAACTATGTGGGTGTCAGTACTCAACTGTACTGGTGGAATGAGCTCCTCGCCCACCCATACAAAACCAACACGTTTACTTTACTTTGTGCAACATAGTCCCCTTTTTATTGTCTTTCTACTCTTGCCTTAGGATTATTTTAGGACCGACGCCTTGGCTATTTGTGTCTTTAGACCATCCCGTGCTTGCAACATTCAACGTTAACCTATCAAGTCGTATTTGCCTTACGGCCATAATCAGAGACGTACTACGCGATAGTACCCAATTCTTTGTGACCATGCTACAAATCCACCTTGCCGTGCCTCGCAACTCACTAAGACTTAACCATATCGCCGCTTCGCGGCCCGTGCTACTTTGATCACCAACCGACCCAATCAAGACTTGTGAATCTTAGTGTCACTCAACCAACTTTGCCTTGCGGCGGTTTCCCGACATAAACTCAAACAACTCAACCAACTTATACAACTTATATGCCGACAACTCAAAACTCGATACCACATCTCGTGCCGAAGCACGTTGCCTATGTTGTAGCCATTCTTAAGCCCAAACATTTGTATACTAACTTGTATACACATTCAACAACTCAACTCAATCTAAAGGCACTCACGCGGATTGCCGCTATGCCAACTCATCTATATGATTTGGTCATTGACTCCCAGAGCCATCCTGGACTCCTTTAGCTTGTTAGGCGGCCGCCCTTGCCAGGTGGGTAGCTAGCCCCGCTGGCAAGCCTCTGTGCTAACTTGTGCGGTCATCCAGCACGTGCTAATGCTGCTTCTCAAGAACCGGTCCCCTTCCGTCGGGCTACCGTTCGAGAAAACTCTACCTTGTCGACAAGTTGTCCATGACCATGCAAGACTCGACTCAACTGACGTCTCACACAGTCATTCCACCTCTAGTGTTATCATCTCTTTCAGGGCCAAGTTTAATACGTCTCACCTCTGAGATCTTGCCTCGACGACCCGTGGTCGCGAGCATTCTTCTTTCTTGCCCTATCATTTTATACAACTCAAGAACAACTATTTGCAACACTTTCCAAAACTCAATGAATCAACCGTGGCCCGTACCTTAAAACTCTAGGACCGTGCCATCGTGTCTCAAACCGACTTCCGATCTACGCGATACTATCGCCCAAGTCATACTTTATATGACGGGCCTTGGGATCGTGGGACTATTTAACTTGACAACCGCAGAAAGAGCGGGACAGCACTAGAAATGACTTAAGTCGATCGGCGTAACTTTGCCTAACTTAATCGAGCCTATAACTTGACTCAAGGGACGAGCAAAGGCTATGCCAAGCCTTGCATTATGGAAACGTGCATGCTTTGTCGAGCATTTATGCGGGCGACGCCTATGACTTAGGCCAACTCAAGTGTCGGGACAATTCGACGGGACCGTGCATGCTTTAACAAGCATTCACGCAGGCGACGCCTATGACTTAGGCTATTTCATAACTTTGTGTCGAAGACCAACTTTCCTTCTCCCAAGCCACGGGACGAAGGACCGAGTGTCATTTTCAAAGCATGCCGTATACCAGCTCTAAGCCGACCGTGGGATGTTTTCCATGTTCTAACTCGATTCGGTCCATCGGGATTATTCCCTTAGCTATGTGGATTAGTAGCTTTTATTATTAAGCCTACTTGTGCAAGTTGAAAACACATGATTTATTATATGAAGGCAAAGATGAGGCAAGTTCATCGAAACTACCCCACCTAAGCGAGCGGTCGCCTTGACCGAGCAATGTCTTCAAGCAGCCGTTGCAAGGCTAAGTCCGAACACCGTCGGCGTTCCTATTCCTCCGATTGACTGAGCGGGATGGGGCACTACACTGTGTTCCATAGCATACATTGTACAAAGCTTATTAAGCTCGAGGTAGTTCAAAGATAGCCCTTTATTGATGAAGTAAGGTATCTTTTCCAGTGGGATTACATCATCTACGGATGGAACATCGGTGTAAGCAGCCACATACTTGGCCAGTTCTGACTCTTCTTCAACTACCTCCTGTGTAAACGAAGACTGAGAGGATGACTTGGACAGCTTAATCATTAGGGGCTCCATGGGTGGAGCAGAACGTGGATTCATTGGTGTACTAGCCACCCCCAATTTAGTGCACAGTGCTGGACGGGGAGTTGTTGGCTGGCTAGCAGTTCCCGGCTTAGCGCTTGGCTGCCGATTCATTCTGGAAAGACGAGTAGTCATCGGCTTGTTAGAGGGATTAAACTCCTCTATTTGTTGCTGGCTAGCTCTAGGCAGCCTGATTGTCAGTGGCTCTGTCGTGGGTCTCGGCGCTTGGCCAGACCTTGGCAGTCGGATTATCATCTGCTCCTCCTGTGTAGAGAGGCTGATTGCGTCCTTACGCAGAGTGGCCGTAAGGGGTACAGTTCTGCCAAGTTTTTGGGCTTAGAGATGGATCGTCAGAGGTTCTTCCGATCCAGTTACCGCCTCAGTTGGAGCTTGAGTATCTTCTTCGACAATGTGCCTTTTCGACTTCTCATACAAGCATGAGTCGGAGTAGTAGGATTCGACCCCTTTAAAGGGATCGATGTCGGCAAATTCTGTCCTCACGAAGCCGTGCTTGTCGACGTACTTAAAGCACTGGTACAGTATAGAGGGCACGATCATGTAATCGTATATCCAAGGACGCCCCAGGAGAATGTTGTAGAAAGTGTCTGCATCTATGACATAATAGGTCACTTCCGACTGAAGGTCGCCAATTTGGCACTTCAAGCGAATCTTTTCGATCGGATAGCTTCTACCTGAATTAAAACTGCTTATGGCGGTGCTTGTCGACGTCAGATGATGCATTGGGATGCGCAGATGGTGTAGTAGGCTCTTCGGGATAATGCTTATGGAAGAACCGACATCAATATGCATCCGGTCCACCTTGATATTGCCAATGTACCCAGTATAATACAGAGGGCGATCGTGCAGGTTGGTCTTGATAAGCATATCCTGTGGAGTGAAGACGATGTTGGGCATTGCGCCTGTGCAAGTGCTGTCCTGGAAATTTGCAGGCGAGCTTTTCCAGTGAGATCGGACTGAGCCAGATATGCGTCGGCGTTCTGGAGCACCTCGCTCAGTGCGATGCAAACATCTTTAGAGAGTCTCAGGAGCTCGTATAGCGACAATTTGGCCGGTGTGTTGGCCAATTGCGCCAAGATGTCGAAATTGTAGGGCCTCTCCAGCCCATGAGACGTCTCTCTTCGGAGCGGCTTGTCAAAGCGAGTCTCCTTCGGCCTAGGCTTGTCGGTCGTCGAAGGCTGCGAAGGTCCTAGAGCATCAGAAGCTGTCGGCTGATGATCTTCAGCCGAGTTACCCGGTGTAGGTTGGGTTTGTGCGCCAGATCGGGTAACAACAGCAGTAGCTTCTTCAATTTTTGCTGAGATTGTGCGGCATGATTTAACTTTCCCACTCTTTTTCCTGCAGGTGGAGGGAGGTGCGGTCTGAGTTACATCAGGTACAAGGTCCGGATGGACCCACATGACCTTCCATCGTGATGTGGTAAGGGGCACTAGACCAGCAGCCTGGTTTCGGGGAGGTAGAAGGTTAGCGACCTCCATCCTTGCTCTGGGGACAGGTACTACTCCATTTTGAGTCTTTGTCGGAGGGAAGCTACCAAATTATACTGACACCATGTTGGCTGCTACGGTCACCTCTTCGAAATCGATGGCCAAGGCCTTAGAATCGATGAGATGTTGGATGTATCGCTTCAGTTGGTAGCAGTCTTGTGTAGCATGGTGAACATAGCGATGGTAGTGGCAGTACTTGGGGCTCTCCATTTCTGTAGAACAAGGTTCACGCCTTGGGGGAGGGAGCTCAATTCGACCTCCTTGTATGAGCATGTCCAAGATGGGCTTGACATGGCCGTCCTCGAAGGAGTAGGTCATCTGAGGCCACAGCTTCTCTGCTGGCTTCGGTTCAGTCTTTGGAGCTGTGTCGGCTACCATAGCTTATTTGCCCTTGTTGTCTCAATTGTTGGAGGGGTTACCACCATTGTTGCTGTTGGTGTTAGGGCGTTTGCCCTTGTCCTCTCCTTCCGAGACATGCAATCCCTGTTGGCGAGCTTTCTTCAACTTGTCTTCTGCACTAGTGGCACTGATAATAAAAGTCTTCCAATCCTTAAACTGACTTTCGCCCATCCAGAGGCTAATCGTAGAAAGCAGTCTCTTTTGGCAAATTTCAATTAAGGAGGAATCCGGGTTATCGGAAGGCAACTTCATCGCGGTTTGGCGAAATCGCTCGATATAGTTTCTTGTCATCTCCTTTTCTCCTTGAACAACGTCCATGAGGGTGGACATTGTCACGTCTTGTCCAACTTCGTAGAACCTCTCCAGGAACATACGTTTGAAGCCAGCGAAGGAATGGATGCAGTTGTCTGACAAGTTGCGGTACCAGTCGAAGGCGACCCCCTCCAGTGCCCCGATGAACAATCGCGTAAGGATGGCATCATCATGAGACAGATGGTCGGTTGTGACTTTGAAGTAGGCGATGTACCTGCTTGCAGATGTCTTCCCATCATACGGATTGATGTTGAATGGTTTATATCTTGGTGGGAAGGGAACATCTCTCCATGTAGCAGGATATGGTTATCGTATCCTGAGGTCCTGGAAGTTTTCTCAGGCGTAGAACATGGCCCGGAGCTCCTGGACCTCTCGTCTTGCCTCCCTGGCCTCGTCTGCAGTGGTGGGGGCCGATATTTCAGGAGGATTATCACCCGGGTTTGGTACGACTGAGTTCGAGTCCGCATTGACCGCAGGTCCCACATTTGTTTGGCCAAGTGTTCTTCCTTGCATAGTTGGAAGGGTCATTTTGATCTCGTCTACGGACTTGACCAAGGTATGCAGGATGGCCTCCAGAGTGTCGATGTGTTGGCGATCACTGGGACCATCTTGGTTGTTGTCCGTCATGTACACCGTCCTTACATGAGGAGAGATGGAAGGAACGGTGGAGGACACGCCCTCCGAGTCATACCCTTGTACAGAGAAGTCGTCAGGGTATGTGGGAATGTTCTCCTCTGGTTCGGACTCAGAAGGAGTGGTACCCACATCTTCAGAGCTTGCCTCGTCTTGAGAGTTGTGGACATCCTCGGGGACGTCGGAACCTGCTGCATCTGTTGGGGTAACCGTTTCCCCTTGATTATCTTCTTGGAACACCGGATTGTCGTGAATGTTTGGAGGAGTGCTACCCCCGGCTCCAGTGCCTCCCAGATATATGGACGACGAATCTCCAAGTGTGGTAGATTTCGTCTTTGAGCGAGTACCCTAAAAAACTCCTCCCGTGACGGTCGTGGACAACCGCTTAGAAGAGAGTTTCTTGGTTAAGATTTTTGGGCTGGAGACGTTTGTTTTCTTCTCTCTCCCGCTGCTAGGGATCTTGTGAGCAGAATTGCAGGAGGCGACGAGAAGCGCCTCATCTTCTGAACTTGGGTGTTGCAGCCATTGGAAGACGGACCGCCGGTCTTCTTGTACTGCCGCCTTGTTACAGCAGCAGTTGACAATGATTTGGGTGCATTGATGTCCCTGACAGGATTCTCTGCACACCAAGTCTTCGTCTCTTTTCTTACATTTGTGAAGAATCACGTTGCGTAAGTCACTCATTTTGTGGGCCCGGGAGTTCTGAGCAAATGAGTGTGTTGGCATCCTGTCTGCTCCCTGGTGTGGGGGTAGTAAGAGTACTCGTCCCTGATCATTGTTGGGAGATTCTTGATAACTATCCCGTTCGTTGGCCGCCGGGGGCTGGACACGGATAGTTTTATACAACTTTCCATCAGGGGCCCGCGTAATAGTCAGCGGGACGCCCAGATAGTCAGAAGTTGGGACAGCTGTCTGAGCTTGACGAGCCTGCGCTGCCCGAGACTTCTTCCTTCTGGCACATGAGAGTGCATAGTAGGAAGAGTCCACAGAGACTGGCACATGAGAGCATCTAGGGTCAGGATCGCCTGAGAGGCGGTCAAAGAGTGACCGTGAGCCATATAGAGCAGATGGTATACGACTATGTTTGGTGGTCGTGCAGGCTGTCTGCATTCGGCTAGTATATGTGGCCGCATGACCCTTCTGTATGCGGCTAAGAGCGGTGGCCGCATAAGCAGTCTGCATGCGGCTGGCAGTCGTGGCCGTATGAGCCTTCTTCTTGCGGCTGGAAGTTCTGGCCGCATGAGCCTCCTGCATGCGGCTGGCTTCTGTGGCTGCATGAGTTTTTATGTGGCCGGCGCCCTTATACGGCTTCTTCTTAGACCGCACAGAGTTCCTCTTTGCCCCTGCAAGTCCAGCATCGTAGTGTTTTCCTCTGCCGGACTTGGGGACAGCAGAGTCCTCTATGGCTTGAAGTGGGGCCGCATGAGAGTCTTCCCTACCATTTTGGGCAACAGAAATCACTTCTTCAAGAACTTGGGGACGAGCGAACGATTTGGGTCTCCACTCCCTGCGGGCCTTCTTCGTGTGGGCTCACCGCTGGACCGGGCCAGCGCTCCCGTCGGAGAGCATCTCTTCAAACGCCTGCTAGTCGAACCGGGCGACCAGCATATGTTGAGTGGAGCCAAGTTTGGCTGCGTTCGATTGCGTCACCAACTCCTCAGCCGTAGAGAAGTTAGTCCCCAGCAGAGTCGCCATCGTGTTTGCCATTGATTGTAAAAGTACAGAACAATTTTATAGGAGGACTGAACTTAGACGCACAATACAAACTCGCTCGTACAAAGAAAGCCTAGGAATGAAAACCTAGGTACAGCAATCTAAGTACGATTGTTTATTTTTGATTCTGGGGGGTGACGGTAGAGGCTCGGAAAAGCGACGGCAGCTCTGCCTTACTCCTTGGACGATCGGACGTAGCCTTGGCTCTGATGAAGAAATGCTCTCAGAATGTGTGGGGAGACTCTTCTGTGCGTGCCTTTGTCTCTCTGTGCGTTCAGTCGGTGGGGTCTCGCTCTCTGTCTTTTTTCTGTCTTTTGTAAGGGAATGGTACCTTGCTATTTATAGGAGTGGGGTGTGATCATTAGGGTTTGCAATGATTGCCTCTTGAAAAGTCGATGGTTTAGGGATTAATTACCATTTTCCTTGATCCAGCTTTGTTGGCAATTAATCTGGCCGTTAATCTTGATTGCAACAAATCTGGACAGTTAATGTTGATTGTGCCAAATCCATATGGGCAATTAATGTTGATTGCCACGAATCTTCATGATTAATCATGACAAGCTCGGATCTCCTGCCACGTGTTCAATCTGCTTGATTGCGATAAATCTGATTTGATTCGGGTAATTATGATGATTGTACTAAATTCGGTTGTTGGGATTTATTGATAAATCTTGATTGATTTGGTGCCACGTGTCCAACCATCGTTATGCTGCGAGCCGTAGGGACATGGGGAAAACTGATCTTCTGACACGTATCCAAACCGCGAGCTACAGGGACAGGGTGTCTTGACAGAGCCGCATGAGGGTGGCCTCTCAGGATTTGAACCGCATGAAGGTGGCAGCCGCATAGGTGTGGCCTCCGAAATCTGAGCCGCATGAGGGTGGTTTCCAACTGAACCGCATAAGGCTGGCCACGTGTCAAGGCTGCATGGGCGTGGCCTCTCAGCATTTGAGCCGCATGGAGATGGTCCCCATGATCCTAGCCGCATGAGAGTAGCGACCGCATGGGGGTGGCTTCTCAAGATTTGAGCCACACGAAGTTGGCCCTATGATCTGAGCCGCATAGGGGTGGCCCTATGACCTGAGCCACATAGGGGTGGTCCTATGACCTGAGCCGCATAGGAGTAGCAGCCGCATGGGGGTTGTCCCCAACAGAACCGCATAAGGATGGCTACGTGTCGGAGCCGTATGGAATGAAGTGCTTTGGAATTCGGTGGATGTGCCAGCTATAGAGATTTTCTTTGTTTCCCTAGGAGCACGCCATTATGTCAGAGTCATCATTGTAGCTTTATGTCAGAGCTGTCAAACCTTCGTGTCAGAGCCGTCGCTTCGTATTAATTGAGCCAGCTGCATAAATTAATTATGGCCGATTTGTGAAGGACTTTTTGAACCACATAAGTCCACGTGGCTCGTTGGGGACTTCTGAGCCGCATGAAACTCTTCTAGTCTTTGAACCGCATAGGATTGAACTTCTGAGCCGCATGAAACTCCAATGAACTGTTGAGCCGTATGAAACTCTCCTAGCCTCATAGGATTTCCTGTTCATTTCCATGCTTCTACATCTGGGATCTGACCCAGCTGGTTTTGTATGACCAAATTTCGGAGCAGCTCCAGAGGATCTACCGACTTTTCAGCCCGATGGTGACCACCAGGCGTAACCAGGGAAACGAGTGGGTTTATTTTTGGCTCTCCCACTCTATTGTAAAATTTTCCTTTTGAGGCGTTTAGCCGGCGAGCACCTGTTAGCTCATATTGCATACCTTATTACTGTCTGCCTACGGGCTGTAACGTGATTGACAGATCCTAGGGTTGATTATGTATGACTAAACTCTTGCTAGTCCTCACATTTTTGTAATGACTAGCCTCATGATCAGCTGAATATTTAATGTTTGGGATGCCTTACTATTGTAAATTTGGTGATCATACATCTTCTGACTTTACTTGCTTGAGATTGAGACATTTAGGCTTGTTATTGACCATAGGAGACTGATGGATTGTAGTTAAACCCTCATATATCTAGACAGCCGTGACCGTATAGTAAGGTGGATTCCACTTCATTATACGCAGCTAGCTATGTATGCCCCCGTTCTCCAGTATTCTGGTTCTGGGGCGTTACAATAGTACTTTTTTGGAAGGAGAGCACGCGGCCAGGGTGTAGATGGGAATGGAGGTCAGGACGTGATTGATGAGGATCATCTTGCCTCCTGGGGTAGAGTGGCGTTATGCCAGCCCTCTAGTTTTTTCCTGATGCGATTGATCAGGTTCTCAAAAATGTCGGCGTTGGATTTACCGTACACGAGAGGGCACTCGAGGTAGTGGAGAGGGGGATGCTTGATGGGGAAAGAGGTGGTGTTGGAGAGGCTAGTCGTGTGCTCTCTCTTGATATTGTGGTGGGTATAGATAACACTTTTGTCCGGGTTGACCTTCTGGCCCGAGCATCCGGCGTATCTCTGAAGCGTGTTATGGACCACTTCCATCGACCCGTTGTCCCCGGAAGAGAAAATGAGGATATCGTTAGTGAAAGCCAGGTGGGTGATGATCGGGCATCCGCTGGCGGTATGGTAGTGCTGGAAGTTAGGGGTGGTCGCCATCTTATTAAGATTTTTGCTCAAAGCGTCCGCCGTAATGATGAAGATACTAGAGGATAAAGGGTCTCCTTGCCTAACTCCGCGAGTCGATTTGAAGAAGCCATCCGCCTAACCGTTGATAACCGTGGAGAACCACGAGTTGCTGATCGATCTCCACACGATGTTGGTCCAGGTTTCGGAAAATCCGAATGCCCTGAAGACCCAGATCATGAATTGCCAATCCAGTCCGTCGTAAGCTTTCTCCATGTCCAATTTGATAGCTATGTTGCCTCCTCTAGCTGGGAACTTCATGCATGTAATAAGCTCGTGGGCCAACATGATGTTATCTTGGATATTTCTTCCCTTGACAAAGCCACTCTACTCTTCCGAGATGATCTTGGGGAGAAGGTCAGACATGCGCGAGGCGATGATCTTGGATATGATCTCGTTTGTGAAGGTACAGAGACTGATGGGTCGAAAGTCGCAAATTGTCTCCGGGTTATCTTTCTTCGGGATGAGGATTAGATTGGTACTCGAGATGGCTCTGTGGTAAGTAGCTCCAAGGAGGAAAGCAGATACCGCTTTGTTGATGTCCAGCTTGATGATATCCCAGCATTTACGAAAAAAAACCTCGTGAATCCATCTGGTCCGGGCGCACTGTGTTCAGCGAGGGACCAGACGGCATCTTTCACTTCTTGCTCGGAGAGAGGCTATTCTAATCGGATATTGTCAGAGTCGCTAACAAGTTGAGAGACAGCCTCCAGGAAGGTGTTGTCTCTGAGGACCATTTCCTTGGAGGATAGTCGGGAATAGAACTTCGCGGCTTCCGCTTGGATACCCTTTTGATCCCTGATGTTGCTCCCGTTATCATCGGCAATCTGGTGGAGAGTGAGTTTCTGTCTGTGGCCGTTGACACAGGCGTAGAAGTAGCTCGAGTTTTTGTCCCCCTCACTGTCCTATTTAAGCCTCGTTTTCTGCTTCCAAAAATCGGTCTCGACTTTCAGTATGAATTTAAGAATAGCTTTGGTGAGGTTAAGGGCGTTGCTGGTAGCAGGCGATTTGTCGTTCATATACCTGACTTCGGCATGAGTAACATCATCCTCAGCTACTCAAATGGCTTGAAAAATATCCCCGTAGGCTTGCTTGCTCCAGACCGCTAACAGGGAGGCATGGTCGGATTCGGTGGCATTGAGGTAGGAAAGCTTAGTGGTGGTGCCCATACCATGCCAGTGGGCGTTCGTTACGGCCCTATCAAGGCGGGAGTATTGCTGTCGGTCTCCTTCCTGCATATTGTACCAGGTGAAGGTGTTGCCTGAGAACGGAAGGGGGGAGAGGTGGGAGTTGAAGATGAAGTTGTTGAAATCTTGCATGCCCGAATGAGGGGGAGAGCGCCCGCCGGGCTTCTCTTCTCTGCAAGTGATAGCGTTGAAGTCCCCAATGCAAAGCCATAGGAAGTTGAGGTGGTGGTGGTGGAAATCGAGGAGGTCGTTTCAGAGGTGTTTGCGATCAACGATGTCGCAGCTGCCGTGAACTGCCGAAAGGATAGCGCGCTTGGGGATCAAAGGGTGTTCCACCCAACAAGAAAGAGCTTGCCAGGAGTCCCAGATGACTCCGATCTTGACGTCCATCGAGCAGAGGATCCAAATGTCGTGTCTGCCAGCAATGGCCGAATTAAAGCCTAGCTGCAGTTGAATGGATTTGAGTCTTTTGTAGGGGATTTTGGGTTCAATGATGATCAAGATGTCGATCTTGTGGGTTTTCTTAAGGCCGGTGATTCTCCTCATGGTAGGTTTGTTCGCCAGGCCGCGGACATTCCAGGAGAGGATGTTCAGCATTAATGGTGCTTAGGGGGGGTTGGTTGGTCCGCTTGGCTGCTGACCTGGTGTGCATAGTCGAAGATTTGGCGACCCTTTTCTTATCGAATTTCTTGGATGTGGTGGAAGCCTCTCTCGCGGTGAATGTGCTGAGGATGGAGTCTTGGGGGGTAATGGGGGGAGTGTCTTCGAGAGGTTCGACTGATTCTCCAGCGGAGTCGAGATGGGGTTCCTCTGGAGGGATGTGTAGAGTGTCGTCGGAGATGCTGATCTGGTTACATTCCGGCTGGAGCAGGAATCCAGCAGCAAGGACCTGAAGACCTCTAAGGACCTGTTCTGGCCCTAGCATAGCAAGGGCTTCCACGACGGCTGCTTCGTGGGAGGCTGGGTTGTCAGGGATGTTATGGAGTACTTGGAGGGCCTCATTCTCAGCCTCCGTTGGGGGGTCACTGATGTGCTTAGATTCCGTCCAGGGTACCACGATAGAGTCGACAGGAAAGGATATCTCCTGGTAGTGGTCGTTCGCTTCAGAGACGAGGGCGTTGAACTAGTTGGAAAGGGGTATGTTTGGTGGATGGAAGGGGATCATCACATTGACTGGGAAGGCTTCTCTGCTTGGTTTGCCTTCACTGGAGTTGAATCTGGTGTAGGAGTTCGGGAGAGGGAGCAGGGGGGTTGGAACAGTTTTTGGTAATTGTCTTCGTTGGGGTAGGTTTCTTTTCACACCGATTTCTTCTTGAGCTCGGGATGGAATCGAAAGTTGTGCTTAGTGAGGTGATCGTGCAAATGGCAGTGTGAGCAAAAGAGAATATGGTTGTCGTAGAGGATTTGTTGGGTGTGAGTCTGGTTGCCAAGTTCGATAAGGATATGGTTGGGGGGTTCAGAGGTGAGATCGAGTTCCACACAGATCTTGGCGTAGTAGACTTTGGTCAGGTTGTTGGTTTCCGCAGCGGTGGCCACGTATGTCCCGAAGGAGTTAGCGATACGCTTAAGAGCCGCTGGAACAAAGCAAATGAGAGGAAGATTGGAAAGGGTCACCCAGGCAGCTACCATCGCTGAGTCTTCCTTAGTGTTAAAGTTCGTTGACCATTTGATTATCTTCATCGGGTGGGAATCAACCCTACTGGTGCCTTTGGACCACACGGTCCTATGGTCAAGATCGGTGGAGAGGTAAAGTAGAATATACCTCGGGTCGAGAGGGGCTACCCTGTATGCGGCCGATTGCCGCCAACCAGCAATAACCTCCTGTACCCAGGAGAGTTTAGGGCAGCCTGAGGAGAATTTGAGGACGAAGAAGTAGGGAAATGAATTGGCCAGAGAGGACAGTTCCTAGTCGGTGAAAGGCACCGTAGGCATGGGAGATGCCAGCGAATACTCTACTTCGGGAAGGGGGACGTCCAGGAACAAGAGACCCTTTTTGGACGTTCTGTCAAGACGGAGCTTGTCGGCGAAGGTAGGCAGCGGGGGAGCCGACTTAGGTGACGTGCCCCGGTCCAGGCAGGGGGATTGCTACGCGGGGGAAGGGGGGAGGGTGGAGCTGCAGCTGTCCGGCGTGCTAGGGCCGAGCAGGGGATGAGAGCGATGAGGTTGTCCAAGAGCGATTTGGGGGATGGGGTGACGGTGGGGGCGCATAAGGGTGCGCTGCCGCCGCTTGAGGACGCGGGGCATTCGGCACAAGCTGTGACACCATACTGTGCGTCAATCATGCCCGAAGAGGAAGAGGGTGGGGGGCCAAATGTGCTCACAGAGGAAGGAGAGCGGGCATATGTGCCTCGGATCGAAGGGATGTATGCGCCTTGATGGCCCCCGCATGCGCCTACGGCTTCAGTTGCGGGGACGGGGCTACTAAACACGACACCTTGGACGGGGCCGGATGCGCCCAGGGGATAGGGGACTCCACCCAAGGAGGCCGGCAGAAGAGAGGGGTCGTATGCGCCGAAGGATTGGTGGGGTGGGGGGCATATACGCCCAAAGCAGGAGAAGGTGGGGGGCCACTGCATGCGCCCAAGGAACAGAAGGGAGTGAGGACATATGCGCCCCAAGCAGAGGGTGGCGGGGGGCTGCCGTATGCGCCCGAAGAGTGGGGAAGAGGAGGGCATATGCGCCCGCGGCTACTAGGTTTCCATATGCGCCGACCTTAGGGTATGCGCCCACGATCGAGTGAGCACATGGCTGCGCGCCTCCAGGCAGCAAAATTGTACCGCTTGGAGGATGTGCGGGAGATTCAAAATTCAAAATCGAATTTTGAACGTGTCCCGCAGAAACCAATACCGAGGAGGAGAGCTGGGCGGGAAGTGCTGCTGACAGCGGCAGAAAAGAGGATGAGGCGAGGGTGGGGGGGCAGACCGCCGCCCCGAGGATAGACGGGGGCGACCAGGGGTCCGGCAATGGTGGGTAGAAGAGACGAAGGCATCCGGGGATGTCGCGTTGCGATCAGCAAGGGGGACGGCGACAGGGGGAGGCCAGAGGAGGCGGGGAGGGAGGGGGGCGGCGGGGCCTGGCGACGGGCGGACGAACGAAGCTCCGGCTGTGGACCGAGAACAACAATGAGGTCAGGAGGGACACTAGGAGAAGCCCCGAAGGGAACCGCCATGCGCGGAAAGAGAGTGGCGGGAGGAAGTCCGGGCGAGCGCCGCCGGCCTAGGCAGGGCCGGACGAGGAGGCCACCGCGAGCAGGAAGAAGGGGGCGGGAGTAGTGGCCAAGCTCATTCTTATATATATATATATATATATATATATATATATATATATATATATATATATTTATATATATATATATATATATCTTATACAAAACACAAAGGTTTTGAGGGGAATACCTAGGGCTGACTGTGCCAAGATAAAGAGTGGTTGGGATTTAATCTTGGTGAATCAACGGTTGTGGGGTTTTATGGGGAAGAGCATTATTGGGAGTGGGGTTTTATGGAGAAGAGCATTATTGAGAGTGGGGTTTTATGGGGAATCCAAAGATGGGGATTTAATATTTTGATGGTTGGGATTTAATATTTTGATGGGGGCCTCATAATGGTTGTGGATGAACATTATTGAGAGTGGGGTTTTATGGAGAATCCAAAGAAAATTAACATCCAGCAGTGGTTGGGATTTAATATTTTGATGGGGGCCTCAAAATTATTATTGTTCGTTTAAAATTGGGGGTCCAAGATTTTGAGGGGAATACCTTAAATGAACCATGCCCTATGGGCACGAGTTATGACTAGTATATATATATATATAAAATAAAATTAAAATTAAAATATATATATATATATATATATATATATATATATATATATATATATATATATATATATATATATATATATATATATATATATATATATATATATATATATTTTAAATATATATATATATATATATATATATTCTTTTTTTTTCTTTTTCCTCTTTTATATATATATATAAGAGGAAAAAGAAGAAAAAAAGAAAAGAATATATATATAAATATATATATATGTGTGTGTGTGTGTGTGTGTGTGTGTGTGTGTGTGTGTGTGTGTGTGTGTGTGTGTGTGTGTGTCCTGGTATCCCAAAATAATTTAACTAAAATATTACAATTAATAACAATATAACATTATATAGCAGAAAATATTTTTGTACATATATTTATTCATAAAATCTTTATGTGAGAATATATACATATATATATATATATATATATATATATATATATATATATATATATATATATATATATATATATATATATAATTAGGTTTTCTTCCCGCACCTCCTGTGCGCGACCTAGGGCTTCCGAGTACAGGCGTTGTATGGTGGCTCCGGCGGGGGGCTCCGCCCCCCCTGTTGGCTCGTCGGTCGGGGTCTCCGGCCACCCTGGCCGCCGCACGGAGGGCGGCGTCGCTCACGTGGGCGACCCACCTGTGGCTAGCGGCGGCCTTCACGGCGTGGCAATCGCTCCGACGGGGGGCTCCGCCCATCCTGCTGGTTCGACGGCGGGGGTCTCCAGCCACCCTGACCGTCACCTGGAGGGTGGCGTCGTCCCTGTGGACGGCCCGCCAGTGCGACAGACTGATCGGTCGGGAGGCTCCGCCCACCCTGGTAGTTCGGCGGAGGGAGTCTCTGGCCACCTTGGCACGAAGGGTGGCGTCGTCCGTGTGGACGACCCGCCTATGCGTGATGCTAGTGGCGTCCCCCTCAGCATGGAACGGATGTCTGATCCGTCGGGGGGCTTTGTTCCTTCGGCCAATGGATCGGCGCCGGGAGGCAGTCTTCTTGGTCGACGAGTGATGGGAGGCTCTGCCCCTCATGGCTCTGGTTCGGTGGTGGGGGGCTCTGACCCACCTGGACCCGTCGTAGGCATTGACCATGGGGACGTCTCGGCTGCGGGGGGGGTTTCGTCCCTGCCCCGAGGGGGTCTTCGGTTCGTGACGAGGTGACACTGCGGATGGACCTTCCGGCGGCAATGGCGCCTTCGTCGAAGGTGACAGGTGGCGGGTCGGTTGGCCCGGCGTGGACCTTCACCGCGGTGGTAGGCGGACCCGCGTCAGCGTCGACGAGGGGACAGCCGAGGGTGGATTTTCGTCCAGCAATTGTTTCCGATGGTCGGAAGGTGGTTGTCTTCTCTCAGACGGATATGGAGGCCCTCACGGCGCCGTGTGGGCTGGACCTTATTAGCAAGTTTGCTAGGCGGAGACTCCCGGTTGAGGCTATTAGAAAGGCCTTCGACTCGCGGGGTTTCAGGGGGTTGATTGACGTGAAGGCGATCGATGATCGACACGTCCTTATACAGCCTCTTGTCGAGAGTGACTTTCTCCGGCTGCGGTCTAAGGACTATTGGTTCGTTGGTCGGGTTCCGATGGTGTTATTCAGGTCGTCGGTGGACTTTTCGCCTTTGAGAGAGGACCCTCGGGTTCCTATCTGGGTGGCCTTCCCCGGACTTCCCCACTGTATGTTTGATACCAATGCGGTTCTGTCCATTGCTTCTGCTCTCGGTACTCCGCTCAGTACTGATCGGGCTACGGCGTCCTTCTCTAGGCCGGGGGTAGCCAGGGTTTTGGTTGAAGTGGACGTAAGCAAGCCACTTCAACATGAGGTGTTCTTCCAACTGCCTGATGGTATTCGCTCGCAGCCAGTTGTCTATGAGCGGAGCCCTCTCTACTGTGTCTCTTGTGGCCACCATGATCACGTTGAGAGTGCATGTGGGCGTCCCCAGGTGGAGCCTCCTTCTGTAGGAGTAGCTGATAGTCTGCCCATCCCCGACGACCCTTCTCCAGGCTTGGTGCGTGAGGAGGACGGCCCGGTGGGTGGCCGTGGGACTAGCAGGGGTCGTCGGTGGAGACGATCGAGGCGTGCGAGAGGGAAAAGGACACGGCAGGTGTGGAGGTGCGTCGAGGGGCGTGATGATAGCACGGGGACCACGTAGCCCAGATTGTGCGGGAGAGATGATAATCGCGCGAATTCCGTTCCGCCATCCTGGCACGTGGGGGAGTCTTCTTCGGGCCAGCTGGCTTTATGGTCGGATGATGGACGGCCCATGATAGAGGGACGCAGCGCTCCTGGCTCTAGCTTGGATGGACAGATGGGCCCTGAGCGGGGTATTGGACCTATCGATTTATCGGATCTTCCTATTATTATTCATAGCCAGCTGGGTCAGGGAGTCATAACGGCTGATTCTGACACTGAAGATCGTAGCTTGGTGGTGTGGGAGGAGGCCAGTCACGGTACTGTATCCGTCTGGGGTTATGACCCATCTTCGGGTGATGATATGGTTTCAATGCCCGAGGCTAGACCTTCCACCTCACTCTCCGAGGGACGTAAAGAAGACTGGCAGATGGTTCCATTTAAGAAGGCGGCTGGTAGGCGGAGGAAGTCGACGGCACCTTAGTCGGATCGACTTCTTCGATCACATGCTTCCCGGGTTAGGCGGGACCCCCAAAGGGTCCATGGTTAAATTCCTTATTTGGAATGTTCGGGGGACGGCGAACAGAGCTACTTTATCCCGTCTCAGGTCCTTGTGTCGGACCAACTCTATTCAGGTTCTTGCCATTATTGAACCCAAGGTGATATCCTCTTAGCTTCTTTCTTATCAACTGAGGTTGGGTTTTGATGATAGCCTTTGTAATGATAAGGGAAACATTTGGATTTTCTGTAAGTCGGGTCTTGGGATCAATTGTATTGACTCCTGTGATCAGGCTATCACGGTGCAGCTTTCTCTGAGCTGCTTTTCGGTTCCGGTACGGTTGTCAATTGTTCATGGTGCAGGGACACGACAGGGGAGGAGGAGTCTGTGGAGGCACCTTCTGGACGTCTAAGCCAGGGGCACTGCCTTGCCCTGGGCGGTGGGCGGGGACTTCAATAGCATTGCTTCTCCGGATGAGAAATTTGGTGGATGACCTCCTGACACGAGGGCCATTGCGGACTTTCTCGACTTTTAGTTGGCTTCCGGGCTCTCCGATGTTTGTTTCAGAGGTAGCATCTATAATTGGGTGAACGGCCAGACGGGGCTTGATCGTCAGGGATCCCGCCTTGATAGGATACTCGTGACGGGTAGTTGGATGGATGGAGTCCAAGTTTCTTGCGAGCACCTTAATCGGGCAGAATCTGATCATTCTCCGCTTTTGATATCCTGCCAGCCAGCTTCTTCTCCTCTGCGAAGAGGCTTCCGTTTTCTTGACTTTTAGACTTCTCATCCGAATTTTCTTACGATTGTGGCTCGGGCGTGGAATTCATGCTGGCATTATGATGCGCTTGAGCGATTGGGTATGCGATTGAGGACGACGGGGCACGTTCTGGCTGGATGGAGCAGAGCTACTTTCGGAGATGTTTTTTAGGAGGCACGTCGGGCCGAGGATGCTGCCTTGGCGGCGGAACAGGATTATGAGCTTCATCCTTCAGAGAGGGGGAGGGCTTCCTGGATAGAGGCCGTTGCCAGATTGAAGCAAAGGGCCCAGGTGGAGGAGTCTTTCTGGAAACAAAAAGCCAGATTGAGATGGGACCTGGAAGGAGATAAGAATACTCGTTTTTTCAATGAGTGCACCAGGAGCAGGCAAAGAAAGGCGGGTATTCAGAAAATTATTCGGGCTGATGGATCAGAAACTGGGTCTGTTGAGGAGGTTGCGACGGAGGCGTCTTTATTCTTTTCGAAGCTGTTTAGAGCTGAGCCTATTTCAGATGAGGACGCCTTCCTCGATGTCATCCCTAGCATCATTTCTATGGAGGACAATTCTGATCTTGTTCGTTGTCCTGACAGAGCGGAGCTGTTGGAGATAGTTCGGGGGATGGACCCGGCTAGTGGCGCCGGACCGGATGGCTTTTCTGGGAGATTCTTCTCAGTTTGTTGGGATATTATTGCTGCGGACATGGAGGAAGCCGTTGGTTCATTTTTCTTGGGTGCTCGCCTTCCGGTTTCCGTTGCGGATACCTTCTTATTTCTTATCCCAAAATTCGAGCATCCGAGGAACCTTTCTGATTTCCGACCTATTAGCCTTTGCAATTTCTGTAACAAAATTATTTCCAAGATTATTGCTTGCAGGTTGCGGGAATATCTTCCCAAAATTATTTCTCCAGAGCAAAGTGCTTTTGTTCAGGGGAGAGAGATTGTGGATAACATCATCATTGCTCAGGATATGGTAACTTCTATGAGGGAACCCAACCATGGTGGAAATGTTGCTATTAAGCTGGACATGCAGAAGGCCTATGACAGAGTCAATTGGCATTTTCTCCTGCGGGTTCTTCGAATATTTGGTTTTAATGAGATCTTCTGTGATATTATTTATCGTCTCCTGGCGGATACCCGGTATGCGGTTCTTCTTAATGGCGCTCCTACTACTTTTTTCTCGGCATCTAGAGGGATCCGGTAGGGGGACCCTCTTTCCCCGGCTCTATTCATTATTGCTGCGGAGGTACTCTCTCGGAACCTCAAGCTACTTCAAGATTCAAATAGAAGATCTTCATTTCATACTCCGATTGGAGGTCCACGTATCTCGCACTTGGCTTATGCGGATGATGTTCTCATCTTCACTTTGGGGGATATTGCTGGATTGCGTGCTCTCCAGCAAGTATTGTATATCTTTGAGGCTGTTTCTGGACAAAAGATTAATTATTCCAAATCTGCCTTTTATACTGCGACTCCTTTGGGTGAGGATCGTGCTCGGACTATTTCTACTCTCTTCGGATTTAGTACCGGTACCTTGCCGTTTTCTTATTTGGGTTGCCCGTTAACTTATGGGAGAAGGAGTACGGAGATGTTTAGTTATTTGCTGGATAAAATCCGTTCGAAGCTGACGGGCTGGCAGAACAAGATACTTTCTCCTGGGGGTAAGTTGGTCCATATTAAGAATGTACTCTCATCTATCCCTATGTATACATTGGCCGCATGTTGTCCTCCCCGGGCCGTTCTTAGGACGATTGAGAGGATGTTTGCGACTTTCTTCTGGGTAGCAAGGATGGGGTGGCTAAGAGGAGTTGGCTGGCGTGGCGGTTCGTTACACGGACTAAGTCCGAAGGAGGCCTCGGGATCAAGTGCCTGAATGATATTATGGATGCCTTTTCTATGAAGCTTTGGTGGAAGTTGAGGCTTGGGAAGGGCCTTTGGGTGGAGCTTCTTAAATCAAAATATTTTCGTAAGCGTCATCCATGTGATGCGTTTATGACTTCCAAGTGCTCCCATATTTGGCGACGGATTTTGCGGGGGAGGAAATTGGCGGAACCGTATATCTCATTTAGACTTGGGCGTGGTGAGGGATCAGCGAGGTGCGAAGATTGGATCCCGGGGGGTCCTCGGTTGAATAGTGTGGCTATTCTATCGGATGTGGCGGTGACTTCTGGGACCAGGCGCGGAACGGGGAGACGGCCTCGGGTGCGGAGACGAGCACAGGTGAGGGAGTCCGCTGATTTCGGCCGGACGGGTCATTTGTTGGCCAGCATGGAGGATCGGGTTGGGGGAGAGGGTGCTGATTCGACGGCGTCACAGCGCTTGGGCACTGGGGAACTTCGGAGATCGGCTAGATTGGCTGGGAGAAGGGTGGTTCTTCCACAACGCACGGTGACTGTTCCGGCTCTTTCGGATAGGGGAAGGAAGATCAAAGATTCTAGGGCAAGAAATTCTGATAATGGTGGCCCGGTTATCCGATCTTTTTGGACAGCCAATGGATGGGATCTATCTTTGTTTTTGGAGCAGTTTGGAGTAGAGGCAGTGGGGCGGCTCAGAGAGGCGAATCTAGCTTGTACTTCAGCTCCTGATTCACTGGTTTGGGGTGAGCAGAAAGGTTCTTTTATGTTGGTTGTGGCTTGGAGATGCTGTCGGATCTCTCACCCTACATCATCACTTTTTTCTAATATATGGGGCAAGTGTATCCCGGCGAAGTGGAGCATTCTGATGTGGCGGGTCTATCACAACCGGCTTCCTACGGATGACATTATTCAGAAGATTGGATTCCATCTGGCTTCCAGGTGTCATTGCTGTCAGGTTGGGCATGGGGAGACCCTTCAGCATATATTTTTCCACGGGGATCTTGCTAAGACGGTTTGGTCTGCGTTTTGGGGTTTCTTCAAGGCACGAATGCATAGTGACTTTCTAGTTTTTCTTCAGAGGTGGTGGCGGGGTCAGGGTAGTCATCATCGGAGATCACTGGCTGGTGCGATCATTTGGGTGCTTTGGAAGAACAGGAACAAGCATCGATACGAGGGCCGAGGAGCTGGGTCGGACTTCTTGGTTTGGGAGGTGAAGCGACAGTTTCGGAAGTCACATTCGAGTTGTCGCCATCTTCCGACTATTCCTCATTGGGCTTTAGAGTAGAGTTGTTATTTTATTTTCCTTTTTTGTCTTGGTTACCATGAGGTCGGATGTACTCATTACCCTCTTTTTTCAATAAAGGTAACGTTGTTTAAAAATATATATATATATATATTTATATTTATATATATAGATATATATATATATATATATATATATATAAGAAAGTAACTGATGTATTGAGGAATTAAAAGGTGGTTACAAATAGGCGGGTCACAAAAGTGTATTGCACGACCACAGGCGGATCATCAACATAGGAGAAACACAAACTCCTCTACACTCCAAAGAAAAGCTCCAAAATAATCTAACTCTCCTACTCTAACCTACTGCCCAAGGAAACGAGTCAGGGGCTAAAGAAGACGACGACACTGCCAAGATTTCGAACACTGCCTCGCAATTTCGAAGATCAATTGTTCGGGACGAAAAATGGAGCCTTCATAACGATGTTTATTGTGATTTTTCAAGAGAACCCATAGGACTGCCATCACGATTGAGGAGTGCTCCGGCTTGTGTTGACTCTCACCCCATACGAACTGGCGGGATTGAAGAGTGGTGTCATTAGAGCAACCGATACCGCAGGAAGACTGGAAGTGGTCCCAGACTGTTCGATCGGAGCAGCCGGAAGAGAAGATGTGGTCGATGCTCTCAACCACCGATAATTCACAGCAGTGACACTTCGATGTGGTAGCAATCGCGGACTGCCGCAGAACGTCGTCGAACGGTATTTTGAGGTGCACCACCCTCCGTGCCAAAATAGACCATTTGATCGGGGTCCAAGAGTTCCAGAACGGGTACTAAAATTGTGGCCCATGAAATGCGAGTCTAGCGCTCTTCCACGCGGAAGGAGTAGAGAAAGAACAGCAAGGGGTCGAGGTCCCATCTGAAAGCGTCGTTCCTGTCGGAGATGCAGAGACCGTCGGCCGCGATCCCGTTCGCTGCCTCTTCTCCGAAGAGCCGGATGATGAGCGGGAAATCCCACCTTCCCTCCACCGCAAGCTGGTGAATCTTGGGCGCTGTGACCTGTGGTGTTAAGAGGGAATGCTTACCTCGGCCAGTCCAGTTCTCACCGATGGCGTCCGCGTCACCTCGGCCAAGTTGAAGACTGATGTTGGATTCTCCCAGATACATCAAAGTTCCAATAGCACTAAGATATGGTACTTTTGGACCTAATAATTTTTTATTGTACTCTCGAGAACGGAATGGAACTTTCTTTTCATCTAACGGTCGAACAACCATGGGGCAACTCAGTAGATGAACTTTACCCATACAAAATCTTTTCAATTTTTTTCTGTATAGGTAGAGTGATAGATAAAAATTTCATTTGATAAGTGTTCGATCTGTAGACCAAGACAAAATTTTGTCTTTCCAAGATTTATTTTGTCAAATTCTTTCATCAGATAATTAGCGATTTTTTTGAGCTATTCGGGGGTTCTTACAAGATTTAAGTCATCAACATATATCGTAATAGTGGAGAATCCATTTTTAGATCTTTTGATAAAAAATACATGGACAAATTGGATTATTTATATATCCTTCTCTAACAAGGTATTCCTTAAGACGGTTATACCACATTCTTCCGTATTGTTTTATTCCGTATAGGGATCATTGTAATTTGATTGAGTACAACCCATTAGACCTTTTGTTATTTGCTTCAGGCAATTTGAATCCTTCTAGGATTTTCATATAAACGTCATTATACAACGACTCATATAAATATGTGGTAACAACATCCATATGCCGTATATCAAGTTTTTCTGTGACTGTTAAACTGATCAAGTATCGTAATGTGATCGCGTCGATCACATGGGAATATATTTTATCATAATCGATTCCAGGTTTGTGAAAAATCTTGTGCAACAAGTCGTGCCTTGTATCTCACAATTTTATTGTTCTCGTTGCGTTTTCGTATAAACACACATTTGTATCCAATAGGTTTCATACCTTCAAGAGTTTGAACTACTGGTCCAAATACTTTATGATTTTCTAAGGATTTAATTTAGCTTGTATCACATCTTTCCATTTTGGCCAATCATTTTATGTCGACATTGTTCAATAGATTTTGGTTTAGGATCCTCATTTACTATATCAAGTGCGACACGATAAGCAAAAACATTGTCTATAGTTTTTTTTTTTATTCCAGCTTTCTCTTGTACTCATACAATTTAAAAAGATTTCTTCTGAAATTTGTTCATCGTCATGTGGCTCTTCAGGAGCTACCTTGGACTGATCATTCAAATTTTCTATAGTGGTTTTATGTTTTGAAATTATTTTCTCTTCAGAAGTAATTACTTGTACCCTTTTCTTTCGAAGATTTTTATCTTTAGCGCCAACATGGCGTCTACGTTTCATGCATGGTTTTAGTGTGCCATTATGTTGTCCTTCAGGAATATCAATCCGTGCTGATGTATTTAGTATCGGTATATGAGATTTTATCACTTTTTTAATATCAGTGAATGCATCTGGCAACTGATTTGTGATATTTTGCAAATGAATGATTCTTTTCACTTCTTGCTCACATCTTCTTGTGCGTGGGTTAATAAAATATGGTACATTTTATGTAATTTACGTCATTCTACAGGAAATGACATCTTATCTCTCCCTAAGGGTGGAAAAACGGAGTCATCAAAATGGCAATTAGCAAACCTTGCCTTAAAAAAATTGCCCATCATGGGCTCAATGTATTTTATTATAGATGGGAAATCAAAAACAACATAAATTTTAAGACGTCTTTGTGGTTCATCTTTGTTCGTTTAGGTGGAGAAATGGGAACATAAACCGCAAAACCAAAAACTTTTAAGTGTGAAATATCAGGCTGCTGGCCAGAAACAAGTTGCAATAGTGAATAATGATGAAATGAACTTGGTCGAATACGGACCAATGCAGCTGCATGTAATATTGCAGGTCCCTAATCAGAAGTGGTTAAACTAGAGCTTAAAAGTAAAGGTCTGGCAATCAATTGCAACATTTTAATAAAAGACTCTGCAAATCCATTTTAAGTATGTATGCTAATTGACAGACAATAATAATTAATTACTTGAGATGTATATTCACCAATATTATCAAGATGAATAGTCTTAATGGAATAATCAGGGAATTGAGCCCTTAATCTTATAATCTGAGCAAGAAGTTGGACAAAAGCAACCGTTTGTGTTGATAGTAGACTTACATGTGACCATCTATATGGTGCATCTAGCAAGACCATAAAGTAACGTACAAAACGGTCCACATGATGGGTCAATAGGCCCACAAATATCCCCTTAATATTCTTTGTAAGAACATAGGGGACTCAAGATTAACTTTCATTGGAGATAGTCTTACAATTAATTTTTCTTGTGAGCATGCAACACACACACAATCAAGAGGTAAAACAATCTTTTGGTTCTTTAGAGGATGTCCACATGAGTTTCTAACTATTCGATGTATTATACTTGATATATCTAGGGTAGCCAAGTCGATCATGCCAAAGCATAAATTTTTTTGGATCATTAAACTTCTGGTTTATCGCAGTGTTAGATTCTATGGCATTTATGTTTGCATAATACAATCTTGATGAGAAAACTGTAAGTTTTTCTTTCACATGCTTCTGGCATGAATCATTGGATGTAATACATAGATATTCCATATTCCCCTCATTTATAGTCTCGATATGGAAACCATTGAGACGTATATCTTTGAAACTTAGCAAAAAAAAATTGACTTGCTAGAATACAAAGGCTCTTTCACCAAAATATTTGTTCCACCTGGTAATATAATATTTTCTCTTCCAGAGCCCTCAATTAGTTTTGTAGTACCAAAAATTGTACTAAAATTTGCTTTTGCTAATTTTAAGTCCGAGAAGTATTTTCGATCTCGAAGAATTGTGTGCGTTGATCCACTGTCAACCAGACATATATCTCCATCGTTGGAGTTGTTCACTGCATCATTATTTTTCATATTTCTATAAACACAAAATAAATGAAGTAAGAAACATTATAAAACTTAAATTTATTAATTCGATATTATAATGACCAAGACTTAAACTTAGGAAAATAGAGTTCAAATAGTCTAAATCATAACACAATCATTTTTGTTCTTTCCATCTCCATCATTAGCATCATCACCCCAAAACTTAATCGCATTAATTCCTTTACTTGGTACGTTTAAGAAATCATCAATATTCAAATGAGTAAATTTTATTGGATCATTCTCATTTTCAACAATTTTACTGAAATCTGCAAAATTGATTTCTTTCTCTTTTTCTTTACCCTTGATAAATGCTTGGTAAAGGTCAATTAGGTGCTTTGTTATACGATAGGTACGAGACCAATGTCATTTTGCTCCACACCTATAGCAAGCCTCTTCATAATTCTTCTGAGAATCTATTTTTGCATCTTGTTTTCTGCCATTGTTGTTCCACTTCAATGGCCCAACCTTCTTATTGAAGCATGATAATTAGGACCACCATGGTCTCGAGTTTTACCACGACTATAACTATGACCATGACCACAGCCACGATCGCGACCATGACCGCAACCATGTCTTTGTCTATAGTTATTTGTATTCGCTTCAAGGAATGGCTGTGATCCAGTATGGGGAGTTATGGTTTTTTATTAGGACCTCATTATTTTGTTCAGCAACAGGTAGGTATGAGATCAATTGAGAACATTTTAAAATCTTTTTCATGGTACTGCTGTTGCAGGAGCATGTTCGTGGCATGGAATGTAGTGAATGTCTTTTTTAACATATCTCAGCAACATTATCTCCGCATAATCTCATTTGAGACACAATTTTGAATATTGCAAAATTATATTCGTTTACCGTTTCGAAATCTTGAAACCCCAGGTGCATCCAATCATAAGGAGCCTTTGGGAGTATCATACACTTTTGATGTTCATAACGTTCCTTCAAGTTTTTCCATAAAACAGCTGTATCTTTTACTCCAAGATATTCATATTTCATCCCTTCCTGTAGGTGATGTTGAATGAAAATCATTGCTTTTAATTACTTTATCTTGTTCGCTTGCCTTATTTTTTCTTTGATGGCATATGCAAGGTTCTTTGCACTCAAATGGATCCCATCCTCTAGAACCTAAGTCCAATAATTTCTTTCGAAAATATCAAGAGCAACGAACTCAAGCTTGGTGATGTTTGCCATATGTCTAAAAAAGAAATATTACTTTAGAATATGATACACATACTCAAATCTACAAGTTTGAGTTTTGTCAATTAGGCTTCAAGACTTATATTTAATAAAGGTTTGGAGATGAAACTTCAGGTTCATCTAAATACAAAGCTCTAAGATATTTGCCATAAGTCACAAATTTTGGAGCTAATAAAGTCACTCGAGATAATCAATCCTAGATTAGTAAGCAATCCAGATAATTTTATCAAGACTATTAATTAAAGGTAGAAATCAGTGGACAAATAATTAGACAAAATTTGATAACATGATTAAGGGGAATTAACAGCCACTAGAAATTACTCTAAATAAGATGACATAACTGAAGGGATGAGAAGGTGCAATTTTTGTTTTTTATTGAAGTGATATGCTCAAGACGAACATGATTAAAAAACAAACCATAATCAAACGAATCCATAAACAAATATAGTAATATATTTTGGCTATTGGATCTACTATTGGATATAACTTAAAAATGGATGAATAAAAAAGACCACTATTATGAATAAAAAGTCATGAATAAGCAAGCCATGACTTGGTGGAAAGTTGCATCAGGTAGAGAAAGATAGCAGCAAGAAGAAAAGTCAGGATGTGAAGCGCCAATTTGCTAAGAGTGATTCTATCATGTGAGTAGCAGTGCCATATGAGTAAGTATTTACAAGTAAGTGAAAATAATTTCTCAATTGGATGAATTAGTGAACAACCAATAGTAAACTAGGAGCAGAACACCAACCAAAGGTATCTACTGTTGGGCTAAAAAAATAGAATCTTGTGTGGGTCAGTTTTGTTAACTCCAACAATTTTAAACCCCAAAGGTGAATATATTGATAAAAATTGGCGCCGGCTGTAGGAATAAGAAACCATCCAACTGCCATATGAATGTATGAATAAAAAATTAAAAGAATGACAGAAGTTTGACTTACAATATCTTTGAGCAAAGTCGTGCTGATAACTTACAATTTCTTTGAGCAAAGTCGTGCTGATATCGTGTTATACTTTAGAGGATAATAAGATAGAAAATGTAGAAAAATAGTGTAACGCCTCAGTCCCAAAATACGTAGGACTAGGAACGTAGACATGTCAGCTGTACTCATACGAAGTACACTCCAATATATGGAAACCTCGTATGAATACATAAGCTGTAAAATGCAGTAGAACCATAACTAATCTCATCCACACAAAAATAAATGAATAAAAGATATCATATAATGGTAATGAATTGTCTTGATACAATATGTTGGGCGGAGACAAATCCACTACCAACAAATAAAGGAAATACATGAGAAAAGAAATGATTTTGGCGAGAGAAGCGAAGACGATCAAAGTGCAATCATCCTCGAAGAAATAGAGATGATCATGGCTACGGCCAGAACACCTGCGAAAGACAAGAGCACACACCTGGCGAGATAACCAGGTCCTCAGAGGGACGTAACAAGACACATAATATCATGCCATATAAACTGAATAAATACTGCTCAAATAAATAAGTCAATTGAATTATAACATGGTCCAATACACACCTATTGAACTAGCTTATCATCCCTCCAACCAAACAATGACAGGAGATGGTAAACTAATTCACGGTGACGTATCTTTTCATGCTATGAATCCAATATAGTATCCGAACCCCAACAAGGTTCAATACCTTCTCATCGAAGTAGTAAGTCACACCTACAACCAAACAAGGACAAGATGTGATGAACTAATCCGCGACAAGTTATTGTTCCAAGCCACGGTCAGATACAAGTACCCAAACCAAAAGTACTTGTACCTAACGGATAAAGGTGCCTAACCGTTCTAAGTGAAATGTAGTTTAAGAACAATCCTTCCTACGCATGGGCCCTGGCTAAATAGGATCGACATAGTCCCCCCTTGGGGCACCAGAGGCCCAATCAGTAAGAGCATAACGTTCCGCAGAACGTCAGTGGCCGTCAGTAATCCTGGGTAATCTGACCCGCGTCTCCGACGGAGCTCACAGGTTACAAAAGGGAAAGTACATCGAAGCCTATAGGCTAAGGAATTGTCCTCCCCGCCCAATGCCTACTATGTTGTATCCACAACATTAATCTCTATAACCACTAAGTCAAACTAGCATGCAACTTCTATTAGCGGTTAATCCTATCGCACGGCTTATACACACCGGTGGCCAGCCAGTCACGCATGTCCGTGTTCTACATGCGACACACAACTTCGTGTTACAACGTGTCAAGGCCAATGGATGCAACACACAAGGTGGTCCCTTAAATCTAGGTTTAATGTGTAAGAAAAATAATACATAGCAAAAATATAAATGAACAGTAAGTTCTAACAGGTTATGCCATGTATCACAGTTTATTCTGCATAAAGAAAATAATAAACAATGCATAAAATATGAGCTAAAATAAGTAAACAGCAAATGGCAAGGTGTCTTGCCTGGTAGAGCGCCTGGTGTGCTGCGATAATCAATGTGGCACGAACTTCGACTTCGGTGCAACAACTGTGCAAGGTGACCTCTGATGTCGGCACGGACGGTTCCATTGGGTTCAGGACGGTCAAATTAGTTAGAGTGGACATAAGGTAGTACATAATTGGTGAGAAAATGGAAATAATGGGGTTGGTCATGGTCTGGACGATAATCGAAAGATTTTGATCGAATAATATGAATTTAGAAAATTATTTATAACCTTGAAAATTGTATTTTATTATCTCAAATATTTTGTAAGTGGTAAAATCGTTTTAAGTCCAAAACTATAGTTTACGCAGTAAAAATATTTTATATAAATACTTGAAAATATATTTTATTAGTCAAACTAGTTTTTGGATAAATACTTGAAAATACAAAAATTATTTTTAGGCTAAAAATACTTTAAGGTTGTCAAAATAAATTTATAGATATAAAACTTTTAGTAAAAATAATTTAGAGAAAATTTTGAAAATATTAGGAAACCGATTTATCATTTGGAAACTATATTTTTTTTATGGGTCAAAAATAAATACTTGGAAAGGACTAGAAACTTATTGTATATAAAATATTTTTAGAAGTAGTTAAAATCTAGCAAGTGATTTAGGGCAACAAACTAACTTTTGTCAAATATAAATTTGTAGGTCAAAAATATATAAGTACCCTAAAATAATCTACTAACATATCTTTCATGAACAAATTAATATTAGTGCTTTATAAATCTCCCAACATTTAGAAATACATTACTACAACAAGTAATACTAATTAGGTTACCATATAATATAAAAATAAAATACAATTGGTAATCAAATATCTACTGTTAATAAAAAAAATAAAAGAATAGAATAAATAGAAAGTAAAAAAGAAGGAGTATTTACTGTTAATAAATAAATAGAATAAAATAAATAAAATAGAATAAATATCCACTGTTGCAAATGAGAGAAAGAACGAAAGAAAAAAAAATAAATGGGGAAGTGAGTGAGAGCGGGAGGGGAGGCGGAGGAATCGGTCGGCGACGGGGGTTTAGTGGAAGCGGCGCACGAGCTACGGCGGGGTATGGCTGTACGTGGTGCCGGAGCTCCGACGCAGGTTCGAGAAGGATGCGGCCAGGGAGAAGGAGAAGGGGCGGCGACCGCACGGATCTGGCGAGGAGGTGGAGGTAATGTTGGTGGTTGAAAATTTTAGGGTTTTTGGCTTCTTTTTCTTTTTGGGCACGGCCGGCCGGCGATGGCCGGGGTGGCGGTGGTTTATGCTGTGGTTCAATGGGGCGTGGCAAGGGTGTGTCGAGGCTGGCTTGCGGGATGGTATTGGGGTTTAGTCGGAGGTGGTGGCGGCAGGCTGGTCGGAGGCGGGTTTTGGTCGGGATGCTCTGTGGGGGTCGCACCTGGGGTTTTGGAAACCGCGATGGTGGCAGTGGCGGTGGCGATCGGGGTAGATGGCGGGGTTTCGACGGAGGTAGTAGCAGGTGGTCGTGTCACGGCATTGGGGTGCCGCAGCGGCTGCTGGTGGAGATGATGATGACGGTGGTGGTGTTGTTTGGCTTAGGGCGGTGGTTGTGCATGGTGATGGTGGAGGATTGGCTAATCTGCGGTGGACCGAGGAGGCTAGGGTTAGGATTAGGGCTAGGGTTTGTATTATGTCGGGGTGTCTGACACGGGCTGGGTTTGTGTCCTACATGACACAGGTGGAGTCGAAGTCGTGTCGGGGATGTGTCCGACACGAGGAATTAATGTAATTGTAAAAATGGAATAAGATTATGGATGGTGGTGTCACGCCCCAGAACCAGAATACTGGAGAGCGGGGGCGAACATAGCCAGCTACGTATATTGAAATGAAGTCCATCTCGCTATACGGTCACGGCTGTCTAGATATGAGGGTTTACTACAAGCCAACGGTCTCTTAAGGTCAAGCCTATTGTCTCAATCTCAAGCAAGTAATATAATCACAAGATGTTTGACCACCAAATATACAATAAAAGGCGTCCCAAATATTACATATCAGCTGATCATGAAGCTAGTTGTACAAAATGCTAGGACTAGCAAGAGTTAAGTCATACATGATCAACCCTAGGATTTGTTAATCATGTTTACAGCCCGTAGGCGGACAGTAAGTAAAAGTGCATCGAGCTAACAGGTGCTCGTCGGCTAAACGCCTCAAAAGAATAATTTTACAATAGAGTGAGCGAAATAAAATAGAAAAAAAAAACCACTTGTAGCCCGGATTCCTTCTAGTCGCCACCATCGGGCTGGAGGTTCGGTAGATCCTCGGGAGCTGCTCCGAAATCTGGCCACACAAAACCAGCTGGGTCAAACCCCAGAAAGAGCAAGTGCCACAAAGGAGGCCACGAAATAAGAACAAAAGCCAGCATATCAGATCATAAGAAAATGAAAGAAAAGTACAAGTAATAAAAGTACAGCAGGACAATAAACGACTAGGGACGTGGAACCAATCCGGAAGCCAGGTTACAACCCGTAAACCAAACAAGGACCGGGGTTGTAACCCTTCGCCTGAATAGCTCCTTGCCCCTACCCAATTATTGTTTAAGCAAGTAAAATAATCATGTTCAGGAGTACCAGGTGCTGGGACTAGACAAGACTTAGACAGGGCTAGATATCATCCATTCACAAGTAGCCAAGCAATTACTACGGCTTACTACTTTAACTAACTAGGGTTGTCACAAGCCTAATTACTAACAAGATGCAATGAGAATTCCCCAGTCCCAAGCCCTGCAGAGTATCCAGTTATCCTTCCGCGGGTTGAGAGTATGGTTGGGTACATCGCCCAGGAGACGATATACCCTTAGGTGACTTAGAAGGTGCAACACATGACAGTGTGCTGGAAATGTGCTCTACTCGTCGGCAAGCTACAAGTCCAATTAAGAGCGCCCAGATAACAAGATTGCCTGTGACTGGAAATTCTCCATGAACTATAGTTTGATCTAGTCATTATCCTAATCCATATTCAGTGTGAATCCCTGACCGTGGGAACCAGGGAGTCACGTCCTAGACATGATGCAAGACAAGACAAGTGGATTGCACAAGCAAGCAAGCAGGAACACCCACGGTGTCAAGGTTGATTATACAAGTCAAGTTAGCCATCGTAACGGCATCAAGTCAAGTCAAGTTGCAAGTTACAAGTCAAGAGTGCGCCGCCACGGGCCACTATCAAGTTATCAGGTTACAAGTCAAGAGTGCACCCCATCGGGTCACTATCAAGAAGATCAGAAAGTACCAGGATCGTAAATCACAGAATACCACGAAAACTGTACTAGTCATAGCGAATACTGAAAATCGTGTCAAGTCGTTTTGGTTCAAGATAGTCGTGCTGTGTGGAACAAAATCTCAAAACACAATCCACAAAAGAGGAGCCAAGCTCAAGAAATAAACCAATTCATCAGGGGCAAGTGGGTTGCGCGGGGGGGGTTGATGGCGCAGGGGTCAATTGTGCCGGGAGCCAACTGCGCCGGGGTCCAAGTGCGCGGGGGCAGATGGCGCATCGGTCCAAGTGCGCGGGGGCAGATGGCGCATGGGTCCAAGTGCGCGGGGGCAGATGGCGCATGGGTCCAAGTGCACGGGGGCAGATGGCGCAGGGGTCCAAGTGCGCAGGGGCAGATAGCGCATGAGCAGACGGCGCATGGATGGATGGCGTATGAGCAGACTGCGCATGAGCAGACTGCGCATGAGCAGACTGCGCATGGATGGATGCGCGCTGGGGTTGAGCGCAGTTCGCCAAGGGACAAGCAGCGCGGTCGGTGCTGCGCTAAAGAGCGCAGGCCGAGAGGGGGATGCACAGTCCAGCACGGCGCTAAAGAGCGCAGGCTGCAGTCTTCGTCTCCAGGCCGAGAGCAAGCATCATGAACACCAAAAATTCCATTCTTCATGTCTTGGTCAAGTCAAAGCCAAATCTAGATTTTCAAAGTTCTAACTTGAGTAAAATTGAGTTCTCTTCCACATGGAAACATCAAAACCCACAAAAACCCAACTAAAATAGATCAAAACCATGTAAATCTGAAAATAGAGAAAACTTAGATATAGAACAATGGAGACTCCAAATCACAAAATGTCAAGTTCTAATGTTGATCTCCATGGCCTAATCTAGCTAATGGACAAATAAAAAGTGGTTCTCATGTGGTGGCAAGGTGCACTTGCCTATGGTGTTGGTGAGTTGTGTAGAGGAAGGAAGAAGAAGGAGATGGAGAAAATAAATGAAAGAGTTATGAGGAGAGAGAAAAGGTTGGTAGGGTTTTAATGAGGGTGGTTGTGGTGGAATGAAGGTTGAGCATAGGCTAAGGTGTTCCAATGCATATTAAACCAAACCAAACCAATCCTTCCCCACAAAATAAAACCAAGCCAAGTCAAAACCCATTTTACGAGAAAACTAAAAATCTGCAAGTCGAGCCAAAATACAATTACAGGCCAGAATCTGAGAAAAAATAAAAATACAGGTCCAGGATACATACAAGCTTAACCAAAATACGTGTTCTGAGATATAGGTGTTACAACTCTACCCACCTTAAAAGAATTTTGTCCTCGGAATTTAATCAAGGAGTTAGAGAGACAAGGATAAGTCATACTATTCACATGCAAGCTATACTAAGCATTAAATCAAACAATCACGCGTGCAAGCAAGGACGGAAGTCATAAGGCATAAGGAAGACATTATACCTTATGAGTCAAACAAGTCAGGATATCGCGATCGGATGTCGTCCTCACGCTCCCACGTTGACTCACCTAGGGAGTGATGACCCCAAGCAACGCGGACTAAGCTAATAGTCTTGTTCTTGAGTATCTTCTCTCTCCGGTCCAATATAGACACGGGCCTCTCCTCATACGAAAGGTTGGTACCAACAACCAATTCCGAATGGTCTAGGATATAGCTCGGGTCCGGGATATACCATCGTAATTGGGATACATGGAATACATCATGCACCTCACTTAGCGACGGCGGAAGAGCGAGACGATAGGATACATCTTCTACTCGCTCCAGAACATCGAACGGCCCTATATACCTAGGACTAAGCTTTCCCCGCACGCCAAAGCGAATGACGCCGTGGTTAGGCGAGATCCTAAGGAATACATGGTCGTCGATAGCAAACTCTAAGGGTCGACGATGAGCATCGGCCCAATGCCACTGGCGATCTTGGGCAACTCGAAGACGATCTCTGATCTTTCTGACCACTTCAATGGTCTGGGCAATCATCTCTGGACCGAGCATCTGTCTCTCTCCAACATCGTCCCACGCTAGCGGGGATCTACACTTCCTGCCATACAGTGCCTCGAATGGTGCCATCTGGATGCTGGCCTAGAAACTATTGTTGTACGAGAACTCCACCAGGTGCAGGTGATATTCCCACGAACCACCGAAGTCAAGGGTACAAGATCTTAACATGTCTTCAAGAGTCTGGATCGTGCGCTCTGACTGGCCATCTGTCTACGGATGATATGCTGAACTGAACTGGAGACGAGTCCCCAAATTCTCTTGCAGGCTACGACAAAAGTGTGACATGAATCTTGAATCCCTGTCCGAGGTGATGCTGACTGGCACACCGTGAAACCTGACAATCTGCTTGAGGTACATCTCTGCCAACTGAGCCGTTGACTGACCCACTCTGAATGGAAGAAAGTGAGCCACCTTCGTGAGCCTGTCAACTATAACCCAAATAGCATCTCGACCAGCTGGGGATCTAGGCAATCCAGTCACAAAATCCATGGTCACATGCTCCCACTTCCATTCTGGAATCGGCAAAGGCTGAAGAAGTCCAGCGGACCTCTGATGTTCAGCTTTAACCTGCTGGTAAACCAAACACCGAGAGACAAACCGAGCTATCTTCCTCTTCATGCCATTCCACCAGAAGTGCTGACGGATATCACGGTACATCTTCGTGCCACCGAGATGAATAGAATACTGTGAACTGTGAGCTTCTGCCATGACCTCCTGTCTGATATCTCCACTGGGTACACAAAGACGAGTGCCATGCCGAAGTGTACCATCTTTATGAATGCACAACTCTGGCCTTCTTCCTGCCTCACACTCTGCTCTGAGCCGCTGAAGCTTGGAATCTATGGACTGCGCCACCCGGATCCCCTCAACTATGTTGGACTGAACCTGTAGACTGGCCATCAATGCCACACTGGTAGGAAGAACCACTTCTATTCCCATCTTCTGAAGATCTGCCAGTAGCTCTGGTTGCACCGTCAAGAAATAAACTTCGGCTCTCCTGCTCAACGCATCTGCTACAACGTTGGCCTTCCCTGGGTGATATTGCAAATCCACATCGTAGTCCACAAGTAGCTCGAGCCATCTTCTCTATCGCATATTAAGGTCCTTCTGGGTGAAAACATATTTCAGGCTCTTGTGATCAGTAAATATCTCCACTCTATCTCCATACAAGTAGTGTCTCCACAACTTGAGTACAAACACTACGGCTGCCAATTCCAAGTCGTGGGTTGGGTAATTCTTCTCATGATCACGAAGTTGTCATGATACATAAGATATTACCTTTCCATGCTGCATCAAAACACACCCCAATCCTCTGCCTGAAACGTCACAATAAACTGTGAATCCTCCGGTCCCATCTGGAAGTGTGAGAATAGGAGCCGTTATCAAACCTCGCTTCAACTTCTCAAATGATTCTTGGCACTCTGCTGTCCAAGTAAACTGCATATCCTTGCGGGTCAACTGGGTCATCGGCGCTGAAATCTTTGTAAAATCTGAAACGAATCGCCGGTAGTAGCCGGCTAATCCAAGGAAGCTACGAACTTCTGCCACTGAGCTGGGTACTGGCCACGTCTCGATAGCCACAATCTTCTGGGGATCCACTTCTACTCCTCCTCGGGTAATAATGTGACCCAAGTACGAAATACGATCGAGCCAGAACTCGTATTTACTGAACTTGGCATACAACTGATGCTCTCTAAGCGTCTGAAGGATGACTCTGAGATGCTGCTCATGCTCTGCTTTGCTCTTGCTTTAGACCAGGATATCATCTAGGAAAATGATCACGAACTGATCCAAGTAAGGCATGAAAATGCGATTCATGAGGTCCATGAATACTGCCGGCGCATTGGTCACTCCGAACGGCATAACAAGGAACTCCCAATGCCCATACCTAGATCGAAAAGCTGTCTTCGGGATGTCTTGTTCTCTGACTCTGATTTGGTGGTATCCTGACCGCAAGTCTATCTTCGAAAACGCTGAAGCCCCTCTGAGTTGATCAAACAAGTCATCTATCCTCGGGAGAGGGTATCTGTTCTTGATTGTCACTGAGTTCAAGGTACGATAATCTACGCATAGCCTGGACGTACCATCCTTCTTTTTCACAAGAAGCATCGGGGCTCCCCAAGGCGATCCACTTGCACGAATGAATCCCTTGGTCCTGAGTTCTTCAATCATCTTGTACAAAATCTCTAACTCTGAAGACGCCATTCTGTAGACTCGCTCTGATACTGGTGCTGCTCCGGGGATCAAGTCTATAGTGAACTCAATCTCCCGCTCTGGCGGCATCCCTGGAAGCTCTCCTGGAAAGACATCTGGAAACTTTTCAACTATCCGGGGCAACTGTACTGCTGCTACTGCCATCTGCAATACTGGAGAAGATGGCTCCACCGCGCCTCTGGAAAAGAAAAACTCTGGCTCACCTGGAATGCTGAAAACAACCCTGCCAACATGGCAGTCTATCCTAGCATACTGGTTCCTCAACCAATCCATGCCTAAGACTATATCATAGTCTGCCATAGGGAATTCTATAAATCTAGCGAGGAACTCTCTACCGCTAACTACGATCCGACACGAGGAAAACACTCGATCTACTCCCATAAGACCATTATCTGTGTCGTAAATCGTGCAGACATGAATGAATACGATGCACCAGAATCAAATAATACCGATGCTGGAAAGGAGTTGACGAGAATATTACCTGCCACTACCTCACCTGGGGAAACTTCTTCTTCCATAGCCATCATCATGGCCTGACCTCTAGCTGCGGGTCCCCTCTGCTGGAAACCTCTCTGTCTACTCTGCGCTTGGGCTTGGGTATACTGTTGCTGCTGCACAGGTGCTGGTCCCCTAACCGAGGGACTGGTTAGGTTGGACGAGGACGAACTACCCCTATTCGGACAGGCTCCTATCTTGTGATCTGCTGCTCCACAAGCTAGGCACAATCCTTGTGCCCTACGACAATCTGCTACCACGTGGCCTGGCTTCCTACAATGAGAACATCCCATCGCGGAAGTCTTCTTCTGCTTTTGCTGCTGCGGGTATGTCGGGGTTGAATGCTGAACCGACGTCACTGAGGTCGCCCGCCTCGGAGTTCCGATAGTCAAACTTCTAGCTGCCGGGGCGGGAGCTGATGATTGGTGCATCTGACTGTGGGACCGCTTCCTACCTCCGGTCCTATCCACGATCCTCTGGAAGGTGTACTCATGCCTCCTAGCTGCTCTCAAAACTGCATCGAACGTCTGGTGCTCGAACTGCTCGACTGCCAACAAGATCTCCAAATGCAGTCCCTGCTGGAACCGCTGGGCCCGATCAAACTCGGTTGCCACCAAGGTGGGGGCAAACCTACTGAGTCTAGAAAACTCAGATGCATAGCTGTCGACCGTTCTGCCTCCTTGCTTCAAGTTGGTAAATCTCGTCTGCAGGTCGTACCGAGCTACAGCATCAAAATACTTCGTCTGGAATCTCTCTCTAAACACCGCCCAAGAAATGGGTGCCACCAATCCCATGGCTTGCGCTGTCCACCAACTGCGAGCAAAATCCAGCAACTGTAGGCGTACCACCGCCACCTTCTCATTCTCAGGTGTCCTAGCTGCTTCCAGAACCACCTCGGTATCCTGAAGCCAAGCGTCTGCGGCAATCGCATCTTCGCTGCCATCGAAGAACGGAGGGTTCAAGCGCTTGAAGCTGTTGGCCGCGCTGTTCCCTGGATGACCGCCTCTGGTCAAGGCATCTGCCACTGCCTGGTACAAGGCATCTCCCCTGCGATCTTGAGAAGTTATCAAGGCCCTTATGAGACCTACCAAGGTGCCATCGTCCGGCTCAGCAGGCTGAACGGACTGAAATAGGGGCTCTCCTCCAGTAGGTATGACTCTGGAGGCAACTCCGGAATACTGGGCTTGATCTCCAGGTTGCTGGTCCACGGAAGGTGCTCTACCTTGCTGATCGGCGGGGTCAGGTACAGTGCCGTTGAGGAAGACGACACAAGGAAAACAATAAGGAAGGACCAGGACAGATCAACGATACAAGCATGTGATCAAGTCAAGATTCTCAGGGATTCAGAGGATATGAACGGAGATTAAGGACGAGTACTGATTGAGACATCTACTCGGTAAACCCTCACATTTCTTGATTGACAAGACCTGCATGGGCTACCACTTAAACCATGTCACGCCCCAGAACCAGAATACTGGAGAGCGGGGGCGAACATAGCCAGCTACGTATATTGAAATGAAGTCCATTTCGCTATACGGTTACGGCTGTCTAGATATGAGGGTTTACTACAAGCCAACGGTCTCTTAAGGTCAAGCCTACTGTCTCAATCTCAAGCAAGTAATATAATCACAAGATGTTTGACCACCAAATATACAATAAAAGGCATCCCAAATATTACATATCAGCTGATCATGAAGCTAGTCGTACAAAATGCTAGGACTAGCAAGAGTTAAGTCATACATGATCAACCCTAGGATTTGTTAATCATGTTTACAGCCCGTAGGCGGACAGTAAGTAAAAGTGCATCGAGCTAACAGGTGCTCGTCGGCTAAACGCCTCAAAAGAATAATTTTACAACAGAGTGAGCAAAACAAAATAGAAAAAAAAAACCCACTCGTAGCCCGGGATCCTTCTAGTCGCCACCATCGGGCTGGAGGTTCGGTAGATCCTCGGGAGCTGCTCCGAAATCTGGCCACACAAAACCAGCTGGGTCAAATCCCAGAAAGAGCAAGTGCCACAAAGGAGGCCACAAAATAAGAACAAAAGCCAGCATATCAGAACATAAAAAATAAAAGAAAAGTACAAGTAATAAAAGTACAGCAGGACAATAAACGACTAGGGACGTGGAACCAATCCGAGAGCCAGGTTACAACCCGTAAACCAAACAAGGACCGGGGTTGTAACCCTTCGCCTGAATAGCTCCTTGCCCCTACCCAATTATTGTTTAAACAAGTAAAACAATCATGTTCAGGAGTACCAGGTGCTGGGACTAGACAAGACTTAGACAGGGCTAGACATCATCCATTCACAAGCGGCCAAGCAATTACTACGGCTTACTACTTTAACTAACTAGGGTTGTCAAAAGCCTAATTACTAACAAGATGCAATGAGAATTCCCTAGTCCCAAGCCCTGCAGACTATCCAGTTATCCTTCCGCGGGTTGAGAGTATGGTTGGGTACATCGCCCAGGAGACGATATACCCTTAGGTGACTTAGAGGGTACAACACATGACAGTGTGCTGAAAATGTGCTCTACTCGTCGGCAGGCTACAAGTCCAATTAAGAGCGCCCAGATAACAAGATTGCCTGTGACTGGAAATTCTCCATGAACTATAGTTTGATCTAGTCATTATCCTAATCCATATTCAGTGTGAATCCCTGACCGTGGGAACCAGGGAGTCACGTCCTAGACATGATGCAAGACAAGACAAGTGGATTGCACAAGCAAGCAAGCAGGAACACCCATGGTGTCAAGGTTGATTATACAAGTCAAGTTAGCCATCGCAACGGCGTCAAGTCAAATTACAAGTCAAGTTGCAAGTTACAAGTCAAGAGTGCGCCACCACGGGCCACTATCAAGTTATCAGGTTACAAGTCAAGAGTGCACCCCATCGGGTCACTATCAAGAAGATCAGAAAGTACCAGAATCGTAAATCACAGAAAACCACGAAAATTGTACTAGTCATAGCGAATACTGAAAATTGTATCAAGTCGTATTGGGTCAAGATAGTCGTGCTGTGTGGAACAAAATCTCAAAACCCAATCGACAAAAGAGGAGCCAAGCTCAAGAAATAAACCAATTCATCAGGGGCAAGTGGGTTGCGCGGGGGGGTTGATGGCGCAGGGGTCAATTGCGCCGGGAGCCAACTGCGCCGGGGTCCAAGTGCGCGGGGGCAGATGGCGCTTGGGTCCAAGTACGCGGAGGCAGATGGCATATGGGTCCAAGTACGCGGGGGCAGATGGCGCATGGGTCCAAGTGCACGGGGGCAGATGGCACATGAGCAGACTGCGCATGAGCAGACTGCGCATGAGCAGACTGCGCATGGATGGATGCGCGCTGGGGTTGAGCGCAGTTCGCCAAGGGACAAGCAGCGCGGTCGGTGCTGCACTAAAGAGCGCATGCCGAGAGAAGGATGCGCAGTCCAGCACGGCGCTAAAGAGCGCAGGCTGCAGGCTTCGTCTCCAGGCCGAGAGCAAGCATCAAGAACACCAAAAATTTCATTCTTCATGTCTTGGTCAAATCAAAGCCAAATCTAGATTTTTAAAGTTCTAACTTGAGTAAAATTGAGTTCTCTTCCACATGGAAGCATCAAAACCCACAAAAACCCAACTAAAATAGATCAAAACCATGTAAATCCGAAAATAGAGAAAACTTAGATCTAGAACAATGGAGACTCCAAATCACAAAATGTCAAGTTCTAATGTTGATCTCCATGGCCTAATCTAGCTAATGGACAAATAAAAAGTGGTTCTCATATGGTGGCAAGGTGCACTTGCCTATGGTGTTGGTGAGTTGTGTAGAGGAAGGAAGAAGAAGGAGATGGAGAAAATAAATGAAAGAGTTATGAGGAGAGAGAAAAGGTTGGTAGGGTTTTAATGAGGGTGGTTGTGGTGGAATGAAGGTTGAACATAGGCTAAGGTGTTCCAATGCATATTAAACCAAACCAAACCAATCCTTCCCCACAAAATAAAACCAAGCCAAGTCAAAACCCATTTTACGAGAAAACCAAAAATCTGCAAGTCGAGCCAAAATACAATTACAGGCCAGAATCTGAGAAAAAATAAAAATACAGGTCCAGGATACATACAAGCTTAACCAAAATACGTGTTCTGAGATATGGGTGTTACAGGTGGAACACGGACACGATGTACGTACGTTTGGTTGTAGAATTTTGTGGAGAATAAAAATACATGGATGAGTACCTGCCGATTTATAGGATATGGGAATTTCTATTTGGATAGGATTAGGAAAAGATTTAAATCCCTAATAGATAATTGCTACTAATTTAAAATCAATAAATTCCAAATCCAAATACAAATCCAATTTAAATCAAATAAAATTTTTAGTTTAAATTCAATGGGATAAATCAAATTTCAAATATTTGACTATTTAAATAAATCCAAAATTTCAAATCAAGGTTTAAATCGCCACAATAATTTTGAAATATATTTTCCAAAAATACTAATAATAATAATTTTGAAAATTACATTATTATTTAAAATAAGCTAATAAATAATTACTAAATATATATGTATGTACAAATAATATTTACATAAATATACTTTTCTAATATACCATTTTATAGAAAAAATTACTTATTATTATAACTGTATAAATGAAAGGCTTTTCATAATTAAAATCATAAACTTGAAAATGATAGCTAGAAATAATTATTATCTATATTCCTTCGAAAAAATATTTTTTCAAAAATATGTATGCTTGCACATATTCGCACTCGTCGAGCAATTATGAAAAACAAAATTTCGCACACGACGTACAATACGACTACGTGACGTACAATACAAAATTTTAAATCAGTACCAAATTTAATAATAAAAAAATAGTAGAAATTTAGGGGTTTTACATCCTACCCAACTTAAAAAAATTTTGTCCTCGAAATTAAGAATTAGTAGGGGATGAGAAGACACAAGGGGGTATAGATGGAGAGCAATCGATAACAAATTCGTGCCATAAGAAATCGCGATCTAGATCATAGAAAAATAATACGAGTATGGTCGTGGGTAGTGAATGAGGGTCATAGTAGGGCCGAGAAGAAGGACGAGTAGTTTAGGACGAAGGTATAGCAACTTTGAGTGGTAATGGTCCTAATCGATAGGAAGGCTAGAGGAAGTTCTAGTATAACGCCTTCGTTATTCTAAAATGGGTGAAGGCGAAAACAATAGAGAGTTCAAAAGACAAAATTATCGAATACGAAAACGTGGTTCAAAGACGACCGAAAATTTTAAAGGAATTGTCAAGGCAGTCGTGGATGGGATTCTAAAGGCCAAGTTTAATTATGTTCCATCCACGCAGAATAATAGACAAAAGCGAACCAAAGTGCACTCAGTTGATCAGACCATCATGCACTGGTTCTGATTAGACAATATGTTAGTGGGAGCGATCCAATTAACATATGTCTTGGACAAGCTCGATAACGAATAAGCTTGCAAAAACTAGGCTACATTAGCATCATTAGTCAAAATGGTAAATACATAGGCACGGGAGATTAATATTGAAAGAAGGTAGAATAATTCTAAGTCATACGTCCTATAGTCTTCTTGTCCAAGTTCTTGGTTGGCTAAATGGGTTAGGGTCCTCTAAATTCTAGAATCTAAGTAAACTTGCTAATATAGGTCATAAGGACAAAGGGATTGCTAGGTCACAAGGCATTCTACCCAACTTAAAAGAATTAAACTAATGGTGTTTGGGACAGCTAACTAGTAGGTTCAATCTCTAGCGAGCATGAAGGAAAGATAAGAATAATGATAGAAGGAATCAAGCAAGATGCAATCGATGAGTCGAACGGTAGTTCGAATATGGAATCGAGGAAAGAGGTCGAGTATGTGGATGAGATCCTAAACTTCTAATCCTATTCACAGGCTTGCTTGGTACGGTAAAGTAACCAAACAATTTATCTTGACCTGTATGGGCCACTATAAAAACATGTAACGCCCCAGTCCCAAAATACGTAGGACTAGGAATGTAGACTTGCCAGCTGTACTCATACGAAGTACACTCCAATATATGGAAACTTCGTATGAATACATAAGCTGTAAAATACAGTAGAACCATAACTAATCTCATCCACACAAAAATAAATGAATAAAAGATATCATATAATGGTAATGAATTGTCTTGATACAATATGTTGGGCGGAGACAAATCCACTACCAACAAATAAAGGAAATACATGAAAAAAGAAATAATTTTGGCGAGCGAAGCGAAGACGATCAAAGTGCAATCATCCTCGAAGAAATAGAGATGATCATGGCTATGGCTAGAACACCTGCTTAAGACAAGAGCACACACACCTGGCGAGATAACCAGGTCCTCAGAGGGACGTAACAAGACACATAATATTATGCCATATAAACTGAATAAATACTGCTCAAATAAATAAGTCAATTGAATTATAACATGGTCCAATACACACCTATTGAACTAGCTTACAATCCCCCCAACCAAACAAGGACAGAAGATGGTAAACTAATTCACGGTGACGTATCTTTCCATGCTATAAATCCAATATGGTATCCGGACCCCAACAAGGTTCAATACCTTCTCATCGAAGTAGTAAGTCACACCTACAACCAAACAAGGACAAGATGTGACAAACTAATCCGCGACAAGTTATTGTACCAAGCCACGGTCAGATACAAGTACCCAAACCAAAAGTACTCGTACCTAACGGATAAAGGTGCCTAACCGTTCTAAGTGAAATGTAGTTTAAGAATAATCCTTCCTACACATGGGCCCTGGCTAAATATGATCGACATAGTCCCCCCTTGGGGCACCAGAGGCCCAATCAGTAAGAGCATAACGTTCCGCAGAACGTCAGTGGCCGTCAGTAATCCTGGGTAATCTGACCCGCGTCTCCGGCGGAGCTCACGGGTTATAAAAGGGAAAGTGCATCGAAGCCCATACGCTAAAGAATTTTCCTCCCCGCCCAATGCCTACTATGTTGTATCCACAACATTAATCTCTATAACCGCTAAGTCAAACTAGCATGCAACTTCTATCAGCGGTTAATCCTATCGCACGGCTTATGCACACCGGTGGCCAGCCAGTCACGCATGTCCATGTTCTATATGCGACACACAACTTCGTGTTACAACGTGTCAAGGCCAATGGATGCAACGCATAAGGTAGTCCCTTAAATCTAGGTTTAATGTGTAAGAAAAATAATACAGAGCAAGAATATAAATGAATAGTAAGTTCTAAAAGGTTATGCCATGTATCACAGTTTATTTTGCATAAAGAAAATAATAAACAATGCATAAAATATGAGCTAAAATAAGTAAACAGCAAATGACAAGGTGTCTTGCCTGGTAGAGCGCCTGGTGTGCTACGATAATCAATGTGGCACGAACTTCGACTTGCGTGCAACAACTATGCAAGGTGACCTCTGATATCGGCACGGACGGTTCCATTGGGTCCAGGACGGTCAAATTAGTTAGGGTGGACATAAGGTAGTACATAATTGGTGAGAAAACGGGAATAATGGAGTTGGTCTTGGTCTGGACGATAATCGAAAGATTTTGATCGAATAATATGAATTTAAAAAATTATTTATAACCTTGAAAATTGTATTTTATTATCTCAAATATTTTGTAAGTGGTAAAATCGTTTTAAGTCCAAAACTATAGTTTACGCAGTAAAAATATTTTATATAAATACTTGAAAATATATTTTATTAGTCGAACTAGTTTTTGGATAAATACTTGAAAATATAAAGATTATTTTTAGGCTAAAAATACTTTAAGGTTGTCAAAATAAATTTATAGATATAAAACTTTTAGTAAAAATAATTTAGAGAAAATTTTAAAAATATTAGGAAACCGATTTATCATTTGGAAACTATATTTTTTTTTATGGGTCAAAAATAAATACTTGGAAAGGACTAGAAACTTATTGTATATAAAATATTTTTAGAAGTAGTTAAAATCTAGCAAGTGATTTAGGGCAACAAACTAACTTTTGTCAAATATAAATTTGTAGGTCAAAAATATATAAGTACCCTAAAATAATCTACTAATATATCTTTCATGAACAAGTTAATATTAGTGCTTTATAAATCTCCCAACATTTAGAAATACATTACTACAACAAGTAATACTAATTAGGTTACCATATAATATAAAAATAAAATACAATTGGTAATCAAATATCTACTGTTAATAAAAAAAATAAAAGAATAGAATAAATAGAAAGTAAAAAAGAAGGAGTATTTACTGTTAATAAATAAATAGAATAAAATAAATAAAATAGAATAAATATCCACTGTTGTCTTTCTGCAAATGAGAGAAAGAACGAAAGAAAAAAAAAATAAATGGGGAAGTGAGTGAGAGCGGGAGGGGAGGCAGAGGAATCGGTCGGCGACGGGGGTTTAGTGGAAGCGGCGCACAAGCTACGACGGGGTGCGGCTACACATGGTACCGGAGCTCCGACGCAGGTTCGAGAGGGATGCGGCCAGGGAGAAGGAGAAGAGGCGGCGACCGCACGGATCCGGCGAGGAGGTGGTGGTAAGTGTTGGTGGTTGAAAATTTTAGGGTTTTTGGCTTCTTTTTCTTTTTAGGCGCGGCCGGCCGGCGATGGCCGGGGTGGCGGTAGTTTATGCTGTGGTTCAATGGGGCGTGGCGAGGGTGTGTCGAGGCTGGCCTGCTGGATGGTATTGGGGTTTAGCCGGAGGTGGTGGCGGCAGGCTGGTCGGAGGCGGGTTTTGGTCGGGATGATCTGTGGGGGTCGCACCTGGGGTTTTGGAAACCGCGATGGTGGCGGTGGCGATCGGGGTAGATGGCGGGGTTTCGACGGAGGTAGTAGCAGGTGGTCGTGTCACGGCATTGGGGTACCGCGGTGGCTGTTGGTGGAGATGATGATGACGGTGGTGGTGTTGTTTGGCTTAGGACGGTGGTTGTGCATGGTGATGATGGAGGATTGGCTAATCTGTGGTGGGCCGAGGAGGCTAGGGTTAGGATTAGGGCTAGGGTTTGTATTATGTCGGGGTGTCCGGCACGGGCTGGATTTGTGTCCTACATTACACGGGTGGAGTCGAAGTCGTGTCGGGGATGTGTCCGACACGAGGAATTGATGTAATTGTAAAAATGGAATAAGATTATGGATGGTGGAACACGGACACGATGCACACACATTTGGTTATAGAATTTTGTGGAGAATAGAAATACATGGATGAGTACCTGCCTATTTATAGGATGTGGGAATTCCCATTTGGATAAGATTAGGAAAAGATTTAAATCCCTAATAGATAATTGCTACTAATTTAAAATCAATCAATTCCAAATCCAAATACAAATCCAATTTAAATCAAATTAAATTTTTAGTTTAAATTCAATGGGATTATCAAATTTCAAATATTTGACTATTTAAATAAATCCAAAATTTCAAATCAAGGTTTAAATCGCCACAATAATTTCGAAATATATTTTCCAAAAATACTAATAATAATAATTTCGAAAATTACATTATTATTTAAAATAAACTAATAAATAATTACTAAATATATATGTATGTACAAATAATATTTATATAAATATACTTTTCTAATATACCATTTTATAGGAAAAATTACTTATTATTATAACTGTATAAATAAAAGGCTTTTCATAATTAAAATCATAAACTTGAAAATGATAGCTAGAAATAATTATTATCTATATTCCTTCGAAAAAATAGAAAAAATGTTTTTTCAAAATATGTACGCTTGCACATATTCGCACTCGTCGAGCAATTACGAAACGAAATTTTGCACACGACGTACAATACGACTACGTGACATACAATACAAAATTTTAAATCAGTACCAAATTTAATAATAAAAAAAATAGTAGAAATTTAGGGTTTTACAAATAGTCTTTTTTTTATTTCACTAACACTCAACTAGAATGTTCCTTTTATAGGCCTATAATAGAATGTCAAATTAAGGCCATAAGTTACATAAGTTACGAAAAGAAGGACCATGAGTTACATAAGTTAAGGAAGATCGAAAGACATGGGACATCCATATTTACAACATAAACTTGAGAAAGAAAATAAAATAGAAATTATATAATGAATATACCCAAAAATGTCATTAGAGTTTGGGTATTTTTATCTTTTTAGAGCCGTAAGATAATAGAGAAAAGATAAACTAAAAAACATTATATACTAACATTTATGTATATACACAGTAATTTATTTGACTTTCGGATTTGTCCCTAAGGCACTAGCCTAGTGGTATTGCGGGAGGCCGCTCGAGCATAGGTCTCAGGTTCGAATCCTCACCCGGACGGCTAGGTGGCTGGGTGGCTTTAGGCCACAGGTTGGCTTGGAGAAAGGACACCTAAAAAAAGGCTTTTCGGTTTTGATACAAGTTATAAAGCAGTTGTTGAAATTCTAAGCAGTCGTTTTGGACTTACACGGACATCACGTCAGTTACTTCGAGAAAATATTTGTGGACTTCATGATTTATATTTTGTAACAAATATGCGATTTCGCACACGTGCGTGCACAGCCGATGCGCGCGCTAAGATCGCCGGAGCGGTAGGTAAGGGGGAGGACAGAGCAGTAAGGGGTGTGGGGGAGACATCGGCGTCACCGGAGGCGACGTTACCGGTGAGCACACGGCGGAGGATTCCGGAGCAGTGGGGGGGGAGCTAAGACATCGACATAGGCGTCGTCGGCGGCGGACGGAGCAAGAGGGAGCGGGAGGAAGACAACGACAGTTTCTGCGGCTTCGGTGAACTCGGCCGCGCGCGTGCACCAGCTGTGCACGTGCGCGTGCCATAAAGTAATTTCAATTTTATAATTTGTGCTGTAAACCAAGTTTATTCTAAGATTATTTAGTTTTAGGATTTCACATAATAATAAATATAAGAATTTGGGTCTCGAAATTGTCTAACTTTAGAATGTGAATCTCGAAATAACTGTTCATTAGCCTACGTTCAACAGCAAACTCTAACGTTGATAAAATTTTAAAGAGAATTTTTGACTTGCCCCCCACTTTGTTTACCTGAATTAAGGGTGCACCCCACTGTTTTGCATTAATGTACATTAATGCAAAACAGTGGGGTACACCCTTAATTCGGACAAACAAAGTGGAAGACAAGTCAAAAAAATCTCAATTTTAAATTCAAACTCTAATATCCACTAATAAGTGAGACAATATTACTAAATAACCCTTTATTCTAATGGAATATATTGTAGTTTGAGTTTTAGTTTTGAGTTATAACTCCACCGTCACAACTCTAACTCCCGTCCACTTTGATTTGACATGGGAAAAGAAAGCCACCAGACATGGCTTTCCTCTCTCTCTCTCTCTCGCGGATCTGAGCCTATCAAACAGTACTTCTTCTTCTCCATCTCTCCTTCCTCCAATCCATGAACACAGTAGCAGTACTCCATGGCTCTTCCTTGAGTTTCTGTTAGTTCTTTTCAAACCAGCTTGAATATACAAGTATGGAACAGTTCTCCCAGCTGGGAGGAGGAACCAACACCACAAGAGCATCAACAGCAGCAGCCGAGTTCATGTACGTCCCTTCGTCCAGCTCCGCGCCACCGTTGCAGTCTCCTCACCACCACCAACCGCCCCGCTTCTACAGCCCCCACCCTAACCCTAACTCCAGCAGCAGCACTCTACACGCCAGCAAGCAAGAAACCGCATGGAGTCATGATCACGATCAAGAGGATCTGAAGGCGAAGATCGTCTCCCACCCGCACTACTCCGCGCTTCTCGGAGCCTACATGGACTGCCAGAAGGCACTTCTTCTTCTTCCCTTCCCATATATAGCCCGGCGCGTTTACAAAACTTCACTGTCGTTACATTCATAATTTATTTATTGGGCCCGCGGTTTGTAAATCGCAGACGTGACCGCCGGCCGGCCATTGGACCCGTTCCGGATGGAGCCGTAGATAGCAGAGGAACCAATGGGTGGCTGCCATGTCGGCTGACGGTCACGTCCGTGGTTACAAACTGCGAACAAAATATTAATTTCGTTTATTTATTTAGTACTAAAAATTTCTAGGTGGGGGCATCGGCAGAAGCGTCGGCGAGGCTGTCGGTGATGGCGCGGGAGATCGCGGCTCGGCAGCAGGCGTCGGATCGCCGCAGCGCCACGACACCCGACCCGGAGCTCGACCAGTTCATGGTGATGATCATGGCAGCTCGTTACTCTCTCTCTCTCTCTCTCTCTCTCTCTCTAAAGAGAAGTTGATTGTGGTTTGCGCATATAGGAAGCCTACTGTAACATGCTGGTGAAGTATAGAGAGGAGCTGGCGAGGCCGCTACAAGAAGCAATGGAATTTCTCAGGAGGGTCGAGTCCCAGCTGAGCTCTCTCACCAACGGAGCTACTGCTTCCATTTTCTCTTCTGGTAATCTCTCAAACCCATTATTTGGAATCAATGACAGTTAATAAACAAAGACCTAAAATTAGTACTACAAAGTTTTTTTTTTTGAACTAAAAAACAAATTGAAGCAAAATTACGTTGTGAACATGTTGCAAGTAGAATCCAAAGATGACAGAAATCCGAGACTAATGCCTGCGTCTTGTGAGCAAGCCCACACTTCAATGGTACTATTGGTCAATCCCTCTAAACCATTAATTGATACCATGAGGGGAAAAAAAGGAAAAAATATTGCTAGGGTTTCGATCTTCAAAATTTAATTTACTCTGCCAAAAACACTTGAAGTCTTCTTCTGCTTGCAAACAAACATGTAAACGTAATGATAACGGGAGATTTGATATGAAATTTGGATATTGGTCAGTGATGAGTATATCTCCACCACAAACAGTACTAACACGAGGTTATAGCATATAATCAGTCATCTCACACTTATTAGTTCCCATATTCTTGAATTCTAGTGCTTAAAATACGTGGACAAAGTCATCTGTTGCTAATATAAAATAGGATGTTACTATTTTGTCCGCGGTCGCTGTGATCGTAAGCCACATGCTACTGTTCTACTGACAGAAATTCTGGTGGCGGATCCGAGCAAATAGGAGGGGGTAATGGAATTCTGTCACCTGTTCTGCGGTCATAGTCCGCGATTACAATCGCAAACTGCGGATACAATATTATTTTCCTATTAAATAGTTGAAGGTGAAGGTTAGAGATCAACCACGGAGGTGCCTCAAAAACCTAACCTTCCCGTTTCTAATTATTAGTCTTATCTCATGGTTTCAAAGACAGACCCTCCCTACTAGAGAATATAAAATGTTATCACCATTTGACTAGTTTCTACTCATTTAATCAATGTTTTAAAAATCGGACCGATAATCGAACATAATTTTTTTGGTATAGTTCGGAGCAGGGTTCAACCGGGATTCAAATAGGCTTAATTTGGTTTGGTTTAAATAGGTAAGATATCCATATTTACTTCTTGGTTTAGTTTTGTTTGGTCATAAGCATGTTTGTTTGGTTTAATTTTATAACTATAAGGTCGATCAAAACAAAACTGAGAATCAAATGGTCCAAATTTCACATTATATTTTTTATTTGAAGTTTTTTTTAAAAACCAAAAAGTTGGTCGGTTCAGTTGTGCGCCGGCTCACCGGTTGAACCCGATTTTGACAAAAAGAAACGATGGTTATTTAAAAGATCTGGTTTTAGTCGAACCGGACCAATTTTGGCATAAACCGACGGTCGGTCCAGTCCGGTTTTTACAACATTGCATTTAATTGCTCTCAATTATCTCTGTATGCTAAATTCGTGCTGTAGGTTTATAGCATAATAGATACCTAGGATGCTATTTCAATCAACGATAACTGTATCGTACTGGTATATGTCAGGGTTCGACCCCGGCAGTCTTTTGCCAGCACAGTGTGATAAATTAGGAGACACTGCAACTATACATGTAGTTAGTGAACTTTAACAGTAATTTCTAACAAAACTGAATTGATTACTGAATTTTAATCAATTTGGTACAAGCCTACACATATTGTACGTACTGTATATTATAGTTTGTTCTAATTCTTAAATGTGGTCATATTTCTTTTGGCTTTTACCATTTAAAGACTTCTAAGTCCATTATATGGTTCATTGCAAACATTTTACTTAGGTCTCTCAGTTGTTCGATTGTTCAATTCATAAGGTAAATTCCTACAAGCACACAAGATGAGGGCGAAAATGGCTCCAATATAATGTTAACTAATGAATTCATCACGTCAGACATGTTGTAATTTAGATTGCATCTGAACTGATCGTGATTTTCTAGTATAAGATGTTGAAGTTGGGTGTAATTTTCCACCTATGTGAAGAATATCCCTGAGTACGACGCGCATCATCCGTGTCTTAGAAGCTCGAGAAGTTGAATGTGTCGAAGACGGAGTTCAAAACTGCGATTATTTTAAGAAACAGAACACCACTATCTGCTGTATACCGACGATATACTGTTGTATACCACCGGTACACTGTAGTATACCACAGGTATACTGATGTTGTAGCTAATTTGCTTCTGTTTGCCAAATGTGGAGGGACGAACATTCATAGGGTCATTGAAAAGTCTATACTGCTAATTTTAGCCTCGCCTGAACATTGCAAAATATAGGCTGCTAAGAAAACCCCTAAGACTTTTTATTGATAAGACAATTCAAAGAAGATAACCATCAACTCCTTTCCAAAGAAACATATACATGTATAAAAGAGTACACAACATATACATATATATCACTTACTTAATGAACTGAATTAAGAAGAGCCAACCTTCATTTCCTTATTAATCGTTAACCTTTATTAATTCTCTTAAGAAATCATAGTCCGTAAGCCACTCAATGAATGTTAGAAAGACTTAATCTGAAGATCCGACATGATTCTATAGAGAATAATAATGTGATGATTTTATTGATAGGCTATTGCCACTACTTATAGAGGGTCCAACTCCTCTTCACAATACATCTTCCGATGTGGGACTAAAGTCCCTTATTGGTTCTCAACACTCCCCCTCAAGATGGGCGATAGATATTAATCATCCCCATCTTGTTACATAACTTTGACAGACTCAATGAACTAAGACCCTTAGTTAGACAGTCTGCAACTTGTTCTTCTGAGCGAACATGGTCAATCTTCAGTATCCCTTGTTCCAGCTTCTCCTTGATGAAGAATCGATCGATCTCGATGTGCTTCGTTCTGTCGTGCTGAACTGGGTTATTAGCTATACTTATTGCAGCTTAACTATCGCTCAGAAGATGTAACGGTGCTCCCTTGTCCAGCTTCAACTCTGTCAGCAGGGCTTTCACTCACAGCAACTCTGACACTCCTAGAGCCATTGCTCTGTATTCTGCTTCAGTTGACGACTGTGCTACCACTGACTGTTTCTTGCTCCTCCATGAGACCAGGTTTCCTCCTACAAAAATACAGTACCCCGTGGTAGACCTTTTGTCGTCTATACAGCTTGCCCAGTCTGCATCGTAGTATCCCTCAACTTTTATGCGTCCATTCTTCATGAACCATAGTCCTTTTTTCGGCGTCCCTTTCAGATATCTCAAGATCTGAAATACTGCTTTTATATGACCCGTTCTTGGATCATGCATGTAGCGACTCACTACACTTACCGCAAATAAGATATCAGGGCGAGTGTGCCCAGATAAATCAATTTTCCTACAAGTCTTTGATACCTTTCACGATCAACAGGCTCTCCTGCTTCTGCTCCCAACTTGCACTTCTGGTCAATTGGAGTGACTGCTGCTTTGCATCCCAGCATCCCTGTCTCCTTTAGCAGATCTAATGCATATTTTTTTGTGAGAGAACAATTCTTTGTTCGCCGTCACACACCTCGATATCCAGAAAGTACCTCATTGCTCCTAAATCCTTCATCTCAAACTCTTTTGCGAGTTTTGACTTTAGCTTAGTAATCTCGACTTCATCATCACCTGTGATTACTATATCATCCACATATACAGCAAGTATAGTGATGTGGCCTCTTGCATGCTGGAGAAAGATCGTATGATCTGCATTTGTTTGATGGTATCCCATGCCTATAACAGCCTTTCTGAATCTGTCAAACCAGGCTCGAGGAGATTGCTTGAGCCCGTATAGCGACTTCTTTAGTTTACACACTTTACCATGCGACGTCCCTCCGTCTGATTCTGTCGCGTAGCACCCTGGCGGATGTATACTTCTTCTTGCAAGTCCCCATGGAGAAAGACATTCTTCACATCTAACTGATATAGCTTCCACCCATAGTTTGTTGCAATGGAAACCAGAGTTCTCACCGTGCTCATCTTTGCTACTGGGGAAAATGTCTCATCATATTCGATGCCATATGATTGTGTGTATCCTTTTGCAATCAACATCGTCTTGTACCGCTCTACTTTTCCTTCTGGAGTCAACTTTACTGTGTACACCCATTTGCATCCCAGAGCTTTCTTTCCTTTGGGTAATGGAACCAGCTCCCATGTCTTATTTTTCTCTAGTGTCCCAAGTTCTTCCATCATTGCGGCTTTCCACCTTGGATCTTTCTTTGCTTCCTGCCAACACTTAGGCAAAGAAGTAGAGTCTAACGATGCAATGAAGGCTCGATAATTCGGAGAAATGTTAGAATAAGACAAAAAGTTGGCAATGTCATATTCATAATCATCATACCGACTAGGAGCCTTACCCGCATTGATGCGAGAAGATCTCCTTAAGGGAGCAATAGATGGTGGAGAGATCATACCATCCGAGTCGGAGAGATCCGCATCATAATCAGAGTGATTCAGTGTGGGGGCAACATCTTCAAGAGTTGGGGCAGGAGTAGACGAGGGACTTGGTACAGTAGGCACTGACGGCACAGTACTGGACTTCTGCAGCTCTTTTTCCCTTGTCTGCTTCTCCCCCTGCGTAACATATGTATCTTCTTCTTCATTCTCCGTATCGGAGTCACTACTCTCGCCACCTTTCATCCAATTTTCCACGATCGGGCACGGGACTGATCTGACTACCACGTTTGGACTTACTATCTTCCCCTCACGTCTAACACCTGTTGTGTTAGATGTGTCACCAAACGCTGAACCTTCATCCGAACCATAGTATGGTTCCTGCTCTCTGAATGTAACGTCCATGCTTATAAACAGCTTCCGCTCAACTGGGCTCCAACATGCATATCCCTTCTGAGTCGTCGTGTACCCGACAAAGGCACACTTAACCGCTCTAGGATCCAGTTTGCCAACTCCTAGCCTATTACCTTGGACAAAATACACACACCCAAATACTTTCGGGGGAACAGTGTACGTTGTTGCACCAGTAAGCATCTCCAACGGTGTCTTCCAGTCCAATACCCGGGATGGCATTCTGTTGATGAGATAAGAGGCCGTCAATACAGTCTGCCCCATAATTATTTCGGGACATTCATAGCCAGCATCATCATCCGTGCGACCTCCAGCAGGTGCCTGTTCTTCCGTTCGGCCACACCATTTTGTGTCGGTGTATAGGCACATGAAGTTTGATGTAGTATTCCATGAATGGATAAATACTCAGCAACCCTCTTATTAGTATACTCCGTCCCATTGTCAGACCGTAGACACTTAATTTTGGCGGTATATTGTGTTTCCACCCGGCGATGAAAATTCCGAAAAGCCTCAAAGACGTCACTTTTATTCTTCATAAGGTAGACTCATGTCACGCAGGTATAACAGTCAATAAAAGTGACGAACCATCGGAAACCGTTAATAACGGTTGTAGGACAAGGGCCCCATACGTCCGAATGTATCATATCGAATGCAGCTGAACTCTTATTCCCCGAGCTCACATACGTGCTTCTGGTTTATTTTCCTAGCTCACATGCATTACAAAATAACTTCTCTTTATTAGCCCTTTGATATAAGGACGGATATATTCAACTAATAACTTTGAAGGAAGAATGCCCGACACGCTGGTGGTGGAGGAGCAATTCGTCTTCTACACTGCGACGTGAAGCATCCGATTGTGCGTCTGCAACTAGAGATGCCAATGCTTTGTCCAGTCCGGTCCTGTCCAAGTACCATAGCCCCTTATGCTATATGCTAGTCCTGAGTCGTCGTCCTGTCCCCTTCTCCTGAAAAGTTACCTTAGGAATGTCAAAGGAAACAATACAGTTTAGATCTAGGATAATGGCACTAATAGATATAAGATTGACAGAAAAAGATGGAGCATGTAAGACATTGGTGAGAGTGATGGAAGGGGTGCATGCGACAGTGCCTTTACCTATTACAGGTCTGGAGGTACCATCAGCAGTCTGAATGCTCTCCGGCGTCGGTAGATAAATATAGTTCTGGAACTCACCGCGGGACCCCGTGACATGGCGAGATGCTCCAGAGTCCATAATCCAATCTGGCTGATGGACAGATGCAAGAGCACGCGCAGGTAAACCTGTGCTGGTTTGGGCAAAGCAAGTGATGTGATCCTTCGAGGTAGATGACGCGCCAGGAGTGACTTGACTGTCGTCTGAACCCAGCTTCGTGCCTCGTAACCTCGCAAGGAACTCCCTCTCAAGAGGAGTTATTTCAGCCAGTTGGTTTTCTTCCCCTTCTTCCGCCAGATTTGCTTTGTGTCCTCCAAAATAATTTCCTTTCTACCAGCATATCCGCCTCTACCACCACGACGTCCTCCACGGCCCCGTCCGCGATCACTCGACTGACTTCGCAGGAGTTTAGGACAAAATCTGATGTAATGCCCTGAGTCACCACAGTTGTGGCAGACGCCGCCCACAGAGGGAGGCTGATTGAATGCGGCAAGGGCAGACTTGTCAACAGCAACTTGCTCCCCTTGGAAGTAGCCCTTGTTAGGCATCTACTTCAATCGAGCTTCTTCTTACGCCATGGCAACTATGGCTTCTTCCAAGGATGGAAGCTGGGTTTGTGCTAGAAGAAAATTCCTTCTCAGCTCAAACACAGGATTGAGTCCCTTCAAAAACTTCATCATCCGCTTACGCAAAATATAATCCAGGAACATCTGAAAATATTTTGCAAATGCTGGTTCGACCTGTGCATCTTCCATCCCAAGAGGATCATAGTGATCCAGATCAGACCAGTACTTCTTCAACAGAGCTGCGTACTTAGAGATGGTACGTTCGTCTTGTGCCACCCTATTGAGTTCATCCTGCAGTTGGAAGACCCGTATAGGGTTGCCCGAGCCTGAGTACATATCCTTCAAAGTCCGCCATATATCAGCAGCAGCCTCCATCGCCTCTACATTGCCCGACACCTGGTCGGTCAATGTGGCTGTCAACTACCCAGCCACTACGTTGTTGACAATCTCCCAAACCGCAAACTCCTTTGAGGAGGGGTCGACTGGTGCCTTGGTTTGGCCATTAACATAGCCAACTAAGCCACGTCCCTTCAGCGTCCGTATCGCCTACCGCGACCACTTCAAGTAGTTGGACGTTCCTTCCAACTTTGTCTCCAGCTTTTCCAACTTTCCTATTTTGTAGGGTGACGAATCCACATCAGTATGGGTCACACGTGGGGTCGTCTCGGTTAATCTCTTTGATAAGATATCATCAACCAAGGCCTTTATCTCTTCTGCCGTCAGTTTACCACCGATTGAATCCATGGCGTCTTCAACTGTGATTCGTCGTCTTTGTCGTCGTCTTCGTCGTCGTCAAAGTCTTCAACAGAGACTTGACGAATGCGCTGTGAACTTGGCTAACACCGGCGCACGCATGTAGATCCCGATATGAAAATCGGGAATGAAAAACAAATACAACATTTGATAATTCCAGACGGCTGAATCTAGGAACAGATGATGCAAATAAAGAATTTGACTTTCATCTGTCTTCGAAATACGCCCTTTTTTCTTTCTTTTTTTTCTCTTTTTTCCTCTATATTTTTTTCTCTCTTTTTTTTTGAAAAGATGGCTAGGGTTAGGGTTTGGATGGGGATGGAGCGACTATGGTTAGGGTTAGGGTTTGGATGGGGCGGCTAGGGTTAGGGTTAGCATGTGCGAGAGGCGATAGCAGCAGGTGGGGTGTAGCAGCAGGGGGTTCGGCCAGGGGGGTGGGGTAGCAGCAGGTGGGGTGTAGCAGCAGGGGGATTCGGTCGGGGGGGGGGGTCGGCAGGGGGGGTTCGGCCGGGGGGGGGGGTCGGCAGGGGCGGTCGGCCAGGTGGGGTGGGTCGGCAGGGAGGGGTTCGACCAGGGAAGGGTGCGAAAAAACAAAAAAAAATCAGGGGCGCTGCACAGCAGGTCCGGAGGGGGGGGGTCCGGGGGCGCTGCACAACAGGTCAGGTGGGGAGGGGGGTCTGGGGGCGCTGCACAGCAGTTCCGGAGGGGGGGCAGGTCCGGGGGCGCTGCACAGCAGGTCCGAGGGGGGGGCAGGTCCGTGGGTGCTGCACAGCAGTTCAGGAGGGGGGCGGGGAAGAACGAAAAAAAATTCTTTTTTTTTTTTGTGGAAGGGTTATGGCTTTGATACTATGTAGAGAATAATAATGGGATGGTTTTATTGATAGGCTATTGCCACTACTTATAGAGGGTCCAACTCCTCTTCACAATACATCTTCCGATGTGGGACTAAAGTCCCGTATTGGTTCTCAACAGATTCAATATTTTGCAAGTAACTTAACTCTACCAAATCAGGATAGCCCTGATCCACGAGGATCATAGCAGTTTACTTCCACATAATAAAACTCGAAGTCAATAGATCCGACATGATTCAAGATTTGACCAAAATAACATGTGTGCTTAAGTGGGAACCATTTAGTATTTGACATATGTTTAAGTAAGCCAATATGTTTTGGAAACTAAACTTTGAGCGTGCTCTTCCATATTTCATCCATATGTTCTGAGTAAGCCAAATTGTCATATATATATATATATATATATATATATATATATATATATATATATATATATATATATATATATATATATATAAAATATATATATATATATATATATATATATATATATATATATATATATATATATATATATTGTTGAGATTCAATAAGGGACTTTTAGTCCCACATCGGAATATGTAGTATGTAGAGGAGCTAGACTCCCTATATATAGTGAAGTAGTCCATCAATAAAATTATCCAACTATTAATTTCTACATGGTATCAGAGCCATAATTCTCTCTCTCTCTCTCTCTCTCTCTCTCTCTCTCCACAAAACAAAATTTTTTCCCCTAGCCGACGACCCGCTGCCCCTAGCCGCCGACCCCGCTGCCCCACCGCTCCACCGCTGCCCCAGCCCTTCTCTTCCCTCCCGACGACCCGCTGCCCCACCGCTCCACCGCTGCCCCCCCTACAGCCAGCCCCCCCTCCAGCCCTAGCCGACACCAGCCCTCCCGCCCCCCCCTCTAACGCCAGCACCCTCCCCTATAGGAACCCCCGCTACCTCCCCTACAGGAACCCCCGCCGACCCCTAACAGGAACCCCCGCCCACCCCCTACAGGAACCCCCGCCCCCTCCTACAGGAACCAACGCCCCCCCTCCCATCCAGGGACTCCCCCCCCCCCCCCCCCGTCTAGGAAACCCTAGCCGCCATGTACTCCCGCCCCCCTTCCTAACCCTAGCACTCTCTTGCCATGATAACCCTAACCCTAGCCCTAGCAGCCCCATCCAAACCCTAACCCTAACCCTAGCCGCCTAAGAAAAAAAAAAGAAAAGAAAAAACGGCGTATTTCGAATAGAGACGGCTGTCAAATCTTTATTTGCACCAACAGACGGCTGAATCTAGGAACAGATGATGCAAATAAAGGATTTGACTTTCATCTGTCTTCGAAATACGCCCTTTTTTCTTTCTTTTTTTTCTCTTTTTTCCTCTATATTTTTTTCTCTCTTTTTTTTTGAAAAGATGGCTAGGGTTAGGGTTTGGATGGGGATGGAGCGACTATGGTTAGGGTTAGGGTTTGGATGGGGCGGCTAGGGTTAGGGTTAGCATGTGCGAGAGGCGATAGCAGCAGGTGGGGTGTAGCAGCAGGGGGTTCGGCCAGGGGGGTGGGGTAGCAGCAGGTGGGGTGTAGCAGCAGGGGGATTCGGTCGGGGGGGGGGGGTCGGCAGGGGGGGTTCGGCCGGGGGGGGTCGGCAGGGGCGGTCGGCCAGGTGGGGTGGGTCGGCAGGGAGGGGTTCGACCAGGGAAGGGTGCGAAAAAACAAAAAAAAAATCGGGGGCGCTGCACAGCAGGTCCGGAGGGGGGGTCCGGGGGCGCTGCACAACAGGTCAGGTGGGGAGGGGGGTCTGGGGGCGCTGCACAGCAGTTCCGGAGGGGGGGCAGGTCCGGGGGCGCTGCACAGCAGGTCCGAGGGGGGGGGCAGGTCCGTGGGTGCTGCACAGCAGTTCAGGAGGGGGGCGGGGAAGAACGAAAAAAAATTCTTTTCTTTTTTTTTGTGGAAGGGTTATGGCTTTGATACTATGTAGAGAATAATAATGGGATGGTTTTATTGATAGGCTATTGCCACTACTTATAGAGGGTCCAACTCCTCTTCACAATACATCTTCCGATATGGGACTAAAGTCCCGTATTGGTTCTCAACAGATTCAATATTTTGCAAGTAACTTAACTCTACCAAATCAGGATAGCCCTGATCCACGAGGATCATAGCAGTTTACTTCCACATAATAAAACTCGAAGTCAATAGATCCGACATGATTCAAGATTTGACCAAAATAACATGTGTGCTTAAGTGGGAACCATTTAGTATTTGACATATGTTTAAGTAAGCCAATATGTTTTGGAAACTAAACTTTGAGCGTGCTCTTCCATATTTCATCCATATGTTCTGAGTAAGCCAAATTGTCATATATATATATATATATATATATATATATATATATATATATATATTGTTGAGATTCAATAAGGGACTTTTAGTCCCACATCGGAATATGTAGTATGTAGAGGAGCTAGACTCCCTATATATAGTGAAGTAGTCCATCAATAAAATTATCCAACTATTAATTTCTACATGGTATCAGAGCCATAATTCTCTCTCTCTCTCTCTCTCTCTCTCTCTCTCTCTCTCTCTCTCTCTCTCCACAAAACAAAATTTTTTCCCCTAGCCGACGACCCGCTGCCCCTAGCCGCCGACCCCGCTGCCCCACCGCTCCACCGCTGCCCCAGCCCTTCTCTTCCCTCCCGACGACCCGCTGCCCCACCGCTCCACCGCTGCCCCCCTACAGCCAGCCCCCCCTCCAGCCCTAGCCGACACCAGCCCTCCCGCCCCCCCCCCCTCTAACGCCAGCACCCTCCCCTATAGGAACCCCCGCTACCTCCCCTACAGGAACCCCCGCCGACCCCCAACAGGAACCCCCGCCCACCCCCTACAGGAACCCCCGCCCCCTCCTACAGGAACCAACGCCCCCCCTCCCATCCAGGGACTCCCCCCCCCCCCCCGTCTAGGAAACCCTAGCCGCCATGTACTCCCGCCCCCCTTCCTAACCCTAGCACTCTCTTGCCATGATAACCCTAACCCTAGCCCTAGCAGCCCCATCCAAACCCTAACCCTAACCCTAGCCGCCTAAAAAAAAAAGAAAAAAGAAAAAACGGCGTATTTCGAATAGAGACGGCTGTCAAATCTTTATTTGCACCAACTCTGTTCCGTGCTTACGCCGTTTGGAACTAACAAATGCTTTATTTGTTATTCCTTCTTCACATCGGGATCTTTGCAGAGACTGATCATGTCTTCTCTGGTGTCCTGACGTGTTCATTTTACATGCGCGTGCCGGTGCTGGCCAAGTTAGTAGCGCATTAGTAAAGTCTCTGGCGTTGAAGAAGACGACGTCGACGACGAAGACGACGAAGTCGACGACGTTGGGTCAGTTGCAGACTCCGACGACGACGAAGAAGACGACGAATTGAGTTCACAGTTGCCGACGCCATGGATTTGATCAGTGGCAAACTGACGGCCGATGAGATGAAGGCCTTGGTTGATGATATCTTATCCAAGAGATTAACCGAGGTAACCCCACGTGTGATCCATACTGATGTGGATCCGTCGTCTTACAAAATGGGGAAGCTGGAGAAACTGGAGACGTTCCTTCCAACTACTTGAAGTGGTCGCGGCAGGCGATGCGGACACTGAAGGGACATGGCTTGGTTGGCTATGTCACTGGCCAAGCCAAGGCGCCAGCCGATCACTCCACCAAGGAGTTTGCTGTGTGGGAGATTGTCAACAACGTCGTGGCTGGGTGGTTGACTGCCTCTTTAACCGACCAGGTGTCGGGCAATATCGAGGCTATGGAGGCTGCTGCTGATATATGGCAGACTCTCAAAGATATGTACTCCGGCTCCGGCAACCCTATGCGAGTCTTTCAACTGCAAGATGAACTAGATAGGGTGGCCCAAGACGACCGTACCATCTCTGAGTACGCGGCCCTGTTGAAGAAGTATTGGTCTGATCTGGATCATTATGATCCTCTTGGGATGGAAGATGCACAAGTCGAACCAGCCTTCGCAAAGTACTTTCAGACGTTTCTGGCTTATATTTTCCGGCAGCGTATGATGAAATTCCTGAAGGGACTACACCCTGTATTTGAGTAGCGACGGAATATCCTCCTTTCCCAATCCACGCTCCCGACCTTGGAAGAAGCTATAGCTGTCATGACACAGGAAGAAGCTCGACTGAAGTTGATGCCCAACAAGGGTTCCTCCCAGGGGGAGCCAGCCGCGGTTGAAAAGTCTGCCCTTGCTGCCTTCAATCAACCTCCATCTATGGGTGGTGTTTGTCACAATTGTGGTGACTCCGGTCATTACATCCGATTTTGTCCAAAACCCTTGCGCAGTCAGTCTACTGATCGAGGACGGGGTCGTGGAGGCCGACGTGGTGGTAGAGGAGGATATGCTGGTCGACGGGGCGGCCACAAAGCAAATCTGGCGGAAGAAGGGGGAGAGCATCACCTGGCTGAAATAACCCCGCTTGAGCGGGAGTTCCTTGAGAAGTTGCGTGGCACGAAGCTGGGTTCGGCCGACAGTCCTGGGGCATCTTCAACCTCGGGGGATCATTTCACTTGCTTTGCCCAAACCAGCACCGATGATTCTGCACGTGCTCTTGCATCTATCCATCAGCCAGGATGGATTATGGACTCTGGGGCATCTCGCCATGTCACGGGGTCCCGTGGTGCGTTTCGGGAATATACTCCCCTACCATTGCCGGAGAGTATTCAGACCGCTGATGGTACATCCAACCCTGTAATGGGTAAAGGCACTGTCGCATGCACCCCTTCCATCACTCTAACCAATGTCCTTCATGCTCCATCTTTTCCTGTCAATCTTCTATCCATTAGTGCCATTATAATTGATCTTAACTGTACTGTTTCCTTTGACATTCCTCAGGTAACTTTTCAGGAGAAAGGGACAGGACGACGACTTCGGACTCGCACATGGCATAAGGGGCTGTGGTATTTAGACAGGACTGGTCTGGACAAAGTATTGGCATCCTTGGTAGCAGACGCATCACCAGAAGCTTCCTGTCGCAGTGTTGAAGCCGACTTGCTACTCCACCACCAGCGTGTCGGTCATTCCTCTTTTCCGGTTATTGGTCAAATGTATCCGTCCTCATATCAAAGGGCTAATAAAGAGAAGTTATTTTGTAATGCTTGTGCTTTGGAAAAACATACCAGAAGCTCGTATGTGAGCACATGGAATAGGAGTTCAGCTGCTTTGGACATGATACATTCAGACGTTTGGGGCCCTTGTCCTACAACCGGGATTAACGGCTTTCGATGGTTCGTCACCTTTATTGATTGTTATACCCGTGTGACATGGGTCTACCTTCTGAAGAATAAAAGTGACGTCCTTGAGGCCTTTCAGGACTTTCATCGACGAGTGGAAACACAATATGGCGCTAAAATTAAGTGTTTTCGATCCGACAATGGGACGGAGTATACGAATAAGCGGGTTGCTGAGTATTTTTCAACTCATGGAATACTTCATCAAACTTCGTGTGCTTATACTCCGGCTCAAAATGGTGTGGCAGAACGAAAGAACAGACACTTGCTGGAAGTTGCACGGACGATGATGCTGGCTATGAATGTCCCGAAGCACTTATGGGGGCAGGCTATATTGACGGCCTCTTATCTTATCAACAGAATGCCATCTCAGGTATTGGACTGGAAGACACCATTGGAGATGCTTACTGGAGCTAATACATACACTGTTCCACCAAAAGTTTTTGGGTGTGTATGCTTTGTCCAGGATAATCGGCCAGGCGTTGGCAAACTGGATCCTCGGGCAGTTAAATGTGTCTTTGTCGGTTACACGGCGACTCAGAAGGGTTATGCCTGTTGGAGTCCAGTCGAGCGGAAGATGTTTGTCAGCATGGACGTTACTTTCAGAGAACTCGAACCATACTATGGTTCGGATGAAGGTTCCGCATTTGGTGACACACCTAACACAGATGGTGTTCGATGTGAGGGGGAGATAATAAGCCCAAATGTGGTCGTCGGATCGGTTCCATGTCCGGTTGTAGAAAACTGGACGAAAGGGGGAGAGCACAGTGACTCAGATACAGAAAATGAAGAAGAAGATCCATATGTTACGCAGGGGGAGCAGCAGACAAGGGAAAAGGAGACGCAGGAGGAGCAGCAGACAAGAGAAAAGGAGCTCCAAGTCTACAAAAGAAGACAACAGAAGTCCAGTACTGTGCCTATGCCATGCCCTGTGCCTACTGTACCAAGTCCCTCGTCTACTCCTGCTCCAACTCTTGAAGATGTTGCCCCCGCACTGAATCACTCAGATTCAGATGCGGATCTCTCCGACTCGGATGGTACGATCTCCTCACCACCTATTGCTCCCTTAAGGAGATCTTCTCGCATCAATGCGGGTAAGGCTCCTGCTCGTTTTGATGATTACGAACATGACATTGCCAACTTCTTGTCTTATTCTAACATTTCTTCGAATTATCGAGCCTTCATTGCATCGTTAGACTCTACTTCGTTGCCCAAGTATTGGCAGGAAGCAAAGAAAGATCCAAGGTGGAAAGCTGCAATGATGGAAGAACTTGGAGCACTGGAGAAAAATAAGACATGGGAGCTGGTTCCATTACCCAAAGGGAAGAAAGCTGTGGGATGCAAATGGGTGTACACAATGAAAGAGACGCCAGAAGAAAAAGTAGAGCGGTACAAGGTGAGGTTGGTTGCAAAAGGATTCACACAGTCATATGGAATAGACTATGATGAGACTTTTGCCCCAGTAGCAAAAATGAGCACAGTAAGAACTCTGGTCTCCATTGCAGCGAACTATGGATGGAAGCTGTACCAGTTGGATGTGAAGAATGCCTTTCTTCATGGGGACCTGCAAGAAGAAGTATACATGGAGCTCCCGCCTGGGTGCTATGCGACGGAATCAAACGGAGGGACGTCGCAAGGAAAGGTGTGTAAACTGAAGAAGTCACTATACGGGCTCAAGCAATCCCCTCGAGCCTGGTTTGACAGATTCAGAAAGGCTGTTACAGGCATGGGATACCGTCAAACAAATGCAGATCATACGGTCTTCCTTCAGCATGCAAGAGGCCACATCACTATACTTGCTGTATATGTGGATGATATAGTGATCACAGGTGATGATGAAGTCGAGATCACTAAACTGAAGTCAAAACTCGCGAAGGAGTTTGAAGTAAAAGATTTAGGAGCGATGAGGTACTTTCTAGGTATCGAGGTGTGTGAAGGCGAACAAGGAATTGTTCTCTCACAGAGAAAATACATACTAGATCTGCTGAAGGAGACAGGGATGCTGGGATGCAAAGCAGCGGTCACTCCAATTGACCAGAAGTGCAAGTTGGGAGCAGAAGCAGGAGAGCCCGTTGATCGTGAAAGATATCAACGACTTGTAGGAAGATTGATTTATCTGGGACACACTCGTCCTGATATCTCATTTGCGGTGAGTGTAGTGAGTCGCTACATGCATGATCCAAGAAAGGGTCATATGGAGGCAGTATTTCAGATCTTGAGGTATCTGAAAGGAACGCCAGGAAAGGGGCTATGGTTCAAGAAGAATTGATGCATAGAAGTTGAGGGATACTGTGATGCAGACTGGGCGAGCTACATAGACGACAGAAGGTCTACCACGGGATACTGTGTTTTTGTAGGAGGAAATCTAGTCTCATGGAGAAGCAAGAAACAGTCTGTGGTAGCACGGTCGACAGTTGAAGCAGAATACAGAGCAATGGCTCTGGGAGTATCAGAGTTGCTATGGGTGAAAGCATTGCTGACAGAGTTGAAGCTGGATAAGGGAGCACCATTGCGTCTTCTGAGCGATAGTCAAGCTGCAATAAATATAGCTAACAATCCAGTTCAGCACGACAGAACGAAGCACATCGAGATTGATCGATTCTTCATCAATGAGAAGCTGGAACAAGGGATACTGAAGATTGACCATGTCCGCTCAGAAGAACAAGTTGCAGACTGTCTGACTAAGGGTCTTAGTTCATTAAGTCTGTCGAAGCTATGTAACAAGATGGGGATGATCAATATCTATCGCCCATCTTGAGGAACAGTGTTGAGAATCAATAAGGGACTTTTAGTCCCACATCGGAATATGTAGTATGTAGAGGAGCTAGACTCCCTATATATAGTGAAGTAGTCCATCAATAAAATTATCCAACTATTAATTTCTATATATATATATATATACCCTCGCCCTAGGATATGAGTATAGGATGGAATCAACAATCTTTGCTAGTAATAGCAGACCTGGTCTATATTACTCCTACATGCAGGTTACTGTTAGGCACACTTTGCCGACACTTGTGCTTGCAACTGGTGAAATTTTGTTTGAAAGACAGTCTAGATGCCTCTTCCTACTTCTAGATTTGTGTACATCTTTCCATCTTACATCAAAATTCAGTGAAAGATTTTTTTTTTTCATACAAGATTAAGGCCCGGCTTAACTTACAAGAGGTTTAAGTGTTTTTGAAACTTGTAATTGTAACCCTGCTGATACAACTAGATAATATCTGGATGCAACATGTTGCAGCCTTTTTAGTCATATCTTGTGAATGCATATATACATAATTTTCCGTTGTCCTGGATGATGCGATGGGTTGATACATGTATCTTTATAACCAAACCCAAACGTTTTTGATCAATCAAATAATTTACCCAAAAATAATACACGCTTGATTTAAGTAACTACACAGGAAGTGGACAATCAAATAATTTACTGACAAGTACAAATTATAAGCTCGCCAATATCTAAGAGAGACTATGAGCTCGCCAACTTAGAGCACTAAGAAGTCTAAAGTACATCTTACAAGAGGGTGTCCAGGAAAAGATAATTGCACTTATAAAAGAATTAGGCAAAGGAAGATTAGCAAAGAGAGCTTTACAGTTGTTGGTGTTTTTGCCTTTGGACTAGAAAAGATAGTCCCATATCGTCTACACCAAATGGTGAGTATCTCAATATAATGCATTGCTTGTGTTGAGGTGTGCACATGAGGTGTAGTGGGGCACAAGTTTGTGCCATGTGGGAGTATTTTCCTAGAAGGAAAAGGGATTAAATCCAACAAGGATGCAAGTTGATTTTTGTTGTGCGGACTCGGACTCGGACACGGACTCCAGAATATCTCGTGCATGCACGGGAGTGTTCGGGGGGTAGGCGTGGACTGGCACACTTCTATGCTGATTGTGGGATGATCTAAAATATCAAACTCTATTTTTGAGTATTGGTATTTTAGTCCCACATCGGATAGGAGAAGAGGTGAAGTCTCAACTCCACTCTATAAATAGAGCCCCTTGGCCTCCTTTGAAAGATGCACCAAGAAGAGAGTTAAGGGAGTCTGTAAAGTCCAGGAAGCCCGTTCAAGTCTCAAATATTGACTTACGAGCGTTCCAGAAGTTCTTCGTGAACTTGCTGGTTCCTGGGAGCAGATCGTGTTGGGGCGAATCTTGCTTTGAGCAACGGTGATCTTAATCACCCCAGCAAGAACCTTTTCTCTTCTTCTTTCTTCTTTCTTCTTTCTTCTCCTTCATCTGAGTTGTAACTCAGTTCTGTCCGTCTGCAACTACGATTGTAAGGAAGAACGTGAGATTTATTTTCTGAACTCAGTTCTGTCCGTCAGCAACTGCGATTGCGAGAAAGAACATGAGATTTCCTTTCTGATTATTGTTGCTTTTGTAATCAGATTTATATTATAGTGTTCCTCTTGGATCTCGAGAATAATCAGAAGGTGAACGTTTGTTGAACCTCTGATCTCGACATCGAGTCTACCATCTTTGATCAAGCCCCGGGACTAACAATCTCAAAGCAAGATCCTTGTAGATGGAGAACTCTCGTGCTTCTCTCATCGATACCAGCTTTAACAAGTTGGAGAAATTCGACGGAGAACATTTCCAAATCTGGAAGAGGAAGGTCACCCTTAATCTTCAACTCGTGGACGTAGACCATGTGTTGATTGAGGATGAACCGACAATTCCAGAAGGAGGAACTGCCGATGCTATTGCTGCTGCACTCGTCAAGCAGAGCAAATGGAAGAGAGAAAACAGCATATGTAAACTGCTGATTCTCAATTTTATGGAAGACTCTCTGGCAGAGTCATATTCCAAGAAGGTGAAGGCCAAAGAGATCTGGGATTCTTTGGGTAAGCTATATGAAGATGATGAGAACAGGTCCAAAATCTTCATCGTCGAGAATTACCACAAGTGGCTCTTCGAAGACGAGATGGCGATGCTACCTCAAGTGAAGGAATTCCTGAAGTTGCGCTAGAAGTTAGATGACGAGAAGATGCCCCTCGTCGACAAGTTTGTCGTTGGAGGGATAGTCTCGAAACTTCCTGCTGGTTGGAGCAACTTCTATGCTAGAATGCATCGAAAGAAGCTGGACATTATCTTGGAAGATCTTCTACAAGAGATCCACGTTGAGGACGAAATGCGATCTCAACAGAAGATGGACTCTCTTTCCAAACAACTGGCTAAGGCCAACTTGGTGCAGACAAGAGAGTTCAAGGGGAAGCAGGTGGCTTCTCATCACAAGAAGGACTCCACTAATCTAAAAGTGAACGGTCCTTCGTTCAAGCAATAGAAGTCCAAGTCCCACGTGACTTGCTTCAACTGTGACAAGAATGGCCACTACATGAGTGAATGCAAATCCAAGCCCAAACCAAAATAGCAGTGCATCTGAACACGTGTGCTCTCAAAGGAGCTAGCTGTTCACCAAGGACGAGTCATGTTATGACGAAGGTCTCGATGGCGAACATATATCTAGCAGAAGTTCTGAAGATCGAGACAGTGGTTATTAACCACCGACAAGGACACTAGAATGCGTGTTGCACGTACCAGAGATTTTTTGGCGATCTGATCTCAGAAAGTCTGTTATCTGATACAGACTTGAAAGATGGACATTCGTACTAGCCAGATGGTAATTTCTTGGCGAGGAACATGCTTCGAAAAGATGTTCGGTGCTGAAGGAATGTTCGAACTTCTGCTGATGGCGATGAAATTACTTTATTGAGTGGACTGAGAGTTGTTCTATGACAGAAGCAGACTCAAGCTGTCCTACCGGAACCTTATCTTCGGAATGTGGGGGTAAGGAGGTGGAGGAGTTTAAGGTCTGTGCAGATACAAGACTGTTGGGAAGCTGCTCAGACGATTGAACTAAAGTACTGATCATATGGAGTAAGTACACTCAAATATTTGTGACTTTTATCAATTCTCCACAGAGGCCGGTTCGAAGTGTTTTTCGAAGTGCACGTTCGCATGACTTCTCAAGTAGAAGGATGCAGCATTCGAGTAGTTCAGAGACTTCAGGGCTGAAGCTGAACGTTAAACCGATCTACAACTACTCAGAAGTGATCGAGATGTAGAGTATAGGTCTCATAAATTCGCATCACTCTGCAAAGAACATGGAATCATCAATGAGACTACTGCTCCGTATTCTCCTCAATCTAACGGGATAGCGAAGAGGAAGAACAGAACGTTGACAGAAATGATGAAGTCAATGCTGATAACTACGGGTCTTCCTAAATGCTAATGGGAAGAAGCTGCATTGACGACCACTTTTATTCTAAATAGAGTGCCGTATGCAACTTCGGACGTAACTCCTCATGAACACTGGTTCAAAGTCAGACCTAACTTGAATGTCATTCGAGTGTGGGGGTCTCTGGCTTATGTGAAGCTCCCAGATCTGAAGATTCAGAAGCTGGGGACTAGGACTACGAAGATGATCTTCTTAGGGTATGCCGAGAAGAGTGATGCTCAGAGATTTCTTGATATTGAGTCAAATCATATCATCGAATCTCGTGAAGATAATTTGCAAGGCACAAGAATATTATTCTTGCAGATAAACTGGAGAACAATAAGGGTGCGCAAGAAACTGAAGTTTTCAATAAAGAAGTAGTCCAAGAAGATGTTGTTGTTGAAACAACGGTTGAACCAGAACTCGCTGAGCCATCGTCGAAGCGAGCGAGGAGGCCGAAGAACTTCGGAGATGACTTCATCACCTATCATGTAGAAGCAGATCCGCTTACCTATGATGAGACGATGAAGACCAGAGATGATGTTTTCTGGAAGGAGGCGATTGACAATGAAATTGATTCCATCACCTCAAATAACACTTGGGTGTTGGTTGATCTTCCTGAAGGAGCGAAACCCATCGGATGCAAATGGATCTTCAAGAAGAAGATGAAAGCAGATGGAACTATTGACAAGTTCAAGGCCAGGTTAGTTGCCAAGGGGTTTTCTCAGAAGCAGGGAATCAACTACTTTGACATGTATGCTCCAGTAGCCCGGATGACCACCATCAGAATGTTGATTGCTCTCGCAGCGATACATAAGATGGTGATACATCAGATGGATGTGAAAACGGCATTCCTGAATGGCGACCAGACCGAAGAGATCTACATGTAACAACCAGAAGGTTTGTCGTCAAAGGTCTTGAAGACAAAGTCTGCAAGTTGATAAAATCTCTGTACGGTTTAAAGCAAGCTCCCAAAATGTGGCATGGGAAGTTTGACAAAGTCATAAGGTCAAATAGCTACAGGGTCAGTGAAACAGACAAGTGCGTCTATACGAAGTTTGCTGACGGAAGAGGAGTCATCGTTTGTCTATACGTGGATGACATGCTAATCCTAGGTACGGATATAAGCTGTGTCACGGAGACAAAGAAGTTCCTCTCGACGAAGTTCAGTATGAAGGACTTGGGGGATGCTGATGTTATCTTGGGACTCAAGATCATCCGGACAAACACTGGACCAGCGCTGTCACAGTCTCATTATGTTGAGAAGATGATCACTCGTTACGGATATCAGGATCTTCCAGGGATCGATACGCCGTACAAGTGTGATCTGAAACTGAAGCCTAATTCAAGGGAAAGCGTCAGGCAGCTGGAGTATGTAAGCGTAATTGGGAGTTTGATGTATGCTACTACTGCCACAAGGCCTGAAATAGCTTTCGCTGTGGGAATGCTGAGTCATTTCACGAGCAACCCAGGCATTGAGCACTGGAAAGCTGTGAAACGGGTTATGAGATATCTCAAGAAGACTCAGACATATGCACTGAACTACAGCGAAGATCCGCCGGTAGTAGAAGGCTTCAGTGATGCCAGTTGGTGCTCAGAAGTGGAGAGCGAGAGGTCCACAGGTGGATACATTTTCACAATGGGTGGAGCTGCTATATCGTGGAAATCGAAGAAGCAGACTATGCTCTCGCGGTCATCCATGGAATCTGAGTTCTTTGTACTTGATACCGCAGCGGAGGAAGCAGAATGTCTTTGGGAGCTCATGTATGATCTTCCAGTGGTTGGGGCGCAAATACCGGCGATACCGATATACTGCGACAATCAGGCGACTGCGGCGGTGGCATCAAATGACCTCTTCAATAGGAAGAAGAGGACTGTGCGGTTGAAGCACATGGCAGTACACGATCTCATCAAGAGGGGTGTTATTGCAGTGATTGATGTTCGGAGTCAGGAGAACCTGGCGGATCCGTTCACCAAGGGCCTCAAGCGCCAGCTGGTCGATGACACAGCTTGTAAAATGGGATTGAAGGCATTCTGATATTGTGTTATTAGAATCCTACCATAAAGTTTTATGCTATTAGTTCAAAGAGAAATCTACTAGGCATCTAGTTTTTGGTTCAAGGGAGGACTATTAACAAGAAGAATATCAGGAATGGTGGGTACTTGTCCTCTGTGACATGGAGAGGTTACGGACCTACAACCACTGTTGTCTACTGTTGTTTTTTGCGGAAAACGGATCCTGTGGGAAGGTTGGCTTAAATGCCTTAATGAGTTCTCAGGCAGAGTGAATGCCTGGAGTGCTTTACAGGAAGCACGGTAGCGCAGCACTACAAGGAGTGTAACTCCATGCTACAGTGGCGTGACTCCACCATGAGGTTCCCAGGTAGGGGTAATGCCCCGGCTTTGCAAGCCAAGTCACAGCGGAGTAGCACCGCAAATAGGCAGGCAGCCTAATGCTATATGATAATCGTAATAAAGAGAGGTAGACAGCACTACAAAGAGGATGATGTCCTCATGTTACAGTGGCATAACACCACGAAGAGGTACCAGGTAGGGTAAAGCCTCGGCTTTGCGAGCCATGTCATAGCGGCGTAACACCGCACGGAAGCGTAAGGCTTCATGCTGGGTAGTTTGGCACTACAAAGAGGCCTGTGACCTCATGCTACAGTAGTATGACACTACGATGAGGTACCCAGGTGGGGTAAAGCCTCGGCTTTAAGCAATGTCATAGCGGCCTTGCACCGCAAAGAAGCGCAATGCTTCATGCCATGACTCTTTATAAAGAACTCACCTATAGTGTATGGACAGAGATATCAGGCCGTCTCTTGATGGTAAACTTGTAGACGCCCAAAAATTATACACTGAAACCAGGCTGGCACAAGGCCTTCAATGTGCATCCAGAAGCACAGTTGATGTCATTATGTGAGTAGGAAGAATTGCAGTTATGGTGCAGAATTCAAGGCTTAGTCCATTATTGTATCATGCTGTTATTTAACCTATGTGGGAAGATTCAAGTCGTAGCGATATCTCTCCTAATGCATGATGGGCAGTCACTGTGGGGAACGCTCAACCCATATATTGAGATATGTGGGGGATTGTTGGTGTTTTTGCCTTTGGACTAGAAAAGATAGTCCCACATCGGCTACACCAAATGGTGAGTATCTCAATATAATGCATTGCTTGTGTTGAGGTGTGCACATGAGGTGTAGTGGGGCACAAGTTTGTGCCATGTGGGAGTATTTTCCTAGAAGGAAAAGGGATTAAATCCAACAAGGATGCAAGTTGATTTTTGTTGTGCGGACTCGGACTCGGACACGGACTCCAGGATATCTCGTACATGCACGGGAGTGTTCGGGGGGTAGGCGTGGACTGGCACACTTCTATGCTGATTGTGGGATGATCTAAAATATCAAACTCTATTTTTGAGTATTGGTATTTTAGTCCCACATCGGATAGGAGAAGAGGTGAAGTCTCAACTCCACTCTATAAATAGAGCCCCTTGGCCTCCTTTGAAAGATGCACCAAGAAGAGAGCTAAGGGAGTCTGTAAAGTCCAGGAAGCCCGTTCAAGTCTCAAATATTGACTTACGAGCGTTCCAGAAGTTCTTCGTGAACTTGCTGGTTCCTGGGAGCAGATCGTGTTGGGACGAATCTTGCTTTGAGCAACGGTGATCTTAATCACCCCAGCAAGAACCTTTTCTCTTCTTCTTTATTCTTTCTTCTTTCTTCTCCTTCATCTGAGTTGTAACTCAGTTCTGTCCGTCTGCAACTACGATTGTAAGGAAGAACGTGAGATTTATTTTCTGAACTCAGTTCTGTCCGTCAGCAACTGCGATTGCGAGAAACAACGTGAGATTTCCTTTCTGATTATTGTTGCTTTTGTAATCAGATTTATATTATAGTGTTCCTCTTGGATCTCGAGAATAATCAGAAGGTGAACGTTTGTTGAACCTCTGATCTCGACATCGAGTCTACCATCTTTGATCAAGCCCCGGGACTAACAATCTCAAAGCAAGATCCTTGTAGATGGAGAACTCTCGTGCTTCTCTCATCGATACCAGCTTTAACAAGTTGGAGAAATTCGACGGAGAACATTTCCAAATCTGGAAGAGGAAGGTCACCCTTAATCTTCAACTCGTGGACGTAGACCATGTGTTGATTGAGGATGAACCGACAATTCCAGAAGGAGGAACTGTCGATGCTATTGCTGCTGCACTCGTCAAGCAGAGCAAATGGAAGAGAGAAAACAGCATATATAAACTGCTGATTCTCAATTTTATGGAAGACTCTCTGGCAGAGTCATATTCCAAGAAGGTGAAGGCCAAAGAGATCTGGGATTCTTTGGGTAAGCTATATGAAGATGATGAGAACAGGTCCAAAATCTTCATCGTCGAGAAGTACCACAAGTGGCTCTTCGAAGACGAGATGGTGATGCTACCTCAAGTGAAGGAATTCTTGAAGTTGCGCTAGAAGTTAGATGATGAGAAGATGCCCCTCGTCGACAAGTTTGTCGTTGGAGGGATAGTCTCGAAACTTCCTGCTGGTTGGAGCAACTTCTATGCTAGAATGCATCGGAAGAAGCTGGACATTAGCTTGGAAGATCTTCTACAAGAGATCCACGTTGAGGACGAAATGCGATCTCAACAGAAGATTGACTCTCTGTCCAAACAACTGGCTAAGGCCAACTTGGTGCAGACAAGAGAGTTCAAGGGGAAGCAGGTGGCTTCTCATCACAAGAAGAAGGACTCCACTAATCTAAAAGTGAACGGTCCTTCGTTCAAGCAACAGAAGTCCAAGTCCCACGTGACTTGCTTCAACTGTGACAAGAATGGCCACTACATGAGTGAATGCAAATCTAAGCCCAAACCAAAATAGCAGTGCATCTGAACAAGTGTGCTCTCAAAGGAGCTAGCTGTTCACTAAGGACGAGTCATGTTATGAAGAAGGTCTCGATGGCGAACATATATCTAGCAGAAGTTCTGAAGATCGAGACAGTGGTTATTAACCACCGACAAGGACACTGGAATGCGTGTTGTACGTACCAGAGATTTTTTGGCGATCTGATCTCAGAAAGTCTATTATATGATACAGACTTGAAAGATGGACATTCGTACTAGCCAGATGGTAATTTCTTGGCGAGGAACATGCTTCGAAAAGATGTTCGGTGCTGAAGGAATGTTCGAACTTCTGCTGATGGCGATAAAATTACTTCATTGAGTGGAATGAGAGTTGTTCTATGACAGAAGCAGACTCAAGCTGTCCTACCGGAACCTTATCTTCAGAATGTAGGGGTAAGGAGGTGGAGGAGTTTAAGGTCTGTGCAGATACAAGACTGTTGGAAAGCTGCTCAGACGATTGAACTAAAGTACTGATCATATGGAGTTAGTACACTCAGATATTTGTGACTTTTATCAATTCTCCACAGAGGCCGGTTCGAAGTGTTTTTCGAAGTGCACGTTCGCATGACTTCTCAAGTAGAAGGATGCAGCATTCGAGTAGTTCAGAGACTTCAGGGCTGAAGCTGAACGTTAAACCGATCTACAACTACTCAGAAGTGATCGAGATGTAGAGTATAGGTCTCATGAATTCGCATCATTCTGCACAGAACATGGAATCATCAATTAGACTACTGCTCCGTATTCTCCTCAATCTAACGGGATAGCGAAGAGGAAGAACAGAACGTTGACAGAAATGATGAAGTCAATGCTGCTAACTACGGGTCTTCCTAAATGCTAATGGGAAGAAGCTGCATTGACGACCACTTTTATTCTAAATAGAGTACCGTATGCAACTTCGGACGTAACTCCTCATGAACACTGGTTCAAAGTCAGACCTAACTTGAATGTCATTCGAGTGTGGGGGTCTCTGGCTTATGTGAAGCTCCCAGATCTGAAGATTCAGAAGCTGGGGACTAGGACTACGAAGATGATCTTCTTGGGGTATGCCGAGAAGAGTGATGCTCAGAGATTTCTTGATATTGAGTCAAATCATATCATCGAATCTCGTGAAGATAATTTGTAAGGCACAAGAATATTATTCTTACAGATAAACTGGAGAACAATAAGGGTGCGCAAGAAACTGAAGTTTCCAATAAAGAAGTAGTCCAAGAAGATGTTGTTGTTGAAACAACGGTTGAACTAGAACTCGCTGAGCCGTCGTCGAAGCGAGCGAGGAGGCCGAAGAACTTCGGAGATGACTTCATCACCTTTCATGTGGAAGCAGATCCGCTTACCTATGATGAGATGATGAAGACCAGAGATGATGTTTTCTGGAAGGAGGCGATTGACAATGAAATTGATTCCATCACCTCAAATAACACTTGGGTGTTGGTTGATCTTCCTGAAGGAGCGAAACCCATCGGATGCAAATGGATCTTCAAGAAGAAGATGAAAGCAGATTGAACTATTGACAAGTTCAAGGCCAGATTAGTTGCCAAGGGGTTTTCTCAGAAGCAGGGGATCGACTACTTTGACATGTATGCTCCAGTAGCCCGGATGACCTCCATCAGAATGTTGATTGCTCTCGCAGCGATACATAAGATGGTGATACATCAGATGGATGTGAAAACGGCATTCCTGAATGGCGACCAGACCGAAGAGATCTACATGTAACAACCAGAAGGTTTGTCGTCAAAGGTCTTGAAGACAAAGTCTGCAAGTTGATAAAATCTCTGTACGGTTTAAAGCAAGCTCCCAAAATGTGGCATGAGAAGTTTGACAAAGTCATAAGGTCAAATGGCTACAGGGTCAGTGAAACAGACAAGTGCGTCTATACGAAGTTTGCTGACGGAAGAGGAGTCATCGTTTGTCTATACGTGGATGACATGCTAATCCTAGGTACGGATATAAGCTGTGTCACGGAGACAAAGAAGTTCCTCTCGACGAAGTTCAGTATGAAGGACTTGGGGGATACTGATGTTATCTTGGGACTCAAGATCGTCCGGACAGACACTGGACTAGTGCTGTCACAGTCTCATTATGTTGAGAAGATGATCACTCGTTACAGATATCAGGATCTTCCAGGGATCGATACGCCGTACAAGTGTGATCTGAAACTGAAGCCTAATTCAAGGGAAAGCGTCAGGCAGCTGGAGTATGTAAGCGTAATTGGGAGTTTGATGTATGCTACTACTGCCACAAGGCCTGACATAGCTTTCGTTGTGGGAATGCTGAGTCATTTCACGAGCAACCCAGGCATTGAGCACTGGAAAGCTGTGAAACGGGTTATGAGATATCTCAAGAAGACTCAGACATATGCACTGAACTACAGCGGAGATCCGCCGGTAGTAGAAGGCTTCAGTGATGCCAGTTGGTGCTCAGAAGTGGAGAGCGAGAGGTCCACAGGTGGATACATTTCCACAATGGGTGGAGCTGCTATATCGTGGAAATCGAAGAAGCAGACTATGCTCTCGCGGTCATCCATGGAATCTGAGTTCTTTGTACTTGATACCGCAGCGGAGGAAGCAGAATGGCTTTGGGAGCTCATGTATGATCTTCCAGTGGTTGGGGCACAAATACCGGCGATACCGATATACTGCGACAATCAGGCGACTGCGGCGGTGGCATCAAATGACCTCTTCAATGGGAAGAAGAGGACTGTGCGGTTGAAGCACATGGCAGTACACGATCTCATCAAGAGGGGTGTTATTGCAGTGATTGATGTTCGGAGTCAGGAGAACCTGGCGGATCCGTTCACCAAGGGCCTCAAGCGCCAACTGGTCGATGACACAGCTTGTAAAATGGGCTTGAAGACATTCTGATATTGTGTTATTAGAATCCTACCATAAAGTTTTATGCTATTAGTTCAAAGAGAAATCTACTAGGCATCTAGCTTTTGGTTCAAGGGAGGACTATTAACAAGAAGAAATCAGGAACGGTGGGTACTTGTCCTCTGTGACATGGAGAGGTTACGGACCTACAACCACTGTTGTCTACTGTTGTTTTCTGCGGAAAACGGATCCTGTGGGAAGGTTGGCTTAAATGTCTTAATGAGTTCTCAGGCAGAGTGAATGCCTGGAGTTCTTTACAGGAAGCACGGTAGCGCAGCACTACAAGGTGTGTAACTCCATACTACAGTGGCGTGACTCCACCATGAGGTTCCCAGGTAGGGGTAATGCCTCGGCTTTGCAAGCCAAGTCACAGCGGAGTAGCACCACAAATAGGCAGGCAGCCTAATGTTATATGATAATCGTAATAAAGAGAGGTAGACAGCACTACAAAGAGGATGATGTCCTCATGTTACAGTGGCATGACACCACGAAGAGGTACCAGGTAGGGTAAAGCCTCGGCTTTGCGAGCCATGTCATAGCGGCGTAACACTGCACGGAAGCGCAAGGCTTCATGCTGGGTAGTTTGGCACTACAAAGAGGCCTGTGACCTCATGCTACAGTAGTATGACACTACGATGAGGTACCCAGGTGGGGTAAAGCCTCGGCTTTAAGCCATGTCATAGCGACGTAGCACCGCAAAGAAGCGCAATGCTTCATGCCATGACTCTTTATAAAGAACTCACCTATAGTGAATGGACAGAGATATCAGGCCGTCTCTTGAGGGTAAACTTGTAGACGCCCAAAAATTATACACTGAAACCAGGCTGGCACAAGGCCTTCAATGTGCATCCAGAAGCACAGTTGATGTCATTATGTGAGTAGGAAGAATTGCAGTTATGGTGCATAATTCAAGGCTTAGTCCATTCTTGTATCATGCTGTTATTTAACCTATGCGGAAAGATTCAAGTCGTAGCGATATCTCTCCTAATGCATGATGGGCAGTCACTGTGGGGAACGCTCAACCCATATATTGAGATATGTGGGGGATTGTTGGTATTTTTGCCTTTGGACTAGAAAAGATAGTCCCACATCGGCTACACCAAATGGTAAGTATCTCAATATAATGCATTGCTTGTGCATGAGGTGTGCACATGAGGTGTAGTGGGGCACAAGTTTGTGCCATGTGGGAGTATTTTTCCTAGAAGGAAAAGGGATTAAATCCAACAAGGATGCAAGTTAATTTTTGTTGTGCGGACTCGGACTCGGACACGGACTCCAGGATATCTCGTGCATGCACGGGAGTGTTCGGGGGGTAGGCGTGGACTGGCACACTTCTATGCTGATTGTGGGATGATCTAAAATATCAAACTCTATTTTTGAGTATTGGTATTTTAGTCCCACATCGGATAGGAGAAGAGGTGAAGTCTCAACTCCACTCTATAAATAGAGCCCCTTGGCCTCCTTTGAAAGATGCACCAAGAAGAGAGTTAAGGGAGTCTGTAAAGTCCAGGAAGCCCGTTCAAGTCTCAAATATTGACTTACGAGCGTTCCAGTAGTTCTTCGTGAACTTGCTGGTTCCTGGGAGCAGATCGTGTTGGGACGAATCTTGCTTTGAGCAACGGTGATCTTAATCACCCCAGCAAGAACCTTTTCTCTTCTTCTTTCTTCTTTCTTCTTTCTTCTCCTTCATCTGAGTTGTAACTCAGTTCTGTCCGTCTGCAACTACGATTGTAAGGAAGAACGTGAGATTTATTTTCTGAACTCAGTTCTGTCCGCCAGCAACTGCGATTGCGAGAAAGAACGTGAGATTTCCTTTCTGATTATTGTTGCTTTTGTAATCAGATTTATATTATAGTGTTCCTCTTGGATCTCGAGAATAATCAGAAGGTGAACGTTTGTTGAACCTCTGATCTCGACATCGAGTCTACCATCTTTGATCAAGCCCCGGGACTAACAACAGTATCATACATATGTAATTGAATGAACAACTAGCCTCCAAGAAAATCAAGATATTGTCATTGATCTTAAACGAGCTTTGTTATGCCTACAGCCAAATGCTTACAATTTTTTTACAACCGCCACGTGTCTGTCACGTGTCGGGTGGAGTCCATGTAGTAGGGGGGTGAGAGGGGGAGATGGGACCCGGTGGGACCCATGTGTAAAGGGGTGGGAGAGAGAGGTTGTAAGAAGGTTGTAAACATTTGATTGTAGACCTAGCATTTTGCATCTTAAATCTGCATCCGAGCATCCATAACCAATTACAGCCACTCAAGAAAACATGTAAATTGCTTTCATACTTGATATACTCAATAAAGGGCCAAAGCTCAAACAATCTCCAAGGCAGCAAGACGATCATCAGATCATCTAGTAGTCTCTCTGGGGATCACATCTTCAAGACTTCAATAATAAGAGGCTGCATTTACTTTGAATATGATCAGCACACTTAATGGGAGCCCAGTACTTATAATTCTCAAAACAGTAGATTATATTACATAGAAATAAATGCACACCAACGACGGACCAGGCTGCAAATAATATAGTTATAGAAAGAAAAGAAAAATAAAATCAAGGACCACTGTAGCATCATTTGGTTGGTTTTGTCTGACTGGTCATTGAACATAACCTACCGGCAATTTGGGTGAATGACGGCCTCTAGGTTGCATGACATTGGCACCGGAGGTCTCAATGTATTGTTCCCAATACCAACTGCATTCAGAAGAAAAGCTCCAAAGTTTTGAACGTCTAACTCCTTAGAGGTTTTAGTTGCTTAGTTGACAATAGTTTTGTGCTAATTGCTAGATACTTTTATACAGATTGTCCTTTTTGTGAAACAAAAAGAAAAGGATTCGAGGAAACCCATGCTGCAAACCTTAAGCAGGATGGACTGCCTTAGCAAGCTCGACAACACACAGAAACCATGGGTGTAATATGAACAACAAAGTACGTGGGTTGTGGCCTAGTGGTAACAACGGAAGCCACGGCATTTGCTAAGCTGGAGAAAAAGACACTTCAAAAAAATAATAAGAAGAACAACAACAATGAAAAAACATTTTGTATGCAGTGGATAGAAGCTGAAACATACAAATATTCAACCAGCGGTCATGATCTTTCACAAACAAAATTAAAAAGGAGAGGACATCATTAGTAGATGCACGGCTCAGAGTTTGCATATAATTCTATGAGACCCAGTTCCATGATTTTATTAGCAAAAGATTAATGAGAATTGCCGTAGCTCTAGCTATTTTAGTCAGGTTATCAAACTATAATTTCAAGCACCATAGAAAAGGTCTTATCTATAATATAAAGTACAGTTGATTTTTGGTCCGACCCATGTGCTTTGGTTCAACGATGATGAAAGGACTAAATTGTCCTTCTCCCTATAAGAGAGGAGGAGGTCCCATGTTGGGTGCGGAGCAACCGGTTGTTCCAACGGCACCCCTGCCTTCAGCTCCTCTTGCACCGCCCCTCCCTCCGCCGCCTCCGCTCCATCCTCGCCCACGCCGTCGTCGCCGGCCTCTTCCGCAACCCCTTCGTCGCAAGCAGCCTCCTCCACCGCGCCGCCGACGCCGACCCTTCCTTCGCCGCCTCCCTCTTCTCCGCCATGACCAACCCCAACACCGTCTCCTTCAACACCGCCATCGCCATCTCCGCTGACCCACTCTCCATCTATTTCCAAATGCTCCGCCGCCGCGTCTCTCCCGACTCCCACACCTTCTCTTCCTTGCTCAACACCACCACCGCCACCACCAGGTCGCTCCATGCACACGCCCTCCTCCTCGGATTCCGGTCCGACCCCTTCGTGCAGACCGTCCTGCTCACCGTCTACTCCCGACGCGGCTCCGCCAACCACTCCCTGCGGGTGTTCGACGGAATGTCGCACTGAGGCGTCGTCTCCTGGACCGCCGCCGTCTCGGGCCTCGCCGCCCTCGGACGCCCCGCGACGGCCCTGCGCGTCTTCGCCTCCATGAGGCCTCACACCGCCCCGAACGCCGCCACCGTGGTCTTTGTCGTGTCCGCCTCCGCCTGGCTCGGGTCCCTGGCACTGCCAGGTGCCCGCACGCCTACGTCGAGAAGGCCGGATTCAGAGGCCGCGTCTCCGTCTGGAACTCCCTGGCGCTGACCCGGTTCCTGCACGCCTACGTCGAGAAGGCCAGGTTCGTGTCCGTGCCATTATGGCACGGATTATCCACTAGTCTATAATATAAAGCACAGTGGATTTTTGGTCCGACCCATGTGCTTTGGTTCAACGATGATGAAAGGACTAAATTGTCCCTCTCTATAAGAGAGGAGGAGGTCCTATGTTGGGTGCGGAGCAACCGGTTGTTCCAACGGCACCCCTGCTTCAAGCCCCTCTTGCACAGCCCCTCCCTCCGCCGCCTCCGCTCCATCCTTGAACACGCCGTCGTCGCCGGCCTCTTCCGCAACCCCTTCGTCGCAAGCAGCCTCCTCCACCGCGTCGCCGACGCCGATCCTTCCTTCGCCGCCTCCCTTTTCTCCGCAATGACCAACCTCAACCCCTTCTCCTTCAACACCGCCATCGCCATCTCCGCCGACCCACTCTCCATCTACTCCCAAATGCTCCGCCGCCGCGTCACTTCCGACTCCCACACCTTCTATTCCTTGCTCAACACCACCACCGCCGCTGCCGCCACCAGGTCGCTCCACGCACACGCCCTCCTCCTCGGATTTTGGTCCAACCCCTTCGTGCAGACCGTCCTGCTCACCGCCTACTCCCGACGCGGCTCCGCCGACCACGCCCTACGGGTGTTCGACGGAATGCCGCACAGGGACGTCGTCTCCTGGACCGCCGCCGTCTCGGGCCTCGCCGCCCTCGGACGCCCCGCGACGGCCCTGCGCATCTTCGCCTCCATGAGGCCCCACGCCGTCCCGAACGCAGCCACTGTAGTCTTTGTCGTGTCCGCCTCCGCCGGGCTCGGGTCCCTGGCGCTGGCCCGGTGCCTGCACGCCTACGTCGAGAAGGCCGAGTTCGGAGGCCGCGTCTCCATCCGGAACTCCCTGGCGTTGGCCCGGTGCCTGCACGTCTATGTCGATAAGGTCGGGTTCGTGTCCATGCCATTATGGCACGGGTTATCCACTAGTCTGTAATATAAAGCACAGTGGATTTTTGGTCCGACCCATGTGCTTTGGTTCAACGATGATGAAAGGACTAAATTGTCCCCCTCTCTATTAGAGAGGAGCAGGTCTTATGTTGGGTGCGGAGCAACCGGTTGTTCCAACGGCATCCCGGCCTCCAGCTCCTCTTGCACCGCCCCTCCCTCCGCCGCCTCCGCTCCATCCTCGTCCACGCCGTCGTCGCCGTCCTCTTTCGCAACCCCTTCATCGCAGGCAGCCTCCTCCACCGCGCCGCCGGTGCCGACCCTTCCTTTGCCGCCTCCCTCTTCTCCGCCACGACCAACCCCAACCCGTTATCCTTCAACACCGCCATAGCCATCTCCACCGACCCACTCTCCATCTACTCTCAAATGCTCAGCCGCCGCGTCCCTCCCAACTCCCACACCTTCTCTTCCTTGCTCACCACCACCACCGCCGCCGCCGCCACCAGGTCGCTCCACGCACACGCCCTCCTCCTCGAATTCTGGCCCGACCCCTTCGTGCAGACCGTCCTGCTCACCGCCTACTCCCGACGCGGCTCCGCCGACCACGTCCAGCGGGTGTTCGACAGAATGCCGCATAGGGACGTCGTCTTCTGGACCGCCACTGTTTCGGGCCTCGTCGCCCTCGGACGCCCCGCGACGGCCCTGCGCATCTTCGCATCCATGAGGTCCCACGTCGCCTCGAACGCCGCCACCGTGGTCGTTGCCGTATCCGCCTCCGTCGGGCTCGGGTCCCTGGCGTTGGCCCGGTGCCTGCACGCCTACGTCGAAACGGCCGGGTTCGGAGGCCGCGTCTCTGTCCGGAACTCTCTTGCGCTGACCCGGTGCCTGCACGCCTATGTCGAAAAGGCCGAATTCGTGTCCGTGCTATTATGGCACGGGTTATCCACTAGTCAAACGATATCAGAAAGTTAGAAATTTTATTGAGATGAGTTTTTGTACCCATACCTGTAATTGCACAATAGTGCAAATTGTTAGATCTAATCCTGTTGTCCCTAGTCTTTTGCATTGCTTGTGGTCATGCTTTATTTTATGAACCGTTAGCTACTCGTATTTTATTTGCCTACTTGGTTTTAAAGTCTATTTAAAGGCAGTAGCAAACAATAAAAATAACAAGTAGAGAAAAAAATGTGAGCTTTGTCCTCTTTCTCCTCTGTGTGCGTGTGTGATTTTTATTTTTTAGGTTCTACATTTGGTATCAAAGCCACAATTGCCTAATACTTGATCCGTTCATCCCCAAATACATGCCGCGCTCTTCGGGAATTAGTGTCACCGGTGACGAGGTACCGTTGAGTATGGCGGCGAAGGAGAGTTCCGTCGTCTCGCTGCATTATCCGATGCTCACGACGAGCAATTATGCAGCCTGAGCAATCAAGATGGAGGTCTATATGAAGGCTCAAGGAGTGTGGGACGCTGTCGAGCACAACAACATCGACGTGCACAAGGATCAGATGGCATTGACGGCCATATATGCAGGTATCCCCGAGGAAACGCTCTTCCTACTGGCCGAAAAGCAAACGACCAAAGATGCACGGGAGGCATTGAAGACGATGCAGTTAGGCGTCGATCGTGTAAAGGAGGCTAAGGTACAAACCCTCAAAACTGAGTTCGAGGGGTTGCGCATGAAGGAGACGGAGTCGGTCGATGACTTCGTTGTCATGTTAACAACGATTATCAACCAAATTCGTGCATTGGACGACAAGGTTGAGAAAATCCATGTCGTCAAAAAATTCCTCTGGGCCATCCAAATGAAGTTTTTGCAGATCATAACATCCACGATAGAGAAATTCGGTGACTTAAAAACGATGACCGTCGAAGAGGTGATTAGGCGCCTCAAAGTCCATGAGGAACGGCTCCGCGGATATGACAACAATGGCGAGAAGCGCCTCCTTCTCACCCGAGCCGAGTGGGAGACACGTGAGAAGAAGCGTGAAGGCGCGGGCTCCTTCGGTGTTGCTCGTGGCCAAAGCCATAGGCTTGGAAGATTCGATAAAGCAAGAGTAAGGTGTTATAATTGCAATAATTATGGACATTTTTCTTTAGAATGTCCTGAAAATGAGAAGGAAGCTCTACTCGTAGAGGTGCAAAGCGAATTTGAACATCCCGCGATGTTATAAGTGAGACAACAAGATAGAGCAACAAGATTAGGGGGTGATTGTTAGATCTAATCCTGTTGTCCCTAGTCTTTTGCATAGCTTATGGTCATGCTTTATTTTAGGATCCATTAGCTTCTCGTATTTTGTTTGCCTACTTGGTTGTAAAGCCTATTTAAAGGCAGTCCTAGCAAACAATGAAAACAACAATTAGAGGAAAAAAAAGTGAGCTCTGTGTACTTTTTCTCCTCTGTGTGCGTGTGTGGTTTTTATTTTTTAGGTTCTACACAAATTGCTGTTAAGGCTCCTCACTAGTGAGAATTTCCAACATGAGTATGCCAAAGGAGAATATATCAACCTGTAGCTGAACGAAAAATAGTACCCGATATTGGTAAATGTCTAATTTATTCATGCTATTGGCCCATTGTTTTAAAAAAAAAATCTTCTTTTTCACTTATTTTCTCTTCCAGCTAAATCTCCCATGCCCATAGACACATCTAGGGCTGCAAACGAGCCAAGCCAAGCCAAGCTTTTGTAAGCTTAAGCTTGGCTTGACTAGAATTAATCGAGCTCGAGCTCGAGCTTGACAAGTTTTATATTTTAGAGCTTGAGCTTGGCTCGAGCTTGTTTATATTAAGCTTGAGCTTGGCTTGGTTGGAGCTCGAGCTTGGCTTGATAAGCAAGCTTAATTCAAGCTTAATAAACAAGTTCGATAAGTTCAAAATCAAGCTCGTTAAGCTTGATTTCAAGCTCTCTCAGCTTTATTTCAAGCTCATTAAGATTGATTTCAACCTTAACGAGCTTGATTTCAAACTAGTTAGGTTTGAATTCAAGTATATGTAATAATAACAATTTATTTATAAAAATATAATTAAAAAGTTCTTTAATATCAATTATTAAGGACATATAAATATATAATGCACACAACCATATTATTATACAAACATATAAAATTAGAATTCAACAAAGAACAAACGAGCTTCTAAACAAGCTCCTAAATGAACTCCTAAACGAGCTCCTAAACGAGCCAGCTCGCAAGCTCATAAACGAGCCAGCTTGCGAGCTCAAACGAGCCGAGTACTTCTAATCTTGAGCTTGGCTCGTTTATTAAATGAGCTCGAAAATGAAGTTTGAGCTCAGCTTGTTTACTAACGGAACCGAGCTCAATCGAGCTTTTATCGAGCCGAGCTTCGAGCAGCTTGCGAACGGCTTGGCTCATTTACAGCCCTAGACACATCTCTGATTAACTTTAAGCTATATTTCCTTTTATTAAATTTCTGTTCTTTTCTCTTTAAAGTTCATATATCTAGATCAGTAAATAGTAAATTTGTAGAGAACAAAAGACTAGCTATCAAATTTTATCTATCTCCAGCAAAAGAAAGAACAAAAAAGTTGGAACCTTTAACCTTTTTGTTTATGCTAAAATTGAACCTCACCTCCTCCGACACCTTATTGTCGCTGCCATTTGATAACTTGATCCAGAGCCATATATCCATGGTAGGGTATTGACAGGCCAAAGTCACCAACAAGCTGTATGAGGGCAACATTTAACTTTTACCTTTTTACCAAGAATGGTGCAGTATACATGCAGCTGACATAGCATTTACTACTAATAGGCTAGTGGCTATTATAATGGACATGCACTTTACAAATAGGCCGTGATGAACTTGATCTTTGAGGTTCACAAGCAAGTTATCACACTTTAAATCAAAATGCACAATGTTTTTAGAATGTAGATATTCCATTCCAAAGGCGGCATTTCCGTTGTGATTATTAGCCTCTTACAATGATCCAGGTACCTGCCAGCTCCATTTCATAGTGTGAACTCTATTGAACGTATTTGTTGGGAATGCGGTGTGTCCTGAACCGGAGTCAGCTCATGAGGTGAGCTATTGGATTGGGTCAATATACCTTAAATTAAAGAAAATATTCACGTATGACCTGAACCAATCCCAAGTAACTACATCTCATGATCCTACCTCCTACCCCATGTGGTACTAAATTACCAACTCCATCGTCATCCCATTTTGAGGGCTCAAAAACGAGAAACAATCCAACAATCTCTACCTTAGCTCATTTCCGTTAGCCGAGCAACCAAGCACCCCCGGACACCTTTTTCTTTCCTTCAGCTCAGCACTCAGAAGAACCAACATATTGTCATCTTAATCCGGTTCGACCACAGAACCAAACTGACAAGTTCTCCACATCACTGTTGTATGTCAACCACAACGTCTTGCTCTACCTTGAATGCATCAAATCTGCCTTTTTTGTTCGTTCCCGCCAGCCGGACACTTAGGAGATCAAACATATGTCAAATCCATCTTTTTTGTTCGTTCCTACCAGCCAAGCACCTAGGAGATCCAACTCTATCTTGGACGCATCAAACCATACCACTATTGTGTGCCACCCACAACGTTTTGCTCCACTTTTGAAGCTAATCCATATAGTTGCCTCCAACTCCACATTGAACCACCTTGAGTAAAGAGCCCGTATATCCGTGTATATATTCGTTTATACGCATAAACATTCAACACCATCTCTCTCGAATCAATTAGAGCCGTCTAAACCAACCAATAAGAGTTGTCAAAACCAGCCCCATAATCATGGGCTATGATATCATTTGTTGGAAATACGGTGTGGTCCGAACTGGAGTTAACCTATGAGGTACGATATTGGACTGAGCACATATGCCTTCAAAGAAAATTCCATATAAGACATGAACCAATTCCTATTATCTACACACCATTTGATCTCACCTCCTATCCTTTTTGGAACTAAATTACTAACTCTATTGTTATCCCATTTTGATGGCTCAACCGAAAACCTACAAACCAATAATATTATTCTACTAACAGAGTAGAGATAGTGAAGAGGACATACTTGTCTTTGCGTAGTAAAACATGCCTCAGCTAACTGTTGACCATGAATTCTGTCACAGTTGCTAGAGTGCCCCTGACCCATCTTCCACAACCCTATAGAAAGCCACCACATTTGGATGAAGTTTTGAGAGAATCTCAGCTACGCACCAAAACTCCACGGCCTGGGGGAAGTTGGGAATGTATGGATCAGCTATTCAGCTTTCCGAAAGAAACCCCTCAAAAGTGTATTTGGAAATCCAAAATTAAAGGGTGTCCAAATTAATTAGAAGGGTACATGACTAAAGGTTGGAGGAATCATACGAGTTCTCTTATGAGCTGTAGCGTCACCATAAGGTGGCAGGTACGGGACTTAATGTTGGAGGAACTATAATGTCACGATCCGCTACCCAAATTGTTGGGCCAGGCCGAGTCATGCCCAGCCTACGTTGAGATAAAACGTAGTAAGCTGTTCTAAAGACAACAGGATAAGACTAAATGTACTAACAGTTCTATAAGTGGAGAAGAATCATAAATGCTCCAAACACAAAAGTCATCGTATATAGTAAACGTCCAAGTACAAGTAAACTGAAATGTAAAACTGGATACATGTCTAGTTACAAAATGATACAGTCTAATACATGTCTACTCTCAAAAGTCTAAGTAAACAAAAGACAACTAGGCGAGGTTCCCCGCAGGAACATCCTCGTAAAGCAGAGCCGGGTCCTCGGCAGTAATCCCATAATATGTGTCGCAGAGTAACTCCTCCTCAGTAAGGACACCTACAACGTTATCCTGTCAGGACGGGAGCAAGTACTAAATCTAGCAAACTAGCATATGAAACATGGAAATGAACATGAGAGGAATAACTGGAAAGCATGGCATCATATAGTCTATCATGGCAAGGACACATATATCATAGAGACAGATGTATATGTAATGTTTAAAACTGTAGTAGGTACGTGATCGGTCAATAGATGTACAATGTGCTGGGGCACATAATGAAATGTACATACGTACAAGTGTAAAGGCGGTAGATGTACATACGCACAAATACAGCTTTGAGATAAAGGCCTACGGCGTAGTAACATATAAAATGAAACTTTGCTCGGTACTGTAGTAGGAGATATGATCACGTACACTACTATCAGTTTCCCCATAACCCATATTCTAATCATGTGAGAGATACATCAAGACTGTTCTAAGCATGGTAGTAACTGAAAGTACAACATGTAGAGATCTAACTTGCTACCCCAAGGATCAGCATTTAACATGGTGGGGTTTGCAGTTCATTTATGTGACAATATGTAAAGTTCGTAGAAAGTACTTGCCTCTAGCAAAGCAAAACAAAACAAGCTACGATAACAGTGCTATGGATGTCCAGTAACTCGTCACTGTAGAAATAAATGCAATAACTTAGCTTTTACACTAAGCTAAAATACTAGAACACTAATTGGTGCGACACGACTTGTGACTGGGCACCTAGCCAAAATGATGACTTGGCATAGGAGACCAATGTGGGGTGACACACTATGTTAACTAACTTTCTAGGGTCTTTACACTAGTGAGGGTGGGATTCAACACGACTAAAACTCTAAATAACACAAAAAGCTACAAGTCGTATTTAATCAATAAATAAATCAAAAGATTATTGTGTTCTAACAATTTTTGAAGTAGACAAAAAGCCTAGTTTTTCTTAAAACAAAGTATCAAAGTGATCCTTGTTAATCATAGAAATTTATTATAATTTTTCTGGAATTTATTAACCAGTACAAGTATTTTATAAAAATCAGTTTTCCTAAGTATACAGAAAATGAGTTTTGGTTTCATATGCCAAACTAGTGGCAAAACAGTAAATTAAATACTACAAAAATTATACTAAATTAGCCAACTTAACATAGTATCTAAAAACTATTTTTCCATAATTTTAGCAGTACTTTAAGTATTTTTAGAAAATCAAAAACAGCATTGCACACAATAATTAATTATCTGCGTATTTTGTCCATGTATATAATTTGAACCAAAGTTCAAATACAGGACCCAAGGCCATGAATCAAGTCCAATATGACTTGTACAGGTCTTGAATATGTGAAAACACATTTGGGCCCAAATACCCATGCTAGGCTTGGACACCAAATGGTTGCAGTAATTTAAATACAATAAAAATACAATTTGGAAATAGACAAAATAAATATTATTATTTTAATATGGTAAAGTTATGCATAGTAACTATAAATGTATGAACCTTAATTATATAAATAATTTACACTAAGCTAAGTGAAATACATATATAAAATATTATATATATATGAGATAATATATATATATATATACATAAACATAGGGATATTTACATAATGGGTATATATGTAAAAATTACATATATATATATATATATATATATATATATATATATATATATATAAGAAAATACTTAACTATATTATATATATATATATATATATATAAGAAAATACTTAACTATATTATATATATATATATATATATATATATATATATATATATATATATATACAAAATAATGTATACATATACATATAATAGTATATATATATATAGTAATATATATATATACACAAGAAAATATATACATAAATATATATGTATACATAATACATATATATATATATATATATATATATATATATATATATATATATATATATATATATATATATACACACACATAGAATAATAAAGTGCAAAAAAAGAAGTATATATATATATATATATATATATATATATATATATATATATATATATATATATATATATATATATAAAAACAGCAAGTATATATACATAAATATAGTATATATAATAATACATATATATGCAAATATATGTATATACATATATATATAAATATATATATAACAGAAAAAGAAAAGGAAAAAGGAAAAGAAAAAGAAAAGGAAAAAGAACAGCAGTGGCCAGGTTCGAACCCAGGCCAGAGAAGCGCGCGGGGGGGGAGGGGGGGGAGGATTTAGATTAGGATGGGCTGGCCAGGGGGTCAGCCCATCAGTTGTGTTAGAGTAAGGGTTGTGTTTATTTTATTTAGGTTTGAAATAATTAACATAAAAAAATATATAAAAACCATCCTGTGTCCTGACAGTTAAGGACACAGGTATCAGCGTGTCCTTACTTAGCACGATACGTACGAGCTTCGATTTACGTGTCCAAGTACTGGACTAAGGTCCCCGTGTCCTGGCGAGTCTCGTGCGTGAAAACGAGACACGCACGACACGACTGAGTCATGATACCTACGTGTCCGGTCGTCGAAGGGGGTTTCGGGGGTCGTGGACGGCGGAGGAGGCGTTGGCGAGGCGGCGCTCGGGTGGCGCTGGGGTCGTCTCGTCGTGGCGAACCCGTTGGTGGTGGTGGTAGGGGGTGGCGTTCGTCGTAGGGGCGGCGCTCGGGTGTAGCCGGAGATAGGGTTCCGGTGGGAGAAAAGTGGAGGTGATGGTGGCATGGGCGGTCATGGTGGGGTGTAGAGCTAGGGCTTTGGTCAGGGGAGAGTGGGGGTTTATTTATAGGCAATTTGAGGCGGTCGGGGAGCTGTGCGCTGGCCGGAAATGGCGGGGGCAGTCGCCGGTCAGCCGTCGGTCATCGGACAGGGGGGTGGGTAGGAAATTAGCACTTAGGTCCTTAGGAATTTAGGATTTACAAATTAGTCCCTACTGTGTCTAAATGCAATTAGAAATTTGTATAACAGAAATAAAACAATTCCTAAATTGCAAACTGCTATAATAACAATTCAACAAATTGCATATTGATATTAAAATAATTCTAATAATTGCAAAATGATATTAAAACATTTAAATAAATTACAAATTGATATTTTTAATATATAAAACTTATTTAAAAATCATTTAAAAATTCTAGAAAAATTCCTAAAAATCTAAATAATTATTTTAAGGCTAATTTGTCACTAAAAATTAATTAACACTAATTAAAAATAAATTTTGAAAAACAGGGGCTTACAAGTCTTCCCTCCTTGAAAAATTTTGTCCTCGAAATTCACAAGGATTGAAGACCCAACAATATTCTAACATAGTAAGCAATGCAACAAAATGACTAAGGCTGCGATCGAAACTAACCTCTAGGGTATCAAGCGGGAACGGGTGGTTCCCTCGCAGCGGTTGGATCGAACAAGTAAGGGTATCTCTCTCTCATGTCCGACTCCCTCTCCCAAGTAGATTCACCTGGGGAGTGACGGCTCCAAGCTACTCGCACTAGGGGTATAACCTTGTTCCTCAGCCTCTTCTCTCTCCGGTCTAATATCTCCACTGGCTGCTCAGAAACTGTAAGGCTCGGTCCGACCTCCAACTCTGAATGATCTAGCACATGACTGGGGTCTGGAACATATCTCCTCAGCTGAGATACGTGAAAGACGTCGTGAACTCCTGCTAGGTTGGGTGGAAGTGCAACCCTGTAAGCTACCTCTCCGATCCTGCCAAGTACCTCGAACGGCCCGATGTATCTGGGGCTCAGCTTCCCTCCTCGTCCGAACCGGATCGTCCCTCGAGTAGGTGATATCTTCACTAGCACCATATCACCGTCTGCGAACTCCATCGGTCTGCGACTAGCATCAGCCCAGTGTTTCTGCCTGTCCTGAGCTACTCTGAGCCTGTCTCTGATCATCCCGACTTTCTCTGCTGCATCCGTGATCATCTCTGGCCCAAGCATAACTCTGTCTCCGACATCATCCCAAAAGAGCGGTGTCCGGCATCGTCGTCCATATAGCGCCTCGAAAGGAGACATACCAATACTGGCCTGGTAGCTGTTGTTGTATGAAAACTCTACCAAGTGCAGATGGCTCTCCCATGATCCTCCGAAGTCCAGCACGCAAGTCCTCAGCATATCCTCCAGCGTCTGTATCGTCCTCTCGGACTGCCCATCTGTCTGCGGGTGGTACGCCGTACTGAACTTGAGCCTACTGCCCAACTCCTCCTGCAAGCTCCTCCAGTAGTGGGATGTGAATCTACTGTCTCTGTCTGACACGATGCTCACCGGCACTCCGTGTAGGCGAACTATCTGCTGCATGTATAGCTCCGCCAACTTCTCGGTGGAAAGCCCCACCTTGAAGGGTATGAAGTGCGCACACTTCGTCAACCTGTCTACGATGACCCAGATGACATCCTTCCCTCCTTGGGAACGAGGAAGCCCTGAAACGAAGTCCATCGTAATATGTTCCCACTTCCACTCGGGAATGGGTAACGGCTGCAACAAACCAGCTGGCCTCTGGCGCTCCGCCTTGACCTGCTGGCAAACTAGGCATCTCGAGATGAAACGTGATACATCCCTCTTCATCCCGTGCCACCAAAGATGTTCCCGCAAGTCACGGTACATCTTGTTAGCACCAGGGTGAATAGAATATCTCGATCGGTGCGCCTCCTGCAAGACTGCCTCTACTAGATCTCCCTTCGGCACGCACAATCGGCTGCCATGCCTCAAGGATCCATCTTCTGCTATAGTGAAGTCATCCAGCAACCCCGCTAATGCCTGGGGTCGAAGTCTGCGAAGGCTCTCATCTGTAGACTGTGCCTTCCGGATCTGCTCCATCAAACCTGACTGAATGTCAAGCGCCATCATCTGTATCACTGATCCTGGCCGAACTAGCTCGATACCGAGCTTCTCCAGATCCTCCCGCAAATGCCGATCAATCATCAGGTACCATGCCATTGGATGCCTGCTCAGCGCATCCGCCACCACATTTGCCTTCCCGGGGTGATACTGTAAATCGATGTCGAAGTCCTTCATCAACTCCAACCATCGTCTTTGCCTCATGTTCAGCTCTTTCTGCGTGAACACATACTTCAAGCTTTTGTGGTCAGTAAAGATTTCCACACGCTCTCCGTATAAGTAATGTTTCCATAACTTGAGTGCAAAGATCACCGCAGCTAACTCGAGGTCATGGGTAGGATAATTCCTCTCATGAGTCCGCAACTGCCTAGATGCATAAGCAATTACTTTCCCATGCTGCTGTAGGACACATCCTAGCCCCTTCCCAGAAGCATCACTGTAAATGGTGAAACCTCCAGAACCTGAAGGTAAAGTCAGAACTGGAGCGGTCGTCAGCCTCCTCTTCAGCTCCTCAAATGCCGCCTGGCAGTCCTCTGACCAGATGTACTCTGCGTCCTTCCGCGTCAGCTTCGTCATGGGTTCAGCTATCCTAGCAAAGTCCTGGACGAACTTTCTGTAATAGCCTGCTAAACCCAGAAAGCTCCTGATCTCTGAAACTGACGTCGGAGCCTTCCATGTCTCAACTGCAGCAATCTTCCTGGGATCCACCGAGATTCCATCTCCAGTGACTACATGGCCGAGAAACTCCACTCGGTCTAAAAAGAACTCGCACTTCGGCAATTTGGCAAACAATCTCTCCTGCTTCAGAATCCCCAAAACTATCCGCAAGTGCTCTGCATGCTCCTCCGGCGTCTTCGAGTATATCAGGATGTCGTCGATAAATACTACGACGAACTTATCCAGATACTGGTGAAATGTCTTATTCATCAAGTTCATAAAGACAGCTGGCGCATTTGTGAGACCAAATGGCATCACCAGAAACTCGTACTGCCCGTACTTCGTGTTGAACGCCGTCTTCTGGATGTCTGCTGGCCTAACCTTCACCTGGTGGTACCCGGATCTCAAGTCTATCCTGGAAAACACCTTCGCCCCGCTCAACTGGTCGAACAAATCATCTATCCTGGGCAGAGGATATTTGTTCTTGATGGTGATGGCATTCAAAGCCCGATAGTCAATACACAACCGGACTGTACCATCCTTCTTAGGCACAAAGAGCACTGGCGCTCCCCATGGAGAAGCACTGGATCGAATGAAACCCTTTTTCAACAGGTCATCAATATGCTCTTTCATCTCTATGGCCTCCTTGGGATTCACTCTATAGCAAGCCCGGGATACTGGTAATGAACCCGGCACTAAATCTATAGTGAACTGCACATCTCTGTCAGGCGGAAGTCCTGGAAGATCCTCTGGAAATACATCCATAAACTCCCTAATGATAGGGTGTGGCGGTGCTGCGTCCCCGACTGTCGCACAACAGTTCGGCTCTAGGCTGATCTCCGGCCCTGTCCTCCTGACACTGAATGGTGCTGTGCCTGGGGGACTGAACAAAATACTACCCTCATGGCAATCTATAGATGCATGGGCATAGCTAAGCCAGTCCATCCCCAATATGATATCATAACCGGGAAGTGGCATCACAAAGAATCGCCCCCTGAACTCTCTCCCGGCTATAAAAATAGAACATCTATAGATAGATCTAATAGGCACTGGTCCTCCTTCCGTCATCACTCTACTAATCTCCGCAGTAGGTGTAGCTACTAGATGATGTTTATGCATAAACTCTAATGATAGGAAGCTATGTGATGCACCAGAATCAAACAAACATACAGCTAGAAAAGTATGCAAATAAACATGACCTGTAATGACGTCAGCTAAGTAATCGGGCTCTGAAACCTGCTCCGGCTCCGGCTCAAGGGCTAGGCTATAGACCTTCCCTTGAGGTCCCTTCTGCTGCTGCAGATGCTGCCCAAACCTCTGCTGCTGAGTCGGGAGTGGTCCTCTAGGCTTCGCCGCTGGGCAGTTCCGAAGCTGATGGGTGGCAGACCCACAAGCCAAACACTGACCCAACCTCTTTTTGCAGACTGCGAAGTCATAACCTGGTCTTCCGCAGAAAGAACATATAACTCCCTTCTGCTGCTGCCGGGGTCCCGGGGCTCGAACTGGCGGGGTCTGATGTTGTGGTGTAGGGGGACGGTAAGTCTGCTGGGGTGGCGTCGGCGCTCTCTGCTGGAAAGCCTGACGCTTGGACGGTCCCTCATGATGTACAGAAGCCGGCCTTTTGCTAGACAGAAGACGCTCCTCAATGCTCCGGGCTAACTCTAGGCTCTGGTAGTAGTCAGTCGTACCGTTTACCACTATAAGAATGCCAATGTCTGGAACTAGACCATGGCAAAACCTACGGATCATCTCCTCTGGATCAGCAACCAGACTAGGAGCAAAACGGCTCAGGCGACTAAACTCTCCCGCATAGTCATCAACAGAACGGTTCCCCTGCTGGATGTTCTGGAATCGTAGCCCCATGGCTACTCTAGCAGTGGTCGAGAAGAACTTCTTCTTGAACTGGGTCTTGAACTGGTCCCAGGTGGCTCTACCTCTCGCGAACAACGGCTCATTCCTGAACCAGACTCCGGCTAAGTCTATCAGCAGAAATCCTGCTGCCTCGACCTGAAGGTCATCCGGCATCCTAACTCCCAGAAGCTTCCTCTCTACAGAATCTAGCCAGTCATCAGCTACTACTATGCCCTCAGTCCCTGAGAACTCCTTGGGATTCAGACCCATGAAGTCCTTGACCGTCCCCGTTCTCTATCGTGGCTCTACATGTGGTGGGACCACGGGACGTCCCTCAGAACGCTCCATGCTCTGGCGGAGTAGGGTAGTCTGCTCCTGATGGGTCGTTAGGAACCCCTGAATCAGTGTGAGCAGCTGGTTCCCGTCGAGTGTGACGGAAGCCTGGGTGGGTATAGTGATAGGGGGTGGTGGAAGTATCGGGGCCTGCTGGGACTGGGATGTGGAAGGTGGTATCTGGGTCTGTGGATCTGTGGAGTGGGGGAATGTGGTAGGTGGAGGTGTATCAGTCAACTGGTCAGCTGACTGGATATGAAGGGCCCCATTCTCGGGGGTAACATACTGGGATGAACGAGTAAGCACCATCTAAATTACATAAAAAGACTTATAAGGACTTGTTTAAAGTAAGAAATCATATGCAAGGAAATCTAATTATAATAGCAAACATGTGATGTATTTCCTATGTTGCAATCCTAGCATTCCTCTAAGTGTTCTAAGCGTCTTTCCTAATGTTGTCTAATTACCTTAAGTTCCTAATTGCAGGCATGCTTGGTACAATAACGTAACCAAACAGTTTAGTCAGGACCTGCATGGGCCACCACTAAAAACATGTCACGACCCGCTACCCAAATTGTTGGGCCAGGCCGAGTCATGCCCAGCCTACGTTGAGATAAAACGTAGTAAGCTGTTCTAAAGACAACAGGATAAGACTAAATGTACTAACAGTTCTATAAGTGGAGAAGAATCATAAATGCTCCAAACACAAAAGTCATCGTATATAGTAAACGTCCAAGTACAAGTAAACTGAAATGTAAAACTGGATACATGTCCAGTTACAAAATGATACAGTCTAATACATGTCTACTCTCAAAAGTCTAAGTAAACAAAAGACAACTAGGCGAGGTTCCCCGCAGGAACATCCTCGTAAAGCAGAGCCGGGTCCTCGACAGTAATCCCATAATATGTGTCGCAGAGTAACTCCTCCTCAGTAAGGACACCTACAACGTTATCCTGTCAGGACGGGAGCAAGTACTAAATCTAGCAAACTAGCATATGAAACATGGAAATGAACATGAGAGGAATAACTGGAAAGCATGGCATCATATAGTCTATCATGGCAAGGACACATATGTCATAGAGACAGATGTATATGTAATGTTTAAAACTGTAGTAGGTACGTGATCGGTCAATAGATGTACAATATGCTGGGGCACATAATGAAATGTACATACGTACAAGTGTAAAGGCGGTAGATGTACATACGCACAAATACAGCTTTGAGATAAAGGCCTACGGCGTAGTAACATATAAAATAAAACTTTGCTCGGTACTGTAGTGGGGGATATGATCACGTACACTACTATCAGTTTCCCCATAACCCATATTCTAATCATGTGAGAGATACATCAAGACTGTTCTAAGCATGGTAGTAACTGAAAGTACAACATGTAGAGATCTAACTTGCTACCCCAAGGATCAGCATTTAACATGGTGGGGTTTGCAGTTCATTTATGTGACAATATGTAAAGTTCGTAGAAAGTACTTGCCTCTAGCAAAGCAAAACAAAATAAGCTGCGATAACAGTGCTATGGATGTCCAGTAACTCGTCACTGTAGAAATAAATACAATAACTTAGCTTTTACACTAAGCTAAAATACTAGAACACTAATTGGTGCGACACGACTTGTGACTGGGCACCTAGCCAAAATGATGACTTGGCATAGGAGACCAATGTGGGGTGACACACTATGTTAACTAACTTTCTAGGGTCTTTACACTAGTGAGGGATGGGGTTCAACACGACTAAAACTCTAAATAACACAAAAAGCTACAAGTCGTATTTAATCAATAAATAAATCAAAAGATCATTGTGTTCTAACAATTTTTGAAGTAGACAAAAAGCCTAGTTTTTCTTAAAGCAAAGTATCAAAGTGATCCTTGTTAATCATAGAAATTTATTATAATTTTTCTGGAATTTATTAACCAGTACAAGTATTTTATAAAAATCAGTTTTCCTAAGTATATAGAAAATGAGTTTTGGTTTTATATGCCAAACTAGTGGCAAAACAGTAAATTAAATACTACAAAAATTATACTAAATTAGCCAACTTAACATAGTATCTAAAAACTATTTTTCCATAATTTTAGCAGTACTTTAAGTATTTTTAGAAAATCAAAAACAGCATTGCACACAATAATTAATTATCTGCGTATTTTGTCCATGTATATAATTTGAACCAAAGTTCAAATATAGGACCCAAAGCCATGAATCAAGTCCAATATGACTTGTATAGGTCTTGAATATGTGAAAACACATTTGGGCCCAAATACCCATGCTAGGTTTGGACACCAAATGGTTGCAGTAATTTAAATACAATAAAAATACAATTTGGAAATAGACAAAATAAATATTATTATTTTAATATGGTAAAGTTATGCATAGTAACTATAAATGTATGAACCTTAATTTATATAAATAATTTACACTAAGCTAAGTGAAATACATATATAAAATATTATATATATATGAGATAATATATATATATATATACATAAACATAGGGATATTTACATAATGGGTATATATATGTAAAAATTACATATATATATATATATATATATATATATATATATATATATATATATAAGAAAATATAACTTAACTATATTATATATATATATACAAAATAATGTATACATATACATATAATAGTATATATATATAGTAATATATATATACACAAGAAAATATATACATAAATATATATATGTATACATAATATATATATATATATATATATATATATATATATATATATATATATATATATATATATACACACACATAGAATAATAAAGTGCAAAAAAAGAAGTATATATATATATATATATATATATATATATATATATATATATATATATATATATATATATATATATATATAAAATATATATATATATATATATATATATATATATATATATATATATATATATATATATATAAACAGCAAGTATATATACATAAATATAGTATATATAATAATACATATATATACAAATATATGTATATATATATATATATATATATATATATATATATATATATATATATATATATATATATATATAACAGAAAAAGAAAAGGAAAAAAGGAAAAGAAAAAGAAAAGGAAAAAGAACGGCAGTGGCCAGGTTCGAACCCAGGCCAGAGAAGCGCGCGGGGGGGGGGGGGGGGGGATTTAGATTATGATGGGCTGGCCAGGGGGTCAGCCCATCAGTTGTGTTAGAGTAAGGGTTGTGTTTATTTTATTTAGGTTCGAAATAATTAACATAAAAAATAATATAAAAACCATCCTGTGTCCTGACAGTTAAGGACACAGGTATCAGCGTGTCCTTGCTTAGCACGATACGTACGAGCTTCGATTTACGTGTCCAAGTACTGGACTAAGGTCCCCGTGTCCTGGCGAGTCTCGTGCGTGAAAACGAGACACGCACGACACGACTGAGTCATGATACCTACGTGTCCGGTCGTCGAAGGGGGTTTCGGGGGTCGTGGACGGCGGAGGAGGCGTTGGCGAGGCGGCGCTCGGGTGGCGCTGGGGTCGTCTCGTCGCGGCGAACCCGTTGGTGGTGGTGGTAGGGGGTGGCGTTCGTCGTAGGGGCGGCGCTCGGGTGTAGCCGGAGATAGGGTTCCGGTGGGGGAAAAGTGGAGGTGATGGTGGCGTGGGCGGTCGTGGTGGGGTGTAGAGCTAGGGCTTTGGTCAGGGGAGAGTGGGGGTTTATTTATAGGCAATTTGAGGCGGTCGGGGAGCTGTGCGCTGGCCGGAAATGGCGGGGGCAGTCGCCGGTCAGCCGTCGGTCGTCGGGCAGGGGGGTGGGTTGGAAATTAGCACTTAGGTCCTTAGAAATTTAGGATTTACAAATTAGTCCCTACTGTGTCTAAATGCAAATAGAAATTTGCATAACAGAAATAAAACAATTCCTAAATTGCAAACTGCTATAATAACAATTCAACAAATTGCATATTGATATTAAAATAATTCTAATAATTGCAAAATGATATTAAAACATTTAAATAAATTACAAATTGATATTTTTAATATATAAAACTTATTTAAAAATCATTTAAAAATTCTAGAAAAATTTCTAAAAATCTAAATAATTATTTTAAGGCTAATTTGTCACTAAAAATTAATTAACACTAATTAAAAATGAATTTTGAAAAACAGGGGCTTACATATAAGAATTAACTTTAAAGGTGGGTCTATCTTGTTGGCCCAAGGAGAAGCGCAAGACGTACAGTTGGCACCCAGTAGTGGTGTGGACGTGTGAGTGAGGAAACAGTTGATTGCTTCTTGGTCTTCCAAGAAATAGGAGACCCCCCCAGAACCACCAACCAGCCTGTAACAGAGCGGCGAGTCAAGGGACAACTTGCCCAGTCGGAATCACACCAACCAGAAAGACGGAGATCACAATCAGCTTTCAAAAGAATACCCTGTCCTGGTGCATTTTTGAGATATCTGACAACTCTCAAAGCAGCATGCCAATGATCTTGTCGATGCTCCTGTAAGAATTGAGACAAGATATGCACAGCATAGGCCAAGTCAGGGCGAGTAAATGATAGATAAATTAACCTCCCAACCAGCCTCCGATAAGTCTCTGTATCTGCCATCCTTGGAATAGTCGATTCTGCCAGCTTGTGATTGGGCTCCATGGGAAAACCAGCAGGACGAGACCCCATCAAACCGCATTCTGAAATGATGTCCAAAGCATACTTCCTTTGACACAAGAAAATTCCTTCCGCACTCCGAGCCACCTCTATGCCAAGAAAGTACTTCAACACACCGAGGTCCTTCATGTGAAAGCAAGAACTAAGGTACTTTTTGAAAGCATCTAAAGCACCTGTGTCATTACCAGACACAATCATATCATCCACATAGATCAAAACATGCAACTCTACCTTCCCCTTAAAAAAAGAGAAAAAGGAATAATCGGAATGTGATTGAATAAATCCATAAGATATCAGAGAAGCAGTAAGCTTAGCGAACCAACAACATGGTGCCTGTTTCAATCCATATAGAGACTTACGCAGGCGACACACTTTGTCGGGTTTACTATGCGAAAAAACTGGCGGCAACTTCATATATACTTCTTCTGTCAGATCTCCATGAAGAAAAGCATTGTGCACATCTATCTGGTGCAAAGTCCAGCCTTTCACAGCTTTAACAGCCAAGAATGTCCGAACTGTAGGCATCTTAGCTACCGGGGCAAATGTTTCTGAATAGTCGATCCCTTCAACCTGATGATTACCGAACACAACCAACCGTGCCTTTAAGCGCTCAACACTGCCGTCGAATTTTTACTTTATTTTGTACACCCATCTACTTCCCAATGCTTTCTTCCCAGGAGGCAAATCGACAAGACTCCATGTCCCATTATCTGTAGAGCCTGTATTTCAGTTTGCATAGCTGCACGCCAGCCTGAATCTCGCGAGGCCCGGCGATATGAAGTAGGCTCAACACCGGCAGTGATAGCTGCAAGAAAATTTCTGTGTCCAGCAGTAAATATGTCATAACTTAGAAATTGTGTTAGAGGATACGAAGTACCTGAGGAAGTGACGGGAACAGATGAACTGTGTTGAAGGGGGGACTTTTACTTCGAACAACATTCGTCACAAAATCCTGTAATCGCACTGGTTGTGATTTCTTTCTCATTCCTCTTCCCAAAATATCTCATCGGGCACCTCTGGAAAAACTGTATCCCCTGTATCATTAGTAGCATCCGCATCACCCCCAGCGGACTCTTCTGTCAATACTTCTACATCTACCTGTGCATCATTGCCACTCGGTGCCGAGCCACCAGCAACCACTCCGGCCTCAGCAACCGTAGCCGGCACCATCCCAAAAGTCTCTATATCGTCTCCCGACACCTCAACAGATGTATGGCGTGTCGCAGAAGACATCTCGCTAGCAGAGCCACACCCAGGAAATTCTTTTTCATAAAAAGTAACATCACGGGACATAAAAAATTCACCAGTCTCCAAATCATACAGTTTCCATCCCTTTTTATCAAGTGGATACCCAACAAAGATACATTTTCTGCTTCTGCTAGCAAATTTATCATGTCGGGATTTCAAATCATACGTATAGCACAGACAACCAAAGATACGTAGATGATCATACGAAGGAGCCGAACCATATAAAATTTCATAAGGAGACTTAAAATGCAAGATACTAGAAGGGGTTCTATTTATCAAATAACATGCACCCAGAACACATTCCTCCCAAAAATCTACGGAAAGGGAACCCTGAAATCTCAATGCCCTGGCTACATTTAAAATATGTCGATATTTTCTTTTCACCCTTCTATTCTGTTGAGGTGTCCCAACACAGGATGTTTGGAACAATATAACTTGAGATGAAAAATAATTTCGTAAACAATTAAATTCAGTGCCGTTGTCACTCCGCACACGACGTATATCAGCCCCATACTGACGCTTCACCATAGCAATGAATTTAAGAAACATAGAATAAACATCACACTTATCCTTCAATAAAACAACCCAAACAGCTCTAGAATAATCAACCACCAAAGTCAAAAAATACCATGCCCCATTAGATGATAGAACACTATATGGTCCCCACAGGTCACAGTAGATAAGTTCAAAGCATCTCAGAGCACGACTACTACTATTAGGAAAGGTATCACGAGTCTGTTTAGCTTGATGACAAATATCACAAGCCTTATGAGAAAACACACTACTACCAGAGAGAAAAGGTAAAGTCTGCATTACTTTATCTGAAGGATGCCCCAGTCTACTATGCTAAACCTCAGAATCACTCTCTTTGCATGCCAGGATCACTGAAGCCAAAGAAGCTGTGATCACCCCCAAGAAGTAAAGTCCACCCCTTTGTTCACCTGCTCCAATCACCATCCTCGTACTTCGGTCCTGAACAAAACACAAATCAGGAGTAAATAACATATCAATTTCTGGCACCAATCAATTGTGAGACAGAGATCAAATTGCATGTCAATGTCGGAACATAAAGAACATCTGTCAATACCAATGAAGCAGTCAGAAATACTTTGCCTCTCAGAACAGCCTCAATAGTGCTCCCATCAGGCAAAATAACAGGACAGACAGGGCCCTCAAAGCAATCAACTAAACAGTCACGAGAGCCTGTCGCATGAAGAGTAGCCCCAGTATCGAATATCCAAGGGACAGAAGAATTCTTACCCATCAGACGATCAGAGTTTGATGAACCAGGTTTGGAAGTATTGTCGTTACCCAGCAAGCTCATCAGTTTCTGCCATTGTTCACCTGAGAGTGGTGAGGGATACCCTCCATGCATCATATCCGCCGAACTCCCAGCAAAACAAGCAGGGACACCATGACCAGCAGCGGCGACATGATGAACAGCCCCTGCGCCATCAGTACCGCGTCCTCCATCACGTCTCTGCTGTGGTGCCGAGCCTCTTCCACCACCAGCACCACGTCCGCCCTCACGCCGAGGACGAGTCTCCCACCATTCTGGATAGCCAATCTTGGCAAAGCAAGTTGCAACATCATGACCTGTTTTCTTGCAATGAGTACAGATCATACCTGATTTGTCCCTGGAATCGGAGGTTCTACTATTAGAAGTAGTAGAGAGACGAGGTGAAGTCTTGATAGTCAGCGCCAACACCTCCTCAGTAGCGGATTGGACCTGATTTGACCTAGTTTCTTTTGTCAGAGGAAAGGATATTCTCCGCCGCCACCTCCTCAAGCTTGGAACAGGCGCGTAACAGGCGCGGAACAGGCTGGTTGGAGATCGGGCGAACGTCGTGCGGATGAACGTCGGTCGGACGTCGGGCGGATCTGCTCGGAGGATCGGGCGGACGTCGGGCCGATCAGTCGGGTTCGCCGGGGAGGAGGGGCGCCGGATCGGACGTCGGATTCAGGTGGAGATGTATGGTTTGGCGGCTAGGATTTTTCGGGAGGCTCTGATACCATGTAGGAAATAATAATGCCCTCCTCTCATTACTAGGATTTTTACAATATATATAGTGTCTACATTTGGGCTTATGGGTATGGGCCATATTTACATTACAAATATAATCTAACAGTAAGTGTGTTCGAATGGATCGAGATAATAGTAGGTTGGATATCCTGGTTTCTCGAGTTCAACTGAATATGAGCTAAGGTAAAAATTATCGGATTGTATTGTCACGCAGTTGATAGCTCAATCTTCACAAATTTGGTGACAATATAAACGTCGATATATAAAAAGTTTAATCCCATATTGGATAGTAGTTGCGGCTGCGCCCGTGCCAGTATGATAATGCAAGTATGCTACTGATGACCAAAGAGGAAGTGCATGAAAGGGAGACGTTATCCCCAAAAAAAAAAAAAGAACGGTGTATCAATCAAGGATGTGCAACAGAAAGAAACTGTCTGCTGGAGTTTTCCAGTGCAATATGCTTAAAACTTACCAATGCTCCAAGCTGGGGAATGGGGAAATGAGTAAAATAGAGAAATCACAATCCATGACAAAAATAACGGATTGGAGAACTTGATTATGTGAATCTACGTAATGAACTTCTTCAAAAGCTACAAGGTCATTTTACATAAATGTTTTATGCTGGTCGTCAACAACTTACTAATGCAACCTTCCTTTATCCGGACTCCTAAGACATTAAGCTTGCAAGGGCTCGATGTAGAAATGATCACTGTGATCTAGTTTTGATGACTGTATTAATGTTGCTTGAAGGTTGAAGTTCAATTCAAGAAGGTTTGATTTTCTCTTACTTATTTACGTATCCACGGATTTTGCAGGCAAGAATAGTGAAGGTTTAGGTTCCTCGGACGAAGAAGACCAAGATGGCAGCGGGGCAGAAGCCGAGATCGACCCTCGTGCCGAAGAGAAAGAGCTGAAGAACCATCTCCTGAAGAAGTACAGCGGGTACCTGAGCAGCCTCAGGCACGAACTCTCGAAAAAGAAGAAGAAAGGCAAGCTACCGAAGGAGGCCCGACAGAAGCTTCTCACCTGGTGGGAGCTTCACTACAAATGGCCATATCCATCGGTAATGGACACACACTATAGCCAATCAATTGTAGTGGTGCAAACTAATATTAAGTAGGTAGGAATCGCAATTTTATAGAAGGATCTAAACGGCGGTAGACGGATAGGAGGCCCAGATATAGTCCACCTACGGTCTAGACGGTTGGTACATTTAGATATATTTTACTATTTTACCACTATTTTTTTGTATAATATGCATATTTTAAGGGTGTTTCATGCATAACTAAGTTGTAGAACGAAAATTTATGAAATTTTAGTTTATGTAAAAGTGAACCATAGGTACATAATGCTTGTAAAATGTTTTGGCCAAAATATCTTGTTAGGTATTGCTCCGCCTAGGCACATGCCTACGCTGTCTCACCTCCACATATTCCGTCAAACCTCCGTTGGCCATCTATCCTACTGCCTACTGCAAAAGCAATGCAGAGAGCGACCGCCTATCGTCTAGGCGTCATCTAGACAGCGTCTCGACCATCATTTAGAACACTGATTTTATAGGTTTTGTGAGTTCTTATGATAAGTTAACAGGAGACGGAGAAGGTGGCGCTCGCAGAATCTACGGGTCTCGATCAGAAGCAGATCAACAATTGGTTCATAAACCAGCGGAAGAGACACTGGAAGCCGTCGGAAGATGTGCAGTTTGTTGTGATGGATGCCTTTCATCCGCAGAACGCTGCTGCTGCAGCAGCAGCAGCTCTCTATATGGGAGGGCAGTTCATGGGCGACGCCAGTCACCGCCTGGGCCCGTGACGCAAATGGTCGATGATGGATAGCTCATAAATCCCCAAGGAGCTGAAGATTTTTTACTCTTTAAGGGAATATGCATTGTACTTTCGAATGTGAATGATTTATCTATCGATTATTGTCATTATAGTGATGGTGTATGTGTATCTCTACCTTGGCTAAAGGTTTCCAATTATTATTTGGATAATGTGAAGCCCCATGCATGGCTGTTTCTTCTTGCTTTTGCATGTTTCTTATTATTGGGATCACCATGCAGGCTTATGGTTTGTAGAAAATCTTGAATTTCTGATGAGACATGATACTTCTGGAATTGCTTCCCGAGTCTGAAAGCTTGCTTTCGTCAGGACCGGTCCGGAGGGTTGGGTTGTTCGAACTGCAGCTTATTTTGGTTTTCTCTTCATCTTCGTTGTGGCCTAGTCTTGAGGATCACCTGGACTTGAAAGGTTGCCTAAGCAGCGGGGGTTGCAAGACAAGGGTGGCCCAAGTCCGAAATCAGGTTTGCCCTTGGACCGGCTCTGACTTATGGTTGAGATCCTAGTGTTGGACAGTCCTGTGCTTCAGGCACCTTTAGTATGAGAAGGAAAAAAAAAATCCTGTGTTTGAGTCCCATAGGGACCATGACTGAGTTGTCCCTTTTGATGCCGAAGTAAAGGGAAGGCAAATATACTATTGTGCCAATCAATATGGCCTTAAGTTCCTATATCTACAACTGGAGCTCATCTGATCTTGCGATACTAAGTTATGTTCGATACGCTTTTGGCTGATGCTCTAGTGAAAGAAGGTAACTGTGGCACGCTCCCACCGGGAATCGATCTCCTGACCACTCGGGCCGCATGCATATCTCTTAACCACTAGACTAGAGGTATATATGTGGAGGCGAGTTCGCCACAATTATCCATTGCTTCAAAAAAAAAAAATATATATATATATATATATATATATATATATATATATATATATATATATGAAAGATCGGTAATGGGATACGCCGGGGTGTTTGTCGAAATAGATGTCGGTAATGAGCTCCCATCTCAAATAGAATACGAGGTACCCTCGGAGGAGATCTTCACACAGCGGGTAGAATATGAGTGGGTTCCACCAGTTTGTAAACATTGCAGACAGTTTGGACACCCGCCAAAGGATTGCAAGCTAGGCTCAGTGTCAGGGGAAGAGCAACAGGTTGAGAATTCATCTAGAGATAGCCAAGGGGAGAAGATAGTGAATAGCAGATAGGTGGTCGACAATGAAGGCAATAGACAGAAAGATACTGTAGAAGAGATGGAGTTGGTACTAGATATTGGCCTGGAGATCAGATTCCAACTAGAGAAGCCCCACAAGGTGTCCAAGGAGGGATGAGAAGTAATCCTGATGATGGAGGAAAGGCTAAAGGAGGATCAATAAGTACTCCTGAAGGCGAGGGCGTGGGGCAAGTGGTTCTATTCCAATCTCAAATATCAAAGGCAGGTCCATTGCGAGGAAGAGGGAATACAAAGGAAGGCAGAAAGAAGACAACATGGACATCTAATCACATGAAGCGGCTTCAAGAGGGCGGGAGTAGGAAGTGACATGCGGGAATCTCCCTGGAGGATGCGGATAGACCGACTCATTCTACATGAACGTCAGGGGCATTAGTGTGTATTGATAATCCGAGGTGGCAGGCATTATTGCAGAGCAAACACATGATAGATGAAGATGAAGGTGGAAAGGAGCGTAATGAACATGGATCGTCCACAGCGGCCATGGATCAGGAAGTTACTGGGGAGACTAATAATATTTACTAATGTCGATCCTAACTTGGAACGTTTGCGGAGAGTGCTCATTGGGGCGATGGCGAGAAATCTCAGATGTTATGAAGAAAGGTAATTTTAGTATATGTGCATTGCTGGAAACGAAGATAAAAAGTGAAAGGATGTTGGAACGTCGAACTCAGTTACATTGGAAGCAGGACAATAACTTGGCTATATGTAGTATGGCCCGTATATGGGTACGGTGGGATAGTAGGTACTGGGATGGTACATAGATATTTAAGTCGGAACAAATGATTGTTATGTTGTTCCATAACAAGGGTGGGCTGCAAATGCTTTACGGAGCAGTCTATGGGCATAACGATAGAAGAAGGAGAATGGAGCTCCGGCAAGAGATTGTACAAGTTAGCTTGCTGGTGTCGGGTCAACACAAACTACCACTTGTTCTTATGGGAGATTACAACGCGATGTTGTGTCAACATGAGAAAATAGGAGGGAGGGCATTTCCAGAGGCAATCTTGCGGGAGTTTCAAAATTGTCTATTACAATTGGGGTTGCAGCAAATCGAGCGTACGGGACACATATGGACTTGGAATAATAAGGCGGCAAGGAATAGGGTTGTATGTCAATTGGATAGGGCGTTGGGTAATCAAGAATGGTTTCGCACTTTTCCTGATCAGAAGGTGGTAGGGTTAGAAGCAGGACCGAGTGATCATTCGCCGCTAAGCTTGAGTCTTGTGTCCACCAACATGACTCGTATTCGTCCCTTCCGATACAATAATAAATGGAGGTATATGGATGGATATCAAGCAGCAGTACAAGAGGGGCTACAAACGGACATCACAGGGAACTTGCAATATAGGTTGGTGAATAAATTGAAGCTTGTGAAGGAGAGGCTGAAGCGCTGGAACAAAGGGACTCCGCAAAAGTGACTAACGGAAGAGGAAGAGAAATTGAGCAAAGTCCAAGAACTACTTCAAACAGATCCATCTATTTCTGTCCTGGCCGAAGAGGAAAGGGTATTGGTGCTACCGGTTAGGAGGTTAAGGATGATGGAAGAGATCGAAATGGCTCAGAGAGCAAAGTGTGCTTGGCTATAGAAAGGAGATCAGTGTACACGATTCTTCTATGATATTATAGGTATGCGTCAGCATCGTAATCAGATGGGCAAGATCATGGGTCCAGATGGGAAGGAAGCGGTATCAACAGAGGATATACAGAAGGAAGCAATCAGGTATTTTGCAGACTTGTATAATCAAAATACTTATCGAACTAATTTTCCTGAAATTGTCTGTAAAAAGTTAGTTTCTCCTCACGGGAAAGCTATAATGCGAGCACAAGTAGAGATTACAGAGCTTGATGAGATAGTGAGAAAGGATGATCCAGATAAAGCGCCGGGCCCGGATGGATTTGGCAGTGTGTTCTTAAAGAGCATTGGGAAACTATTAAGTATGAAGTTCTGGAAATGGTGCGAGACTTTTTTCAGAATCGGAGACTATTAAAGAAGATGAATCATACTTTTCTCACGCTAATACCAAAGAAAGAGGGAGCGATGACACTTGCAGAGTATCTTCCTATCTCGTGCTGTAATTTTTTGTATAAATTGATTACACATCTAATGTGCAAGCGTATGGAGAAGGTGATACAGAAATTGATTTCATATAATCAAGCGGCCTTTATAAAAGGCAGAGCAATAGCTCATAATAATCTCCTGGCCCACGAGCTTGTTCGAGATTTTAACAAACCAGGCAGAAGAAGAGCATGCTTGAAGGTGGACCTAAAAAAGGCATATGATTCAGTAAACAGGGGATTCATCTGCCACATTATGCTGGAGATGGATTTTGATGCGAAATGGGTTGAGTGGTACGGGATTGCATAACAACTCCGTCCTTCTCAGTCCTCATGAAAGGGATTCCATGTGGGTTCTTTAAAAGTAATCGGAGGATTCGCCAAGGAGATCTATTATCTCCTTATCTCTTCACCATCGTCATGGAGTATTTTTCATGCCTCATGGAGGTAGCGGTAACACAGAGGAGGATCATCCCGATTCAGAAGAGGTTTTTGCCGATTGTGTCTCATCTTATTTATGCAGATGACCTTCTAGTCTTCATGGAGCCATCGAGGAAGGGATTAGAAGAGCTGGATTTGGTGTTGCGGCACTTTGGGGAAATGACAGGTTTACAGCTCAACCAGGAGAAAAGCTCTATCTTTTTTAATCTTCATTGCCCAGATCAGGAGGAGTTGGCAAATATTATAGGGGTCTCGAGAGGTGTATTACCAGTAAAATATCTGGGTGTCATGCCCCAGAACCAGAATACTGGAGAGTGGGGGACAGACACATCCAGCTACGTACATTGAAGTGTAACCCACTTCGATGTACGGTCACGACTGTCTAGATGCATGAGGGTTTAACTACAAGCCAACAGTCACTTATGGTCAAGAACAAGCCTAGTGTCTAAATCTCAAGCAAGCAAGTAAATGTAACAAGATGGTAGATCATCAGACATACAAGGTAAGGCATCCCATACATTACATATTCAGATGATCATGAAGCTAGTCATACAAAATGCAAAGACTAGCAAGAGTTTAAGTCATATATGATCAATCCTAGGATTTGTCAATCATGTTACATCCCTTAGGCAGACAGGAATGTAAATTTAACACGAGCTAACACTTGCTCGACGGCTAAACGCCTCAAAAGAATAATTTACAATAGAGTGGAAGAGCAAAATAAAATTTACTCGTTGCCAGGGTTGCGTCTAGTGTTCACCATCTAGCTGGAAGGCTGAAAGATCCTCGGGTGCTACTCCAAAATCTGGCGATACAAAACCAGCTGAGTCAGACCCCAGAAAGAGCAAGTGCCACAAGGGAGGCTTCACTTATGAACTAAAACCAGCATATTAGCACATGATACATAAAGGATAACAAAAACATGAGTTAGAGAAAACATGGGGATAAACGATAAGATAACTAAAGGACTATTCCAGTAACCAAGTTACAATCCGTAAACCAAACAATGACTGGAGTTGTAACCCTTCACCTGAACAGAACTTAGTCTCTAACCAATTATCGATAAAGTAAAGTATAACAGTAATGTGCTGAGATAACCATGTACTGGTCTTGCCTAGACAAGACTAGACTAGACTCCATCTATCAATCACGGCCAAACAATGAGTACGGCTTGATAATTTAACTAATTAGGGTTATCAAAATCCTAGTTACTACAAGATGCATCGAGATATTCCAACAGCCACAAGCCCTGCAGTCTTAATCCAGGTTATCCGGTCACAAGTTGAGTAAGTTGGATTAGGTGACTTGGGGGTGAAACACATGACAGTGCACTGGAAATGTGCCCTACTCGACGGCAGGCTACAAGTCCAATTAGAGCGCCCAGATAACGGGACAGCCTGTAGCTGGGAAATCTCTTCATGGACTACTTGATCAATCTAGTCATTATCCTAGTCAGATTCAGTACGAATCCCTAACCGTGGAAATCAAAAATTTATGTCCTAGACATGATGCAAGACGAGACATGTAGCTTATACCGATACAATCAAGAGAAATCATCCACGGTGTCAAGACGAGAGTTACATGTTACTTGTCAAGATTACATGTCATGTTATGTTACTTATCAAGTCAAGAGTACATCACAACGGACCACCATCAAGAATTATCTTGTCAAGTTACTGGTCAAGAGTGCGCCACGACGGGTCACTATCAAGAATTATCATGTAAAGTCACAATGTCATGTCGTGTTTATGTAAGTGCACCACGACGGGCCACTATCAAGGAGTTGTTTAGAGAATGTACGTGCCATACCAAGATCGTGTTTAAAGCTCAGAGTACATGTGCAACATGGGAAATAATCTTATAGGACTTAGTCAAGTAAAGAGTACAAACAAAGTCACGATTCACACTAAGGACCATGGGGTGTCATGAAGAGCATGCACCCAAAAATGAATGTGCTGAGAGTGGCATGCGCCCAAGGCTATGCGCCTAAGGGCATGTGCCCACATGAGTGAGGCATGGTGTATAGTCTATGCGCCCATATACATGCGTCCACATGAGTGAGGCAGGGTGCATGGTCTATGCGCCCACATGAGTGAGGTAGGGTACATGGGAAGCTAAGTTAGGAGCCATCTATACTGGCTATGTGGGCGCATAATAAGGGCTATGCGCCCACTGCTATGGAACACCATGACGTAGCACATATCTAAAGTTATGCACATAAGCAAGTAAAAGTCATGGGCGCATATAAAGCCATGTGCCCACACTGAAGAAGGCAGGAAGCTTGGGCACATATATAGGGCTATGCGCCCAAGGCTAAAGTCCCTGTGGGCGCATAAAATGCCATGCGCCCACACTGTTCTTCTTCTCCAACCCGATAAGAAGAACCATGGAACCCATAAACTTCCAAGGTCCATAAATCACTCAAAATAAATCAAAATTTGGGTTTTCAAAGGTCTATTTTGGGTAAAATCAAATTCTCTACGACATAGAACAATCAAAACTTGAAAACAAAGAAGTTTGAGAGATTAAAACCCAAGAAAACCAAAATTTGTGAAAACTTAGATCTACAAGTTTTAATCCACCAAAACCAAAAATGCTAAGAACTAAAGAGTCTTAGAAGCTTGTAGGGAAGACAATAGAACAATAAAAATGGAGTTCCTCCATGAAACAAGTTGTACTTGCCTAAGGTGGTTGGAGAGAATTGATGGAGAAGAAAAATAAATGAAAGAGTAATGAGAAGAGAGAGAGAGAGAGAGAGAGAGAGAGAGAGAGAGGAGTTGGATTATAAGGGGGGGTTATCATGATGAACCACTCACCCAAACCAAGCTAAAATAAACCAAGCCGAGCTAAACCAAGTTAAACCAAGTTAAACCAAGACCACACGAAGCCAAGCTATGCTAGACAAGTCAAAATACAGGTCGAAAGTCCATACACGTATACTGAAAATACGTATAACGAAAAACGGAAGTGACACTAGGTATTCTGCTCAGTATTAACTATGTAAGGGAAGAAGAATGTCATAGCATGGTGGACTATATTCAGCAGCGTACAGAGGGATAGCACGCGCAACATCTATCATTCGGAGGACGGATTGAACTGATTCGATTTGTCGTAACAGGGATTGCGTTGTATTGGTTGCAAACGGTGATGTTATCTTCTAAAACCATTCGGAAGATGGAGAAAATCTTTGCGAATTTTGTGTGGTGCAGGGGCATTCATGCGATAAGATGGAAGGTGCTGTGTTGGCCAAAAGATGAAGGGGGAGTGGGTTTGTGCTCACTGAATACATTAAAGGAGGTAGCGGCTATGAGAATGACCTAGAAATTTCTAACGGGAAAGTATTTGTGGGCAAGATGGATGCACAACAAGTATGTCAAAGACAAAAACTTTTGGGCGCTGAATCATAATAGTAATGCGTCGGTCACATTCAAGACATTGTTGCAAAAACGACAAGAGATAAAGAATCACCTTGGGCGGATCATGAAGGTCGAAAACTCTACTGACTTGTGGTATGATCCATGGCTAGCGCACGTTAGCTTGGTGGAAAAGAGCGGGGTGGTTGGTTTGGAACAGGCGCGGGTGGGAGTCCCGATCAGTACTATTCTACACAATGGTATTTGGCGTCCAGAGATGCATGAAGTAGCGCGACATTTTGCTGAAGAAATCCGCAAGGTTAGAGTGCTAACGGACTGTGATAAAGATTACTGGTATTAGGAAGGCGCGGTTAGTGGAGGGTTCGAGCATAGGAAGGTATATGAGCTGTTGAGAGAAGTTCATCTGAAGATAGATAATGGCGAGTTCATCAGGGCGAAGAAAGCAGCAAAGAAGATGCAATATAGCATGTATAAACTATTGACAGGGAGATTGCTCACGTTGGATAGATTACAGAAGTTTAGGATGGCGGGGGTCAGGGATAAGTGCATTCTCTGCCAACATCAAAATGAAACTAGCCAACATCTATTCTTTAATTGCTCTATATCAAGTACAGTATGGGACCAACAAAGGATAAAGTTGGGGCTGGGGATAGTGAATGATCGAGACATCACGAGAATTCTTGAAGAAATCTTGCGAGAAAGACGGCGAGGAAGTGACTGGTTTATGGAGGCCAGAGTCAGGATAGCTGCGACAGTTTGGCAAATTTGGAAGGAACAAAATAGTCAAATTTTTGAGGGTCGAAGTATCTCTTGTATTGGTATAATACATAATATAAAGAGCGATGTAAGTATGCTACTGGCATAATGCCTCGAAACATGAGCACTGATTGTACACACTTTTTTTTATTTTAATATAATTACCTTCTTCCAATATATATATATATATATATATATATATATATATATATATATATATATATATATATATATATATATATATATATATATATATGCGATTTTTTTATGGAAAGGATGGTTACATGCTATCTGCTGGAAAGAGCTATGCCGTCCGAAGAGGGAGGGAGGTGTTGGCCTGAGATTACTGACACTACTTAGAGATATTGCCTCTTACTAAATATTCTGGAGATTCATTACGGGAAAATCTTTATGGGCTGAATGGATCAGAGGGAGGTACTTCCCGGACAGTGACTTTTGGTCTGCCATGACTAATAACAACTACTCGATTACTGTCAAGTTGCTCTTGGGATTGAGAAGCGCGGTCAAACCTAGACTTACAAGAGTCATTTGCTCCGGAAATCAGACTACTCTATGACACGATCCTTGGATTAACTACAATAGTCTGATTGATAGAGGGGGCTGGCATGTCTATGAGCTATGCGGCTCCACTGAATCAGTCAACTGCCTTATAAAAGAGAGAGAATGGGACTTCCAAGGCTGCCTAATAGAGGCAGCTCATGAGGTGGATATTCGAGTGGTGGAAATCGACATGAGGGGTATTGAAGACTATTAGGAGTGGGAGGACATGGAAAAAGGAAATTACACGTTTCAGACGGCTTTAAACCAAGTCAGGATTGCAGTGACTGAGGTTGATTGGATGGATCTGGTTTGGATCAAAGGAGTGGCAGTCAAGATCTCGTTATGCCTCTGATTCGCAACCATCTGCTTACTAGAGACAATCTAAGCAATTTTGTTATGAACCGTATGGGTAAGTCGTGTTGCTTGTGTTAGCAAATAGATGAGTCAAGAGATCATCTATTCTTTTGTTGTGACTTTGTTTTGAAGATCTGGACTCAACACGCATTTATCTGGGCTTACCTACCACACATAATAGGGATCTTGTTCGGCCATAAATGAAGTTAAAGCGCAAAACGAAAAATGAGAGGGAGCATATAGGCAAATACGTCTGATCTTCGGAGCTGTTGTTTAGCATGTTTGGCGTGAGTGAAATCGTCCTATCTTTGAGGGTACTGCTCTCATTATATATGCTGTACAAAGAAATATAGAGGCTGATGTAGATATCCTTGGCCCCAGATAATTTATTTTGGGTTTGGGGCGGGAGTTTTGTTTTGTAATTACTGCTTTATCAATAATATTTACCTTCTTCATTATATATATATATATATATATATATATATATATATATATATATATATATATATATATATATATATATATATATAGGAACCAAGTCAGGATCGCAGCGACTTAGGTTGACTGGATGGATCTGGTTTGGATCAAAGGAGTGGCAGTCAAGATCTCGTTATGTCTCTACAAAATGATTCACAACCGTATGCTTACTAGAGACTGTCTGAGCCGATTTGGTATGGACTGTATGGGTAAGTCGTATTGCTTGTGTTGGCAAATGGATGAGTCAAGAGATCATCTATTCTTCTGTTGTGACTTTGTTTGGGAGATCTGGAGTCAACAACGCATTTATCTGGGCCTACCTATCACACATAATAGGGATCTTGCTTCAGCCATGAATGAAGTTAAAGCACAAAATGGAAAAGGCGAGGGAACATACAGGCGATTACGTCTGATCTTTGGAGTTGTTGTTTAGCATGTTTGGCGTGAGCGAAATCGTTGTATCTTTGAGGGTACTGCTCTCTGTATACACGTTGTACAAAGAAATATAAAGGCTGATGTGGTTATCTTTGGCCCCAGATAATTTATTTTGGGTTTGGGGCAGGAGTTATATATATATATATATATATATATATATATATATGTATATATATATATATATATCGTGGCTTGTGGAGCCATACAAAGTCTGTATTCGAGTGCTGGAACTCTAGATGAAATCGGAACATAAGAAGGTGTAGCTGAGCAGTAAAATCATACTCAATCAGAACCTAAAGCAACATTCATTTATGACCATTCAACTAAAACAATAAAGACATGCTACTGTCACTTTTGCTACTTGAACATATATATATTTTAATTAAAGATCGTGATCGTTTTGTTGATCTAAAAGATTTCGGCACAAACATATTGTACTGAAAGGTACGTACGATCATAGTCGACATGTGAAAATTGACGGATTTTAAATTCGTCGACTGTGCATAACGAATTTGGCCGAAATTCGCCAAATTTTATCGTATCGATATTTTTTGAAATTTTTTAATAATTCTCCGAACTCTCTTCGTATCGCGACGAGACTTACGTCATTGGATGCTGTCACGACCCGCTCCCGAATAATCGGACACGAGTCGGACACGTCCAGCCTTCGTCGTTAGACACGACGAAGTAAGCTGTACCAATATAGAAAAACTACAAGGCAATATGAAAATATACAAATCACAACATCTCTATAAACGATCCCAGAATCCAAAGTACAATTCTATGATTTTATTACATTCATCCAGAAAGCAAGGTAATGTCTGATGTCTCTAATACAATGAAAGTAAACAGCTAGAAAGGAAAAGATAACTAGGCCTCCCTCAGCCTCTAGGTCCAGTACAGCTCCAGCTGGCTCTAGCACGTCAGCAGGCTCATGCCCTTAATACGTGTCACAAATTGCCTTCACCTGCAACATATCCAATCAAGAGTGGAGCAAAGCACAGTTCTAGGTAATAAACATGAACATCAAGATATAAAATGAGTACGAGAAAACATGATATAAAATAAACTGGAAGTACAAGCAATGATCCTGAAAGTATAAGAATGTAAAGTACAAGCATGTAAACCTGAACCTAAAGTACCTGAACCTGTCATGTGTACAAAATGATTTGAAATACAACTAGCATATGTGACCGGCTGGGGTAAGCACAGGAATAAGAACAAGAATAAGGGTACGGCTTAGGGCCCGCGTGCACAGTGCGAGGCCTAAGCTATCTACCTGAATATCAGAACATGGGTGTGGTCACATAGCTAGTATATTTTTCCTCCCCGACCACAAGTAAGCACAGGATATGAAAATACAGTACAAGCACGTGTCTCAATGTGTCACAAGGAAGCACATGATATGTATCAACAGAACCATAGAATAGAATATACTTGCGTTGCTCCGGGGGATCGAGAATAGGAAGTAGATCTGTATAACCACCTAGTTTAGGTACAAGTTGATTAATAGAATGAATATTTACTCTTAAATAGTTTCCTAGCTAACTTCCAAACAAATCTAACTACAATTATACAATATTAGATTTTACTCATATTATATAGCTGCACTAATATACTAACAATAATCATAATAGTCATAGGCTTCTAACTAGCTAAGCATTAGTAAAATGTAAGCATTTCAATGTTTACAATATGATAGCGTAAAGTCACAGGTCCCCTAATCCAACCTTACTCCAAAATACCTCCAACCCAACATCTTTTAAAATACAAAGCTATCAGCTCTTAGTTTATAACTTTATTATTAAGTAAAATAAAGGCAGTGCTTCAAAAAAAAAGTAAAATAAAGGCAGTAAAAGAAAGAGTATAACCAAAACCAAAACATTCCCCATTACTACAATTGAACTAAAATCTCCATAATTTGCTCAACAAACAAAACTGAAGGACATAAACAACGCCACTAGTCATTTCATACAACCAATCTTACTGACTTCTTAATTAACCAAATAATCTACTATTCTTAAAAATGCTAAGAAGAGAAAGGAAGCACAGATCCATTTAAGGAGTTATTACAACTCAAAGAAATATCAAAACATGCATAACCTACAGCTATATACTTGCACCCGACTCAACAATCTGCACACAGCTGTTGTGTCCCCACCAATATCATTCCTTCCAGTTCTAATTTTTCCCAGGAAAAGAATTATTACAGCAAGGAGTTAAAGGGTCAACAACCAAATCGAAGACAACCACAAAACTTCTCTACTACTCTTAAAATAAAGGAATCGTCCAAAAGTACAGAGTCCAGGGGCGGACTCAACTGCAACCCGGACACCAACACTGGATAAGAAGAGAACTGGGAACGCTCTAATGTCTTGGTCACGAACCCGTTTCTCCATCCTGCTCAACTACTGCATGCCAGACACGACCCGACTCCAACACGGCACGAACTGCTATAAGACTCTAGACACGATCCGAACGCCAACTAAGAGAAATACGAACTCACACCCACGACGAACGAACACAACACAACACAACTTTATTATAATTAAACAAACACAAAGTAGATCAAAATTAGAGTAACTGTTACTTGAAGGAGATTCTCCCAGAGTTAAGTATACGAACAACAATATATGGACACGGCTATTCAATCTGATACAAAGTCGAGCTCCTTTGAAACATCACGCAACAATAATCGATATAAAATCAGGAAAATTAGACTCCAGAATAGAATGTGGAGCTAAGCAGAAAGTAATGGCAGAATCAAACACATCCAACGACTTACTCGAAAGTAGACACAGCACTTCCACAATTCAATCAAGAAATCAAATCAAGCTAGAATTCAAACTCTGTTCAAAATCATCCAAAAACCACAGTACTTCATCAAGAACACCAAACTTCTCAAATCCACAGAATTTCAAATCAAGGAGTTGAACTGATCATTCAAATTGGAAATCTACAGTTCTATAAGAAGAATGTGTATCGAAAGAAGTACTTACTAAAAATTGAAGGCTCGAAGGATGCGAACACGGACAGACAACTATCGTCCTGATCTATCGGCTCCACATACGCTGACAAGGTCAGAAGAATGGATCCAGAAGATCAAACCGATTCTAGGACAAAACTAGGAAGAATTAGGAGAAAAATAAGTTGGAACTCACCACCGGATGGGTCGCGAGTCGATCGTACACTCAGGGTCGCTGGAGACGAAAATCCGAGTCGAAGTCGAACACCGTCGGGAAGAAGAGCCGTCCACCGTCGACGAACGAAACTCGAAGGAACGTCGAAACACGTGTCGCCTACTGAAGTAGGTTGCCTCGCCGTCGTCAGAACGTCTCGACGTCGAATATCATTGTCGGATCTGGCCATAAACACTCGAATCGTGGGAGAAGATCTCAAAGTTGATGGCTCTCCACCAGAAGTTGAGTCGAAGTCACTTTGTCGTCATCGCCGTTGTCGATTGCTCCATCCAAGCACTGCAGAGAGGGTGTTGAGTCGTCTCCGTCGTTCAATCGTCGGTGTGGCCCCGTCTCGTCGCCGCCGCCATGGAGAGCCAGAGTGGTTTCCGAGAATTGGGCTGAGGAAGAATGAGAGGAACAAAGGAAATTTGGGGGAGCTCAGTAAAATGAGCTCTCTCTCTCTCTCTCTCTCTCTCTCCCCTCAGTTGAAATTAAATAGAGAAAAGTAACATATGCACTTAGGCCCCTCCACTAAAGGCATTTTAACATATCAGCCCTTCCCTTTTTCATTTATTACAAGATCTATTAGAAAATATGTTAGGGAAAATGATTAGGAAGGGTGGGGACCATGCTAGTGGGTGTAACTAACTACGAATTCCCTCCACTTCATAAATTCAAAACTCCCTCCAAAAATTCATGAAGATATTGAGAAAAATATTTAATCAAAATTTATTATTTTTAGAAAACATTAAAATCCTATACAAATTGGAAGGTGGAGTTACAAATCTCTCCCCCTTAAAAGAATTTTGTCCTCAAAATTCGAAGGACAAAAAAATGAATACTCAAAAAGCAAAATCATAACGAATGTTTAAACACAAGCCATTTATTGAATTTAAAAGTCTCATAAGCCAAAATCAATACAATCAAGCAAACAAATTGGGATATCACTCCCGCATCTCGTCCTCGCGCTCCCATATGGACTCCTGAAGAGTGATGTCTCCACATGACTCGGACAAGCGATATAGTCTGGTTTCGCAGTTGCTTCTCCCTCCGATCAAGGATCTCCATTGGCTGCTTCTCGTAGGTCAAGCTCGGACCCAACTCTAGCTCTGAGTAGTCCACCACATGGCTCGAATTCGGAATGTAGCATCGAAGCTGGGACACGTGAAAAACGTCGTGTACTCCCTCCAAGCTAGCAGGAAGTGCAAGTCGATACGCCACCTCGCTAATCCGCACTGTCACGTCGAAGGGCCTAATGTACCTGGGGCTGAGCTTCCTGTCTCTACCGAAACGGATGGTGCCTCTGGTCGGCGAGTTCTTTAGGAACACTCTATCTCCAACTACTAACTCTAGGGGCTGTCTGCTGCTGTCCGTCCAGTGCTTTTGTCGATCCTGTGAAACTCTGAGACACTCTCTGATCAGTCTGACCTTCTCGGCTGAATCTACCACCATCTCTGGCCCAAGCAAAGTCCTCTCGCCAACGTTGTCCTAAGATAAAGGTGTGCGACATCTCCGTCCATATAGTACCTCGAACGGTGTCATCTCGATGCTAGCCTGATAACTGTTGTTATAGGAAAACTCCACAAGATACAAGTGATCCTCCCACAATCTGCCGATATCGAGGCACAAACCCGCAGCATGTCCTCCAATATTTGAATTGTCCTTTCGGACTGCCCGTCTGTCTGTGGATGATAGGCGGTGCTGAACTTTAACTGTGAACCCAAGCTCAGCTGTAGACTCCTCCAGAAGTGTGATGTGAACCGGCTGTCCCTGTCCGAGATGATACTCACTGGCACTCCGTAAATTTGCATGATCTGTCGCATGTAGAGGTCTACAAGCTTTTCGGTCGATAGCCCTACCTCGAACGGAATGAAGTGAACATATTTTGTCAGTCTGTCCACGATAACCCAAGTAGCGTCCTTGCCACCGGGAGTACGTGGTAAACCAGAGACGAAGTCCATGGTAATGTGTTCCCACTTCAATTTCGGAATAGGTAAAGACTGGAGTAATCCTGCTGGTCTTTGGCACTCCGTTTTGACTTGCTGGCATATAAGGCATCTAGAAACGAATCTGGCAACTTTTTGTTTTATCCCATACCACCAAACATACTTTTCCAGATCTTTATACATCTTGGTAGCCCCAGGATGAATAGAATACTGCAACCGATGAGCCTCCTACATAATCTCCTCCCATAAGCTACCGTTCGGCATACACAACTGAGTTCGATGCCTCAGGGATCCATCCTCTGTAATAAAGAAGTTCTCTAGCAATCCTGCCTCTGCCTGAGCCTTGAGACATCAGAGTCCCTCATCTAGAAACTGGGCCCCCTTGATCTTTTCTATCAGTCCTGACTGTATATGCATGTGCATCAGCCGTCCTCAAACTCTCGAAAGAATGATCTCGATCCCTAGACTCTCGAGATCATCAAGAAGATGTCGGTCCATAGTAAGAAACATAGCAACATGATATCGACTAAGAGCATATGCTACCACATTCAGGATGGTATTGCAGATTGATGTCAAAATCCTTCATGAGTTCTATCCATCTTTGCTGCCTCATGTTCAGTTCCTTCTGCGTGAAAACATACTTCAGGCTTTTATGGTCCGTGAAGATGTCCACTCTCTCTCTCCATATAAATAGTGCTTCTACAGTTTCAAAGCAAAAATGACTGCTGCAAGCTCCACGTTATGAGTAGGATAATTCTTCTCGTGGGGCCTCAACTGTCTCGAAGCATAAGCAATAACCCTTTTGTCCTGCTCAAGTACACATCCCAAGCCTTTTCCTATTGCATCGCTGTAGATGACGAACCCTCCAGATCCTGATGGCAAAGCTAAAACTGGTGCTGTAGTGAGTCTTCTCTTCAATTCTGTAAATGCTGACTGGCAGGTGTCGCTCCAGATGAACTCCTCGTCCTTCCACGTAAGTTTGGTCATCGGCTCCGCTATCTTGGCAAAGTCTTTCACAAACTTTCTGTAGTAACCCGCTAGTCCCAAGAAACTACGAATCTTAGCTACTGACTTGGGAGGTGCCCATCCTTTCACAACTTCAATCTTCTTAGGATCCACAACAATCCCTTCTTCAGTCACCATATGTCCCAAGAACTCTACTCTGTCCAAGAAAAACTCGTACTTTGAGAGCTTTTCGTACAGTTTCTCCTTTCGCAGAATCTCCAAAACAATCCGTAGATGCTCCACATGCTCCTCCTTAGTCTTCGAATAGATCAAGATGTCATAAATGAAAACTACAACAAACTTATCTAGATACTTGTGAAAAACCTTATTCATCAGGTTCATAAACACTGCTGGAGCATTGGTGAGTCTGAACGGCATCACCAAGAATTCATACTGGCCATAGCGGGTATTGACAGAGCTGTCTTCGGAATGTCCTGCTCACGAACCTTCATCTGATGATACCCCGACCGAAGGTCAATCTTCAAGAAAACTTTAGCTCCACTAAGCTGATTAAACAACTCATCAATCTGTGGCAAGGGGTACTTATTCTTGATAGTGATGTTATTGAGTGCACGGTAATCGATGCACATTCCAATAGTCCTATCCTTCTTCAGCACGAAGAGTACGGGTGCTCCCCAGGGTGAAGCACTGGACCGAATAAAACCCTTGTCTTCCAACTCATCAATCTGGGCCTTCAACTCTGCACCTTCCTTCGGGTTGATTTTGTAGAAATGTTGGGACTTCGGCGCTGATCCGGGCACTAAGTCGATGGTGAACTCCATATCTCGATCTGGCGGCAATTCTGGCAACTCCTCGGGAAAGACGTCGAAAAACTCTGTAATCAGCGGATGCGGCAACTCCTGATCTTCTGTAAATGCTCCAAAGTAGACTTCCTCTGGCCTCTCTGTAATCTGTCTGCTGATCTTGAACGATAGAACTCCAGGCGGGCTGAAAATAACATTTCCTTCATGGCAGTCTATTACAGCAAACTGTTCACTCAACCAGTCGATGCCGAGGACTATGTCAAATCCAGGCAATGGCATCACTAGGAATCGATCCCTAAGCTCCCTTCCAGCTATAGTGATAGGGCAATCAACCATCTCACTAACTGGAACTACTCCTCCTCCTATCATAATTTGACAGTTCTTCCTAGTGGACACAGGTGTGAAGCTGTGTCTATGTAGAAACTCATATGATACAAACTATGTGTAGCTCCATAATCAAATAGTATAATGGCAGGAAATGAATATAAAAAGATAGAACCTGTAATCACGTCTGGAGCTGTCTCATTCTCCTCAACTGTAGCCATGACGTAAGTACGTCCCTGCTGTGGTGGTCTCCTCTGCTGCTAATGCTGTACAAATTACTGCTGCTGAGTAGGTAGAGCCTAAACTCTCTGTGGTGTAGCTGGTGGTACTCTGGGTGGTGTAGGTGGTGGTCCTCCAGCTCATCGAGGTCCTTTTGTCAGTCGAGCTGTAGCCTGTGGGCAGTCCTTCATCTGGTGTGCGTCTGATCCGCAGAATAAGCAAAGCCCGAGCCTTTTACAACATTCGTCAAAGTGGTGTCCTGGACGGTGACAGAAAGCTTAAGTAACTACCAACTGCTGTCTCTGTGGCTGATGTGCATGAACTCTGGCTGGACGGTGATGCTGCTGTGCTGGCTACTGTAGCCTCGCATAAATCTGAGTCCTCTTCGTCGGTGTCTGATAGCTGCTGCTGTCGATGTCCCTGTCTCTCTTGAGCTTCGGGTCCATCTCCTTCTCTACTGCCTGAGCAATCTTGAGGATGCTCGCATAGGTCGTCGCCTGCCTGATCGCCACTGCATGTCGTATCTCCCTGGTAAGGCCTTTCTTGAACCTTCAGGCCCTCTCCTCTGGTGTGCTGACGAGGTTCTTCGCAAACCTGCTGAGTCGAGTGAACTCTGACGTGTACTCTACTATAGTCATATTCCTCTGCTACAGCGCCTCGAACTGGATTCGAAGTTCGTCTCACTCCACATCTGGAAAGAACTTCTCTTTGAACAAAGTTTTAAAGTCTGTCCAGAGAACTTGGGGTGCATCCAACTGAGGCTCCTCTCTATACCAGGCTCTAGCAAGATCAAAAAGTCGTATACTCGCAACCTCCACCTTCAGATCATCTGGAATTATCGCCATCTTCAGTGCCTGCTCAGCGTTTTCCAGCCACTCGTCTACATACACTATCCCATAATGGCCCCAAAAATCTATCGGACAGAGGTTTTGATAGTCTCTAGCGGTCCCTGGCCTCGGTACTGCTGGTGCTGGAGGTGCTACCGGTGCTGGTGCTGGTGGAGCTGGCTCTCGGGTCCTGAGTATATCCATGACTGTCACTCGGAACTGTACAGCCTGGTGGTTCTGAGCCTCCATGAATTGCTGGAACATGGCCATTACCTGGGCACCGTCGAACATCATCGTCGGAGGCAACGGAGCAAAGATAGGAGGTTGTGGCAGAAGCTGCCCCACTGGAACGTCTGGTGCAGCACTACAACAAATAGGGCATACAATAGCAGTTTATCTATAGCGTTCAAGCCTCCCTGCTATAGAATGTCATCAGCAATAGCGTTCATTCCGCAGTGCTATTAAAATAGAATACAATAGCAGTTTATCTATAGCGTTCGAGTCTCCCTGCTATTATAATATAATCATCCATAGCGTTCATATTGAAGTGCTATTAAACGTTCATACAATAGCAGTTTATCTATAGCGTTGAAGCCTCCCTGCTATTAGAATGTCATTATCAATTGCGTTCATTATGCAGTGCTGTTAATAAAACTTTATATAGCGTGTTATGAACGCTGTTAAAGGTATAGTTTTTTTTTGAACGTTGCTATGCCCGTATGTCTAGGGGTGAGCATTATTCGATTTTTGGACCGAAATCCAAATCGAACCTAATCGAATAAGAGATTCGGTTCGGTTTGAAAAAAAATTCGGTTCCATTTCAGTTTCGAAAATACTAAAATTTCTTATTCAGTTTTGGTTTTGGGATTCGGTTTAATCCCACTAACCATTCAGAAATTTTATTTAAAATTCCTCTCCCTGGTAAACCGAATAAGAAAATTTAGTAATATATATACGAAATGAAAACCCTAAAGACCGACCGACCGACTGATAGATTATTTGGGATTTTCGTGAGGGATTATTTGGATTTTTCGTGAGCAATCTTATAGTGTGTGAGTATTTATATTCGTGAGGGATCTTGTAGGGTGTGATTATTTGGGATTTCACACTACACCAAAACAATCAATTTGTAACACTTTATTTTTTCAATTCATAACAGTTAATACCGTTACAAGTTACCAACGGTAATTACCGTGACAATTATTACATAATTGTTACTAAAATTATTATTCATAATTTTTATCTAATTAATTTTTTTGTAATGGTAGCAAACCGTGATGATAAAAATATAGGTGCGTTTGATTGCAAGGTGGAAAAGAAATTAATTCCATGGAATTATTTTCCTAGAAAAAAATTCCATGGAATTTTAAAAAAATTTCATGGAAAACTTAATTTGGGTGTTTGATTGTCATTATTTTCCATGGTAAATAGTTATTTTTCATGAAAAATGATATTTTCCTATGGGTTGGACAAGTTTCATTTTCCACCATTTTAGAAGAAAATATGGAAAATGATAGTTTTTTGGAAAATAATTCCATGGAAAATATAAAGGCTGTGTTTGATTGGGCTTTTTTTCCATGGAAAATATTTCCATCATAAATTTTCCACAAATTGTAGTGTTTGATAGCTTATATTTTCCATGGAATTATTTTCCAAAAAATTATCATTTTCCATATTTTCATATAAAATGGTGGAAAATGAAACTTGTCCAACCCATAGGAAAATATCATTTTCCATGGAAAATAACTATTTTTCGTGGAAAATAATGGCAATCAAACACCCAAATTAAGTTTTCCATGGAATTTTTTTAAAATTCCATGAAATTTTTTTCCTAGGAAAATAATTCCATGGAATTAATTTCTTTTTCACATATTTTTCACCTTGTAATCAAACACACCCAGCGCTATCAAATACTACAATTGGTGGAAAATTTGTGATGAAAATATTTTCTATGGAAAAAAAGCCCAATCAAACACAACCATAAGTGTTACCAAAATTTCGTTTTCCCTCTTCTAATTTTACTTCCCTCCTCTACTTCACCCTCCTCTAATATGTAGAACCATTAAAAATTTATCTGACTTCCACCGCAACCCTCCTCGCAGCAATCCAGAGGCCTCCGCCACCACCACGTCGCCGGCGTCATCACTACGGCGACACCACCATCACACTTCTATGGCTCCGTATTCTCCTCCTCCATCAAGCCGCCTCCGGCCCGCAAACCTTGGCTAGTGGAGGAACACGCGATAGATCTACCATGGGTAAGCTATGCTAGCTAGCTAGGGTTTTATTTCTCATCCTTTTTTATTTTAAAAATTAGGGGTAGGGTTCTAATTTGTGTATTTTTTAAAAAAAATTAAGGGGCGTACAGGTGGGTGTCAAAGTTATGGAGGAAGAAGCAGTTGAACGTGATGCAGTATGAAATCTCTCTCAAATCCCCGCAAATCCCTCTTTTTCCCTCGATTTTATTAGGGTTCCTTGGTCGATTCGATCGATTTTTTAGGTTTCGGTGATCAAATGGTTCGTTTGTTGTTTTTGATGTTTGTAGGTTTGTGATCAATGGCTTCAAAGCGAATTTTGAAGGAATTGAAAGATTTGTAGAATGATCCTACTGTTTCCAATAGCATAGGTCTGTGACTCTGAATCAATTTAAAATCTTTTATAATTCTATTTTTTGTTTCAGTTTCATTGTTGTGATATATTTTTCTTATATGTGTGTTTGTTTTTTGGAGGATCTCGTGTCCTTGAAGTTGTTTATGTGTGTACGTGTTCCTTGCAAACGGTCCGAATAGGTAAACAAATGTAGCAGCTTCACATGGTGAGGTCTACCTCTCAATAGTCTTGATAACGAAGTTTACTTTGTATTGCTGCCAACTAATGTTGATCAGTATTTAGAGAGGTTTAAGGGTTGATTTTCTCCCACTGATTATCTACAAAAAAGGTTTTGAATTCCTCAAAACAAAGTCAACATGCAAGAAAAAAGGGCTTAACTGGTGAATACTTTGAAATATGTTGGACAGAGACACAGATACAACACGATATGGGCGTTGATACGGACAAAACTTTGATTTTAACATTTTGTAGTATATTTTGGAGTATATGTTTTGTGTTGTGGCAGAAACATGTCCGAAACGAGACGAGCATGTAGCTTGTTTCTGCAGTGCCGCTTCTTTCTAGACGCTATCCCTTATGTAATGAAATCAATGTCACTGTTAATGGAAACAATCATGAAAATTTGGCGCAAGTTTTCGATGGTTATTATACTTCCAATAAAAGCCAATTTCATGTTAAGGTTTTGGTCGTGAATGGCAGGAAGTTATCATCGGAGGCTACTCACTCCCATGTTAGCTTTTTAGCTTTTTATCTTGTTTACTATTCAATCAACCATCTGTAATTTCACTAATTATGAATGTAATTAGATTGATGAGTTAGGGTGGTGCTTTTTATTTGAATGAACAATTCATTTCTTACCGATGCATCTTGCAATTATGTAAAGACGTGATTCTGAGCTTGCTTTCAGTTAGAGATGTAAGGTGGGAGATAGTTCAATCCAATTTCATTGGTTTTGTTCTTTGTCCTTTGTTGTGTGCATGAACAAAAAATGGTCTTCGGTGTTAGAAGAAGGAAAAAAAAGCAAAGATGGAAGCTTAGAGTTATGAATGATCAGTTTCATCATAAGGCCCTAAATAGAAAATGAGATTACAGTTGTGAAGGTAACTAATTTTGGTCAGAGATGTCAAGTGAGATATGTTTCAAAGCCATTTTTGGTTTTTGTTCTTTGTCTTCTGGTGCATGTTGTTACATGAACAAAAGGTGGTCTATCATGTTACAAAAAAAAAAAAAAAGGCGATGATGAAAGCTTCAAGCTATGAATTTTCAGTTTCATCAAGATCGTCCTAGATAGAAAATAGGATTATAGCTGTGAAGGTAACTAATTAAAGTGTTTATGTAAATCTTTGGGATATATAAGTATGTACCCATTTCAATGACCATTTAAGATTGGTATTAATGGTCTTAATAGCACAAGAATGAACATGTTATTCTTTATGTTTTCTATATTCAGTGGAATACAACTCTTGTATCTTAAATCATTCTTTCTATATCTTAATATATTTCTCATGATATACTGTTTCTATTTTCAAATCTATTGCTACCCCTGGATGTGGAATTCTTGCAATTGACGAGTATAATGCCATATATGGGAAGAGGCTAGCATCCATGGATTTGGACAACATAGAAACTGATCTCCAAGACTATAGGCAACTTTTGTTAACTACTCCACTCTTGGGCGAATATATCTCTAGTGCCGTTCTTTTTTAGGAGACACTCTACCAGTCTACAACAGATGGAAAGAAGTTTGTGGATTGCTTGCGTGATGAGAACATTGTCCCTGGTATTAAAGTTGACAAGGTACTTGTGCCAGCAAGAATCTAGTTCATTCAGTTTTTTTTTTCCTGACAGATTTGGCTAAGACATCATATATAATTCTGACGTTCTTTATAAGTGCTGGACTAATTGGCGTCTACCTTTTTTCCTGCCTTATTTCAAGGGTTTGGTGCCCCTTCTCGGTTCAAACAATGAATCTTGGTGCCAAGGATTGGAGTGTTTGGCTTCAAGAAATGCTGAATATTACAAAAACCTCTATATGTGGGAGCAGGGGCACGCTTTGCTAAGTTGTTAGTCTAAATATATGTGGGAGATACCTTCATTCCTCTTAGTTTGTATTGTCTTCATATTAACCTCTATGATTACAAAAACCTTTTATAGGTGAATTAAGGAGGCTGCTTGGGGGCTCGCTCGCTATGATGCTATGTCTCAGGTATCGTGTTCTCTTAAGATTCCATAAGAACAGTATATATGCTGGAAAAAAAGTTTAGATAATTAATCTTTCTTTGTAGGCATTATTTTCAAATGGGAAGAGACCTTACAATATCCTTGCATGCTTTATTTATAGATTTTATTGAGTATCTCCTATAAGATGGTCATGCAACAACATAGTGCCATCTTAGTTTTCTCTTAGGGAAATTAGGTACAGTATCAACTTTTGTATGCCAGAATTAATGCTAGACAAGGGAGGAATCATAACGCTAATCTCCTAGATAAGGGAGGAATCATAAAGTTATTTATATATTGATCCTCTTTCATGTCTTTGTCTATATTTTGTTCTTCTTTTTACTCATTGCTCATACTCTGTTATAGGATTAGAAGAATTCTTTTGATAACTTCAACTCTAAAGTCATCAATGTTCTCTAGTAATGACAGAAGGAACATGCTGCACTTTCAAGGCGTAGCAGTATTTTCCCAATTTTTTTCTTCATCTATATTGGTATATGATGTGTGTTTGATACTAGTGAACATCTTCCTTTGGAGAAGTTAATAGTTTGTCATACATGCTAGTTAAAATGCATGCATAATGTTTTGCTTATGTAATGGAGCCTTGGCTGTTATTTGTATGCAATATAAATGATCAGTACTCATTCTCCGATTCACAGGATGTCGTCAGAAATGGTTGCTTGCATTGCTGTTGAGTCCATCTCAATACTTGAAAAGGTGCATTCCAAAGGGTAAGCACCAGCACCAAAAGTTTTTTTAATAGTGAGGATATATCTTTCTGTCAATTGCTGGATATTAAGTCTGATAAATCCCTTTTGATTTATTTACGATTGAGTTGTCATATTTTTAACCTGTGTGCGCTACTAGATATATTCATGGTGACGTGAAGCCTGAGAATTTTCTGCTTGGTCAACCGGCAACTCCTCAAGAAAAGAAATTATATCTTGTTGATCATGGGCTAGGTAACAAATTTCTGATTGTTCTCTTTCTCTGTTTTGTTTCATAACCTGGCTTCAATGGTTACTTATCATCCATGTTTTTTCTTCAATATTTGGTCTTTACCTAGTAGCTCAATCATCTGGACAAATGCATTTGTTTGGAGTCTTTCTTTACTTTGTTTCTTGTTAATGTTTCTGCAGCAACAAAATGGAAGGATACAAATGGTCAGCATGTAGAATATGATCAGCGCCCAGATGTTTTCAGGTAAGATGTTTACCTTCGTTGGAACTTGGAACACTAGCGACCAACTTATTCCTTTCGTTGTTCCTGAATTGTTCACTTTCTGCAGGGGAACTGTTCGATATGCTAGTGTTCATGCACACCTGGAAAGAACTGCAAGTAGGAGAGATGATCTGGAATCTCTTGCATACACACTCATTTTTCTTCATCGAGGCAGGTTACCATGGCAGGGATACCAGGTAATTGATGTTAGATTATAGTACTAGTTTATGTTAATTTATTATATATTTTATCTAAAGTAACCTGTGTACTTTCTTTTTCGTACTTGCGGAAATTTCATGACAGGGCGACAACAAATCATATTTAGTGTGCAAGAAAAAGATGTCAACATCTCCTGAAATACTTTGTTCCTACTGCCCTCCACCTTTTCAGCAATTTCTAGAGACTGTGGTTAACTTGAAGTTTGACGAAGAGCCTAACTATTCTAAGCTAATATCTCTATTTGACGGGCTAATTGGATCAAATCCAGCAATTATGCCAATCAACACTGACGGTGCATTGAAGGTAAATGGTGCTCGGTTAGCTTTATAAATATTCTGACTTCTCAACGTGTAGAAGTACTTGAATTTTGTATCCTGCAATTCTAACAAATCATGTATCAGGTTGGCCAAAAATGGGGTAGGTTGACCATTGATGATGAAGATGATGGCCAGTTGAAGAAGAAGCTTCGTATAGGAGTTCCTGCTACCCAATGGATTTCAGTGTATAATGCTAGGCTACCTATGAAACAAAGGTAAATAATATTGTAATAATTTTTTTCTTTCTAAAATTTAAATCGTTGACTGTTTTAGGCTTTTAGGAGTCATGTAGACCTTTTGCCATGTTTTAAGAGAATAACTGTAATTATAACGAAATAGTCTATTAATAATATTTTTTTCCAAAAATATATCCATACTTCATGTGGTGGCGGCGAGATATATTTGCTTAACTGTTGTCTGGCTATACAGTGATTATCTGTTGACAAGTAATCTTGCATATTTAGTTTGGAATTTTCGATTTAGTATGCATGACATCTGTGATTTTCTTCTATTACTTCTTTCTTGGTTCCACCTGACTTATTAATTGACAAGTAGGTGTTCTGCCATTTCCTGAAAGATAAACCACAACCATGAGAAACTTATAAGATGATCTGTTGTCTTGTTATCCACATAAATTAACCTACAATTGAATGGTAAATAAAAAGCTAATTTTAGCAAATATGTAGAAGATATTCTCTTAAAATACAAACTGCACACTTCTTCAATAATCTGAACTTATAATCTACTATTTACTGAACACTAAATCGTCTGATTTGATGCACATTGGAGAGTAAATATCTGCACATATTACCTTACTGAACTTTACCTACAGAAAACCTATTTTCCACTACACAACAGATATGGGAAACTGAAAGCTTTGGTCTGTACTGATAAGTCTTTAGTATAGACCACATTTAGCGATATCAGCTTTATCTATATGAAAAAATACACGCACTCAGTTGGAACTTATTAATCCTTTCAAGCTTTCAGTCAAAAAACGAGAAGAAGAGTTGAGAACACTTACAATTGCAACAGAATATATAAACACATAAGACTCAATTAGTGCACTGGTAAGGCATCACTTTTCCTATCCCAATAATTTACTTTTCATCAATTGTCTGGATCGGCTCGAGATGGTTTTTTCTTTACACTAATGATTTTTCCCCTATTTTTGTGTAGGTTGGATGAAGGAAGATGATACTTTCTGAGGAGTTTTGGTTGTGGATATATGTAGGCTCGAAGGGAGCTAAATGTTTGATAGTCAACATTATGGGATATATGTAGCTGACTACACTGTTAATGTTTAATTTTTGGATATGTTTGGTACTACTTCGTTGTTCTACATGGAGAAATTAAGGATTTTGAATGTTTGGTACTACTTCGTTGTTCTACATATATTAGACAGTGAAATTAATGAATTTACTTATGTTCAGAAATTATTTTGTGATTGATTCGCATTTAAATTTTTGAATACCTGCATTTTGTGTAACTGTGGTATTATCTGCAATAGTATTCTGATGTGTTACATTCTGCAAATTTTTGAATACATAATTTTGACTCTGCAATAGCATTCTGACATGCTATTGTTGCACATATAATAGCATGAAAGAAATGCTATAAAAAGCAGATATATATCGAAACGCTATTAACAAACAATAACAGAAAGGAACGCAATTAAAAATAAACAGCGTTCAGGAACGCCATAACACATTTATAGCGCTAACAAATGTTATTAATGAACTATAGCGTTCGTAAAGGCTATGTAAACTTTATAGCGTTTGTAAGTGCTATAACATGTCTATAGCGTTCATGAACGCTACAATATATTAATAGCGTTCATGAATGCTATTAAAGTTCTATAGCGTTCCTAATTGCTATAACTATCATATAGCGTTTCAAAACGCTATACATTGTCTATAGCGTCAATGAACGCTATAATCCATGAATAGCGTTCGTGAACGCTATAACTTTATAGCGTTCTTTTACATGGGGTTATTATAGCGGGGGCATATATAGCGGACGGAATATGCTATAATATGCATTCTACAGCGTTCAGCGCACGCTATCATATCCCATAACTGTTGTAGTGCAGGCTGATCCAAAGTTCTTGCAACTCCGGGCTAATCCGCGATCTTTCTGGTGGTGACCGTCTTGAAATAGAAAGAAAACTTCATTGATTGCTAAAAATCTAAACCTACAAGTAAATAGTAAATGTTTTATATAATATCCATATACCCGATGTACCCAATTTTCCATGTTGTGATCAAGTTTCCCTAGTTTAAACAAGTCCCCCAATAGTACACTAATACCTAGGTACCATTAGGAAAGATCTGCATGGGCCACCACTAAAAACATGTCACGACCCGCTCCCGAATAATCGGACACGAGTCGGACACGTCCAGCCTTCGTAGTTAGACACGACGAAGTAAGCTGTACCAATCTAGGGAAACTACAAGGCACTATAAAAAATATACAAATCACATCATCTCTATAAACGATCCCAGAATCTAAAGTACAATTCTATGATTTTATTACATTTATCCAGAAAGCAAGGTAATGTCTGGTGTCTCTAATACAATGAAAGTAAACTGCTAGAAAGGGAAAGATAACTAGGCCTTCGGCCTCTAGGTCCAGTGCAGCTCCAGCTGGCTCTAGCACGTCAGCAGGCTCATGCCCATAATACGTGTCACAAATCACCTCCATCTCACCTGCAACATATCCAATCAGGAGTGGAGCAAAGCACAGTTCTAGGTAATAAACATGAACATCAAGATATGAAATGAGTACGAGAAAACATGATATGAAATAAACTAGAAGTATAAGCAATGATCCTGAAAGTATGAGAATGTAAAGTACAAGCATGTAAACCTGAACCTGAAGTACCTGAACCTGTCATGTGTACAAAATGATATGAAATACAACTAGCATATGTAACCGGCTGGGGTAAGCACAGGAATAAGGGTACGGCTTAGGGCCCGGTGCACAGTGCGAGGCCTAAGCTACCTACCTGAATATCAGAACATGGGTGTGGTCACATAGCTAGTGTATTTCCCCTCCCCGATTGTAAAACCCCTTATAATTTAAAGGAATATTTAAATTATTTTGGATTTTATTTAATTCTAATTTATTTTTATCTTATTTATATTATATAAAAGGACTATAGCCATGGTTGAGTTTGAATATGCAAGACGAGTAGAAAGTATGGCATGCCTAGCGTAGTCGGGTATTTTAACTAGTATGCTAGCCATGTTAGGAATGCCATGATCATATTGTAATCTCTTGCATGTTAACCATTCAAATTATGGCACAAGTTATATTTTTATTTAATTAATTAGTTAAGAAAGCCTTTACGACTTTTTAGGAGACCCGGTTGCACCAAACCTTCCCAAACCTCTTCCAAGCCAAACCCAACCCTATGTAGGCATGTTGGACATTAATAAATATTAATAATTGCATTTATTTGTATTTAATTCAGCTTTTGTAGTGTAATTACATAGATAGAATTAAATAGTTCTATATTAGGAAACCCCTTTTTAAATTCTTAATCCAATCAACTTGCCAACTCACCAAACAACCAAATCATGCCAAGTGGACCCCCACCATGATAATTTTGGCCAAGCAACCCCTCATGGCCGAATGCATCAAATTAAATAGGAATTAAATCCTAGATTGCTTAAAATTTATTTAAGGATATATTTAAATATACTAACTTATCCCAAACCTTAACCAAATCCTAATCTTTCTCTCCCTCACCTTTGGCCGACCAAAACCCCTCTCCCTCTCCATAATTTTGGAAGCAACAAACTCCCCATAGCATTTATACATCATCTCCTCCATTGCACATCTCTCCATCCTTCACAAAAACTCATCTCCTCCACCATACATCCCCGAAACCCCTCAAAACAAACCCTAAAAACTCCATCTCCTCCATCCAATCCTCTATAGCCATTATCAACTCTCCCATACTCACCATTAGAGGATTAGCAAGCGAGGATAGCAGAAAAGATTGGAGCTTTGGTGAAGAGAAGTCATCATCACCCTTTCTAGCAAGGATCTTTGGTAAGAACCCAAATCTTTTATTCTAAAAACTTTTGCTAAAATTCTGTAGAAAATATGTTATTAATTTTGTAAAAATCATATTTTGATGGCGTTTGTTAGGTATAATCATCCATAAAGGTTTCATGAAATATATGCGTAATATTCATGTGTCGGTAGGATCAAAATTAACCCCATTGTAAAGGAACTATGAGTTATTGGTGCCTATTTTCGAAACTAAATTTTATGTGTGTTCATATACATAAATAGGATTTTTAAGTATTTTTCACGATTTTAGCAACTCAAATCTGGTCGGAAAAATTGTAGGTCAAAACTAGCTAATTTCGGGTAACCGACTGACCTAGAATGTCCCAAACTTGCAGTATAACTCAACCCTTGTACCTATGATATTATTCTATAAAAAAATTATTTTATTGCTGTTTAAAATATATTTTTGGTTATTTTAGAAATTTTGAATCATTAACTATGTTCCGGGCGAGTTTCAGGTAGACTAGCTGACTTATTAATCAACTAGTCATAAATGTCTTTAGAAATATTAATTCTGAAATTTCAGAGATAAATATGTAGACAATTAGTTTAAATATTATT